>OX637272.1:2420000-3020000 GCA_951799465.1 Leptophobia aripa | reverse complement strand
TTCGCCGTTCGTTATTCTATACCAATTTAACAACTCAAATATCATAAATTTTGGCCCAGTTATAATTTATGTTTCTACTGCGACATTATTTAATTTATATTAAGTCATTTCTTACTTTTGTTTGGTATGTTGAGTGTAAACGAGTTAAAGTTAAAGTTAAATATTACAATTTACTCTCGCTGGCAACTGGCTGGCAAAGCATAAAACATTTCACTTCAAGCATAGTAATTAAAGTTTCGCCAACACATCACGAACGCAAAATTTGCTAAGTAATCGTGCGCAATGCAATCACGTAAGAGGAATACAAAATTTAAATTTGGAATGTCGACCGTGATCTAGTACATTTGAAGTGTATTATTTTATACCTTTTTTTTTTAAATACCTGCTGCTTTTATATCTATCAAAACAATTTTATACTACAAATTAGAATACTTTTAATAGGCATTAGTCATATTAAATCATACTCTCCATTACTTTTCATTGTAATAGTTTGTTGTTTGTGTAATATATCGATGAGGCGGTAGAATTAAACGACGCAAGGACCACAAAACGCAATTTGATTAACTAATAGAAGCCATTTTATATAAAAATATCTTATTAGTCTTCAAATAGACTATTGCGTTGGCAAATTACGTACACATTTTGCACTGCAATATTTAGAAACGAAGTTGCAAATTTTTGTAAACATATGTATACGTAACTCATCTCTGGTACTAATTTAGGCTTTATAGAGTATGATTTTGTAGCAATCATTTGCGATGGTATTGCATAACGAAGTTGACCGTAAAATAAGGAACTATTAGAGAAAGTTGTTCTAAGAACTACCGACATTACTGTATGAGATTTACTGCTGATAAATTACCCTTAATTTTCACGAGTTGTACTATCGCAAATCATATGTAGGTCTTTATATATATCAAAGAATGGTAACATAGCCTTTGAGCGTAATATATTACTTTCGTTGTTCTGAACGGACGACCCAGAGTGGAATGCATAATTCCATCACGACCCAATATACCTAAAACCTGTCTCTTGTCTACGTTTGATGAAAAGCACTTGGTAAATTACTTTTATTAATATATCTTTATAATCTACGTAAGTTTTCGTCCGATAAACTTAATTGATATATACAAACCATATTCATAATCCTTGTTCCTATAAACTAAAGATGCAAAATCGGTTTTATTCAGCACACGGTCCATTTTTCTCGTAATATTTTTTAGATTTTCCTTCAATTTCCCCGGTACCGACTTATCCAATTCGTTAATCGTGTATTCCAGTTGACCTAAAAATAATATTATAAATACTAAATAATATTACATTTTCAGGGTGTTTTATATATTTGATAAATGTGGTTATTTGTAATAAAAGTACTTAGAAATTTGGTTTTAAATTTATTAATTAAAGAAATGGTTCGAGCAACTCGCCTCGTAATTGTAGTCGTGCAGTCTCTTGGTTAATAGACAATTTATTGTGACCAAAGTAATTTAAAAATAGTTAAATACATCTTGCTAATTCCTAGATAATAGTACGTTACCTAGATAATAGGTATCGCTGCGGTATAGTACTGTTGATAAATTATAATTACCTCGGGCAGCAGCAAGTGTAATAAACCATTCCGGATCCTTAGACGGTTTCTTCTCGTAATAATCCAGTACTTTATCTAATGTTATCGACACTCTATACACCTTTGGAACATTGTATATAAAGTCTTGTGTATCAAAGTATGGATATATAGCATGTATTCTAACAACAAACAAAAGTACGAGGCAGTTACGATACATTTTTAGGATCAATGCCTAGAATTGTAACTTTATGAAACAGTTAAATGTAAATCACTACTATCGCCCACATGGCAAGTAGTGATTGGGTACAGTTATCGATTGTATTGTACAATTAGGCGAAACTAGATTTTTACTTCGACCTCTCTTGCAATGTATTATGAAGTAATTCTCTGGGGTATTACGTACAATACGTACATGCTATATTACCAAGCTGTTGAATGTTGTAGTTAAGCCCTGAACTAACGGTTATTAAAGCACTTGTTAAGGGAATCTCATGAATTATCAAAACCCTACACGTACGCCCGGTACTACGGTACTATTAACACAACATCTAAGTTTACTAAGTTTACTATGACTAGGAGTGATATTCAAATATTTTTATTATTATATAAATAAAAAGGTTTTTAATAATAATTATTCGTGTTTTCTATTGGCATATATTTTCATTTGATTATATTTACGTAAGAATATCTTACGTGCTTATCTTCACTGGTCAGAGACAACCAGATCATTGTCTAAGTAAATTTGCATTATTGGGTAACTATTGTTCTTTAATCGTACCTAAAAAACACCTGTTAAGCCCGTAAAATTGCTTTATTAAGCGAACTAAAACATTAGCCCAGATTTCCAATGCTTAGATCGCTCTTCGTTTGTTATGGTTGATGATTATTTCAAAACTGACACACAATTTGCGACCAATTTATTATAACAATCATTACTGCTCAGGGCATATATTTCTAACTAAATCGATAACGATTTGGTTTATGGACCGTTCCTGTAATCAAACACAGAACAAGATTTCTGTTTGGTTTTCATCCAACAATTCAGGCTTATTAACTAGTACTCGGAAGTTTTTTTGATGTCTATTGTTGTATACTACAATTCGTCTACGTCACAATTTAATTGTACTGTAGCATTATTTATAATATAATTAATAATAGTAAGTTAATTAATAAAAATTCATTCGTTCATATATAATACAAATTAAAATTAGACGTTATATTTAGTACATAGAGTAAGAATTTCCTAAAGGTGCGGTGCTAAACGAAATAATAAAAATAATCATTTAGGTAATCGTATCACGATCCGCGATACAGCGAGGTAATGCTACCAGCATTAAAGTTACTCCGCCACCAGCACTAAACTTTTTAAATTTATTTTTGGGGTTTCAGTTTTGAATTTAATTTGTTTATCTGTCTGATTATTAATATATTTAGTTAAGTAATTAAAAATAATAACTCATTATGACCACAACGAAATAAATGAAAAACTATGAAGATTTTAAGATATTACTTAATACATGAAAGCATTTTAAGACCTTTCCCACATAGATAAGTTACACGTTAACAGAATTTTGAAATGCGCACGCGTCTAGACCCATGACCGCAGCTTAGATCAGCGAGCGCTTTCGCAGAGGTTGGTTCATTTTAAACAATGTTATATTAATAATGGCAGTTTCCCATCAGTGGTTTATACAGTGGTCATCTCCATTAGTGTTCGCTGATATTAACACGCAATATAAAAATGTGAACCATTTTGACAAGCGCGAATTTAATTCATACAGTTATAGGAACAATGAACACTTATCACCGTATGAGTACAAGGAATATCGGGAGCCGAAAAATTTGAAAAGAGGTGAGTTTGTATTGTTCAATTAAATTTTTCTCGATTAATACAATAACATTTTTATTTTTCGGAATTTTATTAATTATTCTAGATGTATAGTGTATGTATATAAACATATTTCTTAGCCTCATTAATTAAGACTTTAAATGACTCCAGCTTCAGAAAGACATCACCGACTGTAATGTTTTGTCTATGATTGTAACATGTTCTTAATTATCAGCAAATTATGTTATTATCTATCTAGTTCTGTTGTAACCATGCTTACAAAGATACAAATCATAATTTAACTTTACTAAATTACAAAGTGCATAATAGTAGGTAATTTCATTAAATGTCCTTATTATTATTGTATTAAATACGATTATCTTATTAAATATATGTATGTATATTTCAGGACAATTATACTTACATATATTTGTCCTGCTACAAATACTATATTTTTATACATTTATGTCAGAAATATGTATTTATTTATAACATGCAGTATAATTATTTTGAAATATAAAGGGATAAGCAAAACAATAAGCAAGCAAACTAAAACAAATTTAAAAAGTTTGGTCCTTGTGGCAGAGTAGGTACTCATAATGACTCCAGTCATTACCGCACTGTATCGCGAACGAGAAAAGCACCATATGCCAGGCGAATACTTCATGCTTTAATAACCGCCTGTTCCCCAGTACCCTAAGAATGTCTACTCCAAAGGGAACATTCTAAGTTGGGGGACGGTTATACTTTTATTATAAATGAATTTATGTAATTAATTTAAAAAACAGTTTCATTGAGTACTTTGTAAGCCCCGAACAAAATCCAAAAGTGGTTTTGACAACATCTATTCTGGTCAAGTACTATCTTATATCTGCATCTTTTCAGAGTTTCCGGTATGTTATGCAATCTAGTCTTACTTTAATGCATATATTTTGTTAGTGGAATGATGTTGCAAAAAATTCAAACAAAGTAGATATTTTGGCTCACGACTCGGCTTTACAAGTAGAAATTTTAAGTTCTAATGTTGTTTTGTAATAAATATAGCTTCGATTTGTTTCGTAATTATATGATTGAAAGCTGCGACCTACAATTGTTATTGTGAGTTGGCAGATGTGTATAAGTACTGAAAATATTAAAATAATTTTTTTATCAGGTCAGAGCTTTCGTTTCTTATTAAATACTTTGATAAGTATATCCACTAAGTGTATTTCTGTAAGTCGTTACTGTTGTTAATAAAAGTATTTTTTTATATAAATTAAAATAATAAAAATTAACCACGACTTTTACATAATGATAATTTGGCACTAAAAGAATGTTTTTAAAAACTATCTCTTTATCTAACGTCTTAACGGAGAGTGTGATGAAAAGGTAATTTTATCTCATCATAAATCTGACTCCATTATTTTTTATGTATATTTATTTATTACATGAATTGTTAGGTGTGATTATTCCATGGCATGAGAAAAGTTGATAAACAAAATAAAGTATACGTGAACAATGACAAAAGGAACAAAAAAGAAAAAATAAAATAGGTTACACGTAAAGAGGTTTTAGTCCTCTGACTGAACAAATATATATGTACTAATCTTAAAATGAACTTAAGCTATGTAGTATCACTTTTATTACTAGGATTACTAAATTAAGGCTTGAAAACTTTTATTTATCGTATTTAACATTCACCGATGTTTTTTAAGTGTCGGAATTGTTATGTTATGTTTTAAAGTCAATAAAAGTACTTCCTATGTGATCCATCTCTAAAAGCATCGCTGGAGAAAGGGTTTTATAGGTACTTAGATAATCCCTTCATATGGTTATGGTGAAAGTTACGATAAGAACGAACGCGGAAGCTCCTTTAAAGACAAGATTATACAATAGGAGCGTAATTTATTTCATTAAATTAACAGTAAATCAGTTAGTTTAGTATGGTTAGATACATTTTGCGTTGTTATTGATATGATAATGGTGGTTTAAATTGACATATATATAGATCCCTTTAATGTGTCGGCAATTGGCTCAGCATCGGGACAGTGCAATTCTTGAGTAGCCTTACAATGCTTTGTTATTTTAATTGTCAGTAACACAATTTTGTATTAATTGTTTATTTTAAAAGAGCAGCTATCAAGTTTCTTGTCGGTTCTTCTCGGTAGATGACTGACTTCCGAACTGGTGGTAGTGTAAAAATTGACGATTCAAAAGTGTCTTTATAAAGACCTACTTGAATAAAGATATTTTGAGTTTGAGTTTTGAGTTTGATTGATCAAAATATTTTTCTAAATATCAGTCAATTATCGATTTTTTAAGTTAACTAGGTTAATACCTAATGTTTAACAATGTTAATATTTAATTTAATTAGAAAATTTGTGTTGTGTTAAAAAAACGGTTTTATAAAAATAACGAATTTAACTTAATCTGGATAAACGCTTGAGATGGAGTATCTTATATAATATTATGTTTATAAACTAAGCCCAACAAATGTTAAACGTACCGTGTCATTGGAAACAGGGTAATTGGCCTACCAATAATTGTTTTTTCGCACAACTTTCTCTAATTGTTTATATAGCTTTTAAATTTGTGTTTAATTTAAAAAAGAATGTAAACTTAGTTTGATTTACAAATTCGGAAGGTACACTCATAATTAACATTGAGTAAAGATGACGAAACCAATTCTAAATATTTTATAATAACCAAAGTGTAAACCGTTTCATATATGTATTTTATATACAAGATAATGTATATAAGAGATTGAAGAAAGCAATGACTCTTGTCTCGCTTAAGAATAGAAGCTCTTATATAGTAATAGTAACAAGCCCAAAAAAAAAATATTTCAGGTTTTTTTTCTAAATAAATAATATAGTAATAATATTCCTGAGACAATACTAATAGTATAATAATAGATATAAATCAGTTTTCAATTAAGCAAAATAATAATGACAAAATTGCGTTATCTGTTGTTGTGTAAACCTTTGTCTGTGTTTACAACAAATTAAACTTTTAAACATAAATATTAAGGCATTTCTAGACAACCTATTATTGTTTCAGCACATTCGCGCCATCAAACTTCCGGAATATCTCTTCGTTGTTAATATTATTCCACTCTTTATCACAAAGACACTAAATTGAACTAACATTTTCAATATTTTTAAACATGCCATTGTTCGATTTCTTATATAAAATATCAATGTTTAAATAATTTCCTTTTAATACGTATAAACGTCTCGTTAATCCAAGTCGTCACGCGTCAAAAATTAAATTGTAATGAACAGTTTGGGTCACGTTTGTAGTAAGTACTTTAAAATGATTACAAAAAAAAAATAGTTTTAAATGTATTAATATTATTATAATATATATTAATCTATTTCACGGATACAGATACCGTGTATATTTATCTATATATACTTATATAGAAGTCATGGGAATCCATGTTGTCATCCTGAATGCTTGTATATACTCTCTTTATCAAGACTGTGCGTCAGTGTTATAAAGGATTATATTATTAATCATAATATATTTACGTTAATTTTTTGTTTGTTTTTTTTATTTCTCTGTGTTTTTTTTTTGTTTTATATATGATTGTTTAGTAGTTTTTTTTAAATTGTATACCTGTAATGCTGTGCATCCCTATAATTTATGCACATACATGCCTTGTGTGTGTATAAATAAATAATAAATAAATTATTTTATTATATAACACACTAATTCAGTGTATTTAAAAATCTGTAATCACTATTAAAGTGAGCAGGTATTAAGCGTTTTAATAATCATCATTATCTATGGCTTAGGTAACATTAATTTCGCTTTCTAGAAACATAATCGGTAGATAAAATCGCTTCATTATTTAATAATACCTTTCGCACTTATATAAATAAAGATTAAAATATAAACTAGTCATACTCGACTCGGTTGGCCCATGGTCATCATGGCCATGGGCCTGAACCGGAATGGGCCGGAATGTTACACTGAACCGAACCGAACTGTTCTCGGGTACAATTCCCTGTTAACAATTATACGATGAACATATTTGTGGCCCATAGAACTTAGAGTAAAGTATGAGTAGAGAACTGTGTTAGAACTTATGTATCAGTGATATATAGTTGGAATGTATGTTATTATAATACACATTGAAACTTAACTTTAAAAACTAAGTAGGCACTTTATCTATTCTTAATTCAAAAACTCGCCAGTTGCTAGAATTGGCTAAATAGTAAAATAAGAGATCAGTATTTAAATGGTTTTATTTTTATTTTAGAAAGATCACGCTACGGAGGCGTCACATTATGGCTAACTATGCTTGGACTGGCAAGCCCTCAGTCACTACCAGCTGATTTGGACACGCCCCCATTTAGTACTCTTTACAAATGGAAATATCTCGACTTTGAGTTTCCTTCAGAGGGGCACAGAACGCAGGCATTATCAACCGGGTAATTTTCAATATATAACCAATTAATTAACGTATTAAATATATGTCGCGTTGTCATCTGTACTAATGTAATTAGTAGTGTGAGAGACCATTTAATAGCACTTATTGATAACATTTTGTACGAGTAAGTATAATTTATTCACCTATCTGCGCGGGTTCGTGTTCATTTCGTGGAGTTAGCTCCCATTTGTGAGATGTGTTAAGAGAAATTATCGCATTTTCAGAAAATTTATACCGGAAAACGTGTTACCGTTGGGCTTAGAGATTTGGGGATCCCGAGTCTGGGTGACGATACCAAGCTGGAAGCAAGGAGTTCCTGCGACGCTGGCAACTGTGTCCCGAACCGAGGGCGTCGTCTCTCCATTGCTTGTGCCATACCCCAACTGGAGTTATCACAGGGCTTTTAGTGAGTACGCTTTGATTAGTTAAAGTTATAAATAGTTGACAAAATCCTACCTCTTATTCATTTGGAGTTTGAACTTGAACAATTTCGATCTTATCATACAAAACTATTCAGCAAAAACTGTCATCACTATGTATTTCAACAAGCAGATGTAACATTATATTTATTATTTTGTTAGCTACATACTCTCTGTAACATTTTGCTCTGAAAACTTTAACAGGCGATTACCTATTTATAATTGTATATGCCGATAACGTTTTCGTTACAAAATCTTTAACGAAACAAATGAAAATTATCTTTAAGTGTAGGTACCTACCATCATTTGAGTAAATACCCTCTTTTATATTATGTTGTACACATTTTTAACGCCTTTTATCGTAATTACACAATGTTAACTATCTTATGTATTTATCAAAAGTGTAATTATAACCACTTCTATTTATATTATAACTAATTGTATTTTAAATATTTTTTGTTTTTACAAATTAAAATGACTCTCACTGATTGCGCTATCAATAAAAGAAAGTATTGTATTAGTTTCGCATTTGTTGCAGTTTTTTTTAGCAAATTTAAGAAGAAATATTGTTTAATTCAGTTTCAGATGAAGACCAATGCTCAGGACTGATATCAGTGTTCCGGATCAGCATAGACCAATGTGGTCGCTTATGGATATTAGATTCAGGGCAAATAGATTCAACAGATTCTCCAAAACAGATATGCCCTCCAACTATTATTGTATTCGATTTAAATACTGATACATTTTTAGCACGTTATAAAATACCAGAAAAATATGTTCTCCAAGACTCTCTTTTCTCAAATATTATTGTGGATTCGCGCTTACCAGACTGCTCTGATTTACACCTATATATCACTGATACGTGGAGATTTGGCCTCTTAGTATTTCGAGAAAGAGACACTGAGTTCTGGAGATTTTCTCACCACCTATTTTACCCAGACCCACTGGCTTCAAACTTCACTCTTCACGGTCTAAACTTCCAATGGTCGGATGGTATATTTGGATTAGCATTGACCCCAGTCAAATACTACAGTGATCGCATACTATACTTTCACGCGATGTCCAGTTACAGAGAATTTTCTGTCAAAACTTCTGTTCTACGGGATTCTTCTCGTGTTAATAGTAGCGCCACAGAATTTAGTTTGGTAGGCGAGACTAGAGGTTTAAACGGACAATCTTCAGCGTCAGCTATAGATAGAAACGGTGTCATGTTTTACGGATTAGTCACACGTGATAGCGTTGCCTGTTGGGATACTAAAAAGCCATACCTTAAAAGTACCACTGGTGTAGTAGCGAAAAATGCGGAGACATTAATTTTTCCAAACGACATAAAAGTGGATCAGGAAGAGCGTCAGAGTGTCTGGGTTATATCAAATAAGCTGCCAATATTTCAAAAAGGTCCCTTGAATGAGAATGATTACAACTATCGTATAATGTATGCGGATACAGCTGATGCCGTGAGAGGAACAATATGTGATCCAAACCTTCCACCAGCGCAAATACCATTCTTTCATTCTGGTGCAATACTAAAATAGAATATTTTTAGAGATGTAAATATGTTTTATTACAAACCTTAAAATATAAACAAAGCGCAAATTATCGCACTGAGACACCATTGCCATTTACATAAAAAAGGCGGTACTATTTTATTCATTTTAATATGTAGATATTAAAACTATTATTATGAGGATTTGACGGAATATACGTTCCATCAAATCCTCAAGTCTGGTCTCAACAACTCTCAACGAAATCAATTTAAAATGATCTTATAAATAAAAGATTCGTATTTGTTACTCTGTATTAGTTTAATCCACATTAATGAAATGGATATCACTTTTTAATTAACATCATTTAGTTTTCAATCAACTGTGTATGTTGAACCAAAGACAATTACTTTTATTGTCTTTGGTTCTACTGCCTATCTATATTATTCCACTTTGAACGGTTGGATTCAATTTTGATCGATCTATATTTTACACTTTACATATCGAGTTATTCGAATTTTAAAACTGAATGCATTTCAACCTGTTCCAGTTGAAATCACGGCAAATCCCCAATATGCATAATTTAAATTTGCGTAATACATTAATTTTTACCTGGGCGTAGGCACAACTTGTGAATATTGGCTTTAAAACGGTCGTGGATTATGTGGTAATCATTATGAAGGTAAATACCATTCACTATTCATTTTAAAATATTATTATTATATTAATATGAAACTTGTGGTTGCTATCGGAAGTGTCTAATTAAAATAATATATATAATTATATCCATTGTTAATTTAGCATTAACTGTAATGAATAAAATCTAGTTATAATTTTATTTAAAAACCTCATAAGATTAAGATTTGATTAACACATGGGTGCTCGTTTTTTAAATATATAACATAAAGAATTTTACTATAGAAGTAATAATTTGAGTTTTAACTCGTTTCGGAGGAAAATGTCATAAGTTAATGATAATACGAAGCATTATGTTGCAAATACTCCTACCTAGTTCTGCAAAGTAGAAAGTGGTTGAAAACATATTAAGTAATATTAAATTTCGATTTATGATATACATACAACTTTTAGTAACAAATAAAAGTAAAATAACCAACATAATTTAACTGCGCATCAATATATTAGATTTTTGTTAATAGGTGATCAAGTTTCAAGACTCAAACAAGTAGCAACTTGTCCTTAACTACTGGATACAAACACACTACTTCAGTGTTGGTTATTTCACCGGTGAAGCACAAAGTTCTGCTCATATTATATTTCAAACCAAAAAAAAACCTTACTTTTAATATAAAATACATTATTTACCGAATTGAAACGTGTTTAAGTATCATAATTTTACGATTCGTTATTTTTAAAAACAATTGTTTTTTTCCTTAAGGACGAACAAACACGTGCCAACATTTAGGTTTTAATTTTTTTTTTAACCTACCTTCATTATCGTTTTCTGGTTTAATGTATTTTAGACAAATACATACTTACTGGTATAATGTAGACTTGTTTTAATATTTACTTAATGTATTGAGGTCAGACACTGTTAATATTCCTCGATCAACTTTAGAGACCATTCAACATTTTTCAAGGTGAAATTCTGTAACAGCACCTGTTCTTGAAGTTAAATAAATTATTATAATATTTTTTTAATTTAGTTAATTCTAAACTCATTCGGGCATAATAAGTACGGCTTGAATGAGCTTTTTGTGCGCAATTATTTCTAGCGGTTAGGAAACACATATACAGATAGATGTATAGGTTTACTGAGTTTACTGTAGGTATCTTATCGGACTGGTTTAGTTTGAAACCTTCGTAGCCTTAGAAAAAAGTTGATACCACTCACTATGATACCTCATATCATATTTCGCTCTTCAGGCACTTCCTTGAGAAGTAATAGCTGATACGATTCTATGTGGAAAGGTTATTTCAAAAACTTTAAAAGCAAATTTGTGTAAGTTTATAAAACTAAGTTACCTTATCGTACAGTAATATTTATTAATACTGATTCTTATCCCCTTTATCTCTATTTTTAAACTCTAATAGTAATTTGTTAAATTCCAAAATTTGATCTTTCCAGTTCTTCAGTGCAGTATTGCTTTTGTTTGGCGTTCTAGATGTTCTTGGTTCGCCACAAAAACCTCTGGGAACGTTATACCGATGGAGGCAAATGGATTTCGTTTTCCCGACATCTCAAGATAGAGATGTTGCGGTTCAAAGCGGGTACGTACTTTCAATGAAATGGAGTTTAATGTTCTTCAAACGTGACCATTAATGCTTCTAAAGCCGTGTTAAACTTAGAGGGCAAATTTTCTACGATATATAGAATATGCCAGTATCAAATATTGTTACCTTATTAAATGTGTATAATTAAAAATAGGAATTTCAGAATCGAAAATAACCTTAAAAATTCAAGATATTTATAACCTATATTTTGATTAAGGATAAAAAAATTGACTGTAGTCTCAATTAACGAGTCTAATTTTAGCAAGCTTTAAATTCAGAGATTGTGGCTTCTCCTATCCTTACTTTTATAATAAGTTGGAAAATTAAAATAAATTTAAATGCGCAAATAACTAATTTGTATTAGATTCCAAACCGGAATAAACACCACACCTAATATAATAACACAACGTAATTCGCATAGATAAGTATTGTAAATTATCATAATTGTCTGAATTCTGTTACAGGGCGTATATTCAGGCCAATGTAATTCCTCTAGGTGTGGAAAGATGGAAGGGCAGAGTATTTTTGAGTACTCCTCGATGGAAAAAGGGTATTCCTGCGTCGCTGTCAGTTTTGCCAGTGGAAGCCACGGAGGCGTCACCACCACTCACTCCTTATCCAAGTTGGGATTGGCACACCGCAGGTAAATAGTATGATTCAAATGTTGAAGTTACACATATTTACCGAGATGTAGAGTTACTGATATAACGGGTGGTAGGCGGTGATAGATTTAGTAGTGGTTCGACATGAAATGTAATATCTTTTTTACAGGGCCATATGCCACTTTGTTTTTTGGTGGGATGCGTTTTAAAGTGCTTCCTTCGTGTGTGTTTTTGTGGTTTTTGTAAATAATGTACATATATACAACGTAATAATAGTGTATTACGTCAATTAATATCTCGAGCTTAAACATAAATAAAAAATGCATCTTGTTATATATGCGATATATAAAACTTAGAACCTTACGTTTTCAGATAATTGTACCGGGATCACTTCAGTGTTCAGAATGGTCATAGACCATTGTGGAGTAATGTGGGTGCTCGATTCTGGCCAAGTTGAAGCCTTCGAAACACCACGCCAGATATGTCCACCAACATTGATAGCTATCAATCTGGAAAAGGACACGGTAGTTGGAAGATTTCAAATACCCGAACAATTCGTCCTGCAAGATTCGTTGATCACAAATATAATTGTAGATTCAAGAGATCCACAGTGTAAAGATTTACATGTGTACATTTCGGACGTTAGGCGATTTGGACTCACCGTGTTTCGGTTGTCAGATGCAGCGTTTTGGAGGTTCAGCCACTACACTTTTTACCCTGATCCTCTACTGTCTAACTATACACTTCACGGCGTAAACTTCCAATGGACTGATGGTTTATTTGGTATGTCATTAGGTAGTTATCATTTAGGTGACCGCCCTCTCTTCTATCATTCCATGTCAAGTTCGTTTGAATTTGTTGTCCGTACATCTGTATTGCGTGATCCTTCACGCGTTAACGACTCTGTGGATGAATTCAAGCTGCTCGGTGAAAGCCGGGGCGACACAGGACAAGTATCTGCCGCAGCCGTCGACCGCAACGGTATCATGTTCTTTAACCTTGTTTCACAAGACAGTATCGGATGTTGGGACACACGCAAGCCATACAAGATTGAAAATTTAGGAATTGTCGCAAAGAATAATAAAACTTTAGTTTTCCCTAACGATCTTCGGTTGGATCATGAGGTTCCACAGGTAGGATGGATTATTTCTAACAGGCTGCCAATGTATCAATTTAATTTAAACAGTCCTGATGAGTATAACTACAGAGTTATGTTTTTAGATACAGTTGTAGCAATAAAAAATACAGTTTGTCAATATTAATTTAAGTAAAACTTACAAAATACAAAACGTTTCTTTTATTTTCAAATTTCTTTAATTTTTTTATTTTTGTTAGTGTTTATTTATAATGTACGGAAATAGCAATTTTACAAGACACTTTCTATAGTATAAATTATTGATACTCATCAATCTAATCAGATTGATTTTTATTGCGTTTACTTCTTAGCTGAATAAAATCTTCTTCTCTGGGTTCCTCTATTTCAGTGCTAGACTCTATTTTTGAAACGTCGTCATTACTCTGTGAATTACCATTGTTAGGTCCGAGAGAGATATCATTTGTAGGTTTAAATGATGATAAACTTTCTGATCTTAATGTAATGCTTTGATTATCTCCGTCGGTTTCCATTTGTAATTCAGAATGTAAGCGAGTTATATCAGAAGGCTTCTTCATAAATATATTAGGATAATCTCGCAAATACGACGCTATTCTACCTTGACTATGGCCAACTAATGATGGTGTTTCACCGTTATCGTGAGATATTGGATTATATTGGATATTGCTTGTATTGTCTAATAGAGGCATAGAACTGGAGTTTAATAATTTTGTCGCATCGATATCATCCTTCAATAAATAAACACCAATGCGTAACAGCATTATAACGAATTGTTCGAGAATACGGTCGGTATCCCGAGGCGTAACTACTTCACTGTCAAACCAGTCCTCATACGTTCCTACATCGGATATTGTCCTGTTAGATGTAATTGATAGAGGTTGCAATATAATCGGAACGTTAATTTCCTCTGAACTCTGGTTTCCTGGATGCAGGTCCATTTTTTCTGACTTTGAACTAATTATCGACAGATGTCTATCGCTGTAACTACAAACACATATATCAATTGGAAGTAATGAGAGGTAGCTATCAAACGTTAAATAACTAACAAGTTGGCGATGAGTTCTTCCCGGACTTGGTCTTCACCTTGCAATGACTTTGTTCGGCGCCTGCGCACAGCTAATTCAAGGCCACAATCGTTATCACTTATAGGCAAGTTTGTTGGAAAGGATTTAAACGCTGTCGCCATTTTGAGGTTATGATAATACCTAAACATAATCCACTTTTAATAAAATAATCAAATGTTACAAATAATTACAGAAGTGTTTTACCCAAAGACAAGTGTCCACATATAAAAAGCAGGCATTATTGTAAGTATTTTTAATATGAGGAATTTTATGCAGGGCGGTCTAGCAGGTCCCAGGAGTACACACGCCCCTAATCCCAGAGCTAAACTTGTTAGCTCACATAGTAGTTTCCTTATGGCTGCTAACAATAGCCAAGGCAGAACCAGTGTTGGGCGTTCTTCCTGTTTATGAATATGGGTGATTTTATACACAGATTAAAAACTTCTTTCATCACATTAATGAGCACTATGTCATATTTTATGGACAGCGGTCTTTCAACGCTAACCAAGCGTTAAATTAGTTATTAACTACTACTTGCTCTTGTTAATTTATGGACGTAACTAATACCAATAACTTAAAGGGGTTTAATTAGTCATTAACTATGTAAATGTCACTATTTTTGTAAGGTTAACCTATGAATATAGTTCATTGAATCTTTATCAAACTTTAGTTGATTATCCTAATTTTAAAACGACATACGTTTAAATCAATTAATAATAAAATGAATTTATGTTTATTCCTTCTCTCGTGTGGGTGTATTTCTTGTGACCAATAAAATACGAAATACAAACAATCACAATACTTGCTTACTTTAAAACCTGTAATTTAAATGAAAAAAAAAACGTAATTGAGAGACAATTAGCTTATAAATAATTCAAAAGGTAAGTTACAAATTGTTTCCAAAGTAAATAAATTTGAGTAGATTATAATGATTATTTATTGTTCAATCATATAGATAGTATAGAACTCAAATAAGAAAAATGTTTATTCAAGTCACGAGAACAGGACATACCAAAAAAACAGGATACAGGAGCACTATATAAGCTGCCAGATAGACATATACGGTGAAACATTGAACGAGCATCACCCCAGATATCATAGTCCGTAAAACACGCTGTATGGGCATTGATAGTTCTGATGGCATAGACATCTGCCATACCTGTAAAATATAACAAGCATAGACGCATAGTGAAACACCTGCATTATAGATAAGCTGGGTGAAATACGAGATGAAAGACGAACTTCAGCTCTGTTTTTAAATTAGTCTTGACCAATCATAATCAAGCAAAATGCCTAATTTACGTCGTTCGATTTTTATACCGCGTACAAACCTGTTTGTTTACAAATTCATAACTAGAACTCTAACCTTAATAAATGCGCAAGAATTTTTAGCGGAATTTATACAAAGATAAAAATATGGAATTTTAGGTTAAAGTTAAGTAGATGAAGATAATTATACTTTATATTTGACAAAAGAGCTTTTAATAATACCAAAATATGTTGTTTTGGCTTAAAATATGTTTTTAGTCAATACATGAACGTGGAAAAAAAAATCCTTCGATTTACATCTCAATAATCTTTTAAAGTCAAATATTTATTATGAGAAAGGTTTTTAAATCGTCTTAAATCTGATTATGTTTTTCTTTATATAGATTATTAAAATCCACTACATGTAACTAAGCAGCTACGATTCTACTTTATTTATAAGGAATCTTTCATCGTTGTGTTAATAAGGCACCTGTTTAAGATTAGCATTCACTTTGAAGAGCGTAGCATCGAATATTGTTCGAAATAGTCCCAGTAAAGTCCAAAGGCATACTTCGGATTGTAAATTCATTCCAACGTATGATAATATATTCATTTTTGTGTTTTTATTTTGTATCCATTATAAATTTGTGTTTGTTTTGGTTTGGTTATGTCAAAAATTTTGCCTAAGATACGACATTGTCGTATTGACAAATATGTAAAGTCATACTCATGATTTTTCCATTTTTTAAATATTTTGGGTCCAAATTGGGTAGGCTCTACCACACACATACATTATCACACACTTAAACCAATTTATAAAAATTTAAATATAACTACATAGCTTATACAGGTTCAAAAATTATCTCTATTAATCATTCATATAATATTTTGCTGCATGCAATGTATTTGTCATGTCTAAAGTCATCTCATTGATGAACGTAAATATAGTCCGAGAGCTGAATAAGTTTTGACAAACTAAAATAGCCTCACATCTAAAGCAAAACAGTAGGTTGTTATTGTTGTTGTTAAAACATATAATATATAGAGGTTAATTTGCATCAAAAGGACAAAAGGTGTATTATAGATGTTGACAACATTGTTTTTTTAAATTTTCTATCAATCATGGTGTGGCTGTGCGGCTAAAACTAAAAAAGGTATTACTCAATTATATTGATTTTTATTAATATTACATATTGATAAAAAAAGTACTTGCATGTTGCTATACAAACTTGAAATCTATCAGAAACGAGAGACTGGTGTTCGCTCTTGATCTATTCAAGACCACACAGTAATGTCAGGCGCTCCGACATTCAGACATACGACTCACGAGCGAAGCACGCGTTGTTTGCCGCGCAATTTGGTGTTTTGTGCGAACATATACCCAGTGTTAGTGTCAGTGCTTGTCTTCCTGGTGAAAACAGAGGTATTCGTTATGTTAATTATTTAGTCTTATAACCTAAATTTACATTTGACAACAGTTTAGATTAAAAACTTCACGGGACCTTGATTTTGTTTCTGAATATAATGTAGGTTGTGTCCTTGCCTTGAGCAGTGAGACATGGGTTATTTTTGAATATTTTGTAAACATTATTAAACTCTTCGTATTAAAAATGTTTTCCGTTATTATTCATACAAAATATGCGTAGCGTAAATAATATACTACGTCAACGAGAGATCGTAAAAAGTACTCGTGCAGTTTTTCTTTTGATAATAACATAATTAACTCTGATTCTATATTTGTTAACCCATATCTAAAAAGAATTTAAACTTATATAATACCCATTTATATAAAATATATGACTACCAAGGCATTTAGGTGTAGCGTAGTATATTTAAAACGTTTAGTTCCCTATTCTGA
The DNA here is from genome assembly GCA_951799465.1 of Leptophobia aripa. NCBI lineage: Eukaryota > Metazoa > Arthropoda > Insecta > Lepidoptera > Pieridae > Leptophobia > Leptophobia aripa. Next base: position 3,002,167 of record OX637272.1, on the reverse strand, counting down.
AAAAAAAGCTGCTTTAGTCCAGTATTTGTATTAGAATTGGCACCTTAAACCAATAGTAGCAGTCGTAAGTATTAAATGTATCATGAGTCCCATCAGCGTGGGAGAGTTCGCCCACGAGTTTTACCGTAAACTATTAACACGTTAACCAATATACATTTAAAGATTTTATGATCTTTTTTTAAATATCACGTCTTAGAGCTCTTGTTTTGAAACTCATCTAATGCTATCTTCTGTTCAATTGAATTAATGCGATAAGTCATTAGCATTACCTATTAAGTATAGCAGAGGCCCCTCTGATAGTTTTATATGCCCGCATACTTTTATTACTTCACAATATTCATTGAATGGTAAAATACTAAACATAAAAGTTTTTCTTAACATATGTCGTATAAAAAAAAATATTGTTCATTTGAATATTAGATTCAGAATATGGTAAGTTTTAAATCTTATCTCAACTTATAAATAATTACCAGATAACATAGTAAATGATGCATTAGAAATTATCAAACAATTGTTAAAATGTTTTGTTTACTGTAAGCCCAGATAAGACACGGGTTAGAACACCAAATGTGGTAGTGTGGGATTCTTGAGCCTACATACCGTACCTTCCTACTTTACCATACATGGATTTTCCTTGTATAGACGTTCTAACGTCGCTACACCTAACATTACAAGAGTGTATTGTATTATAAAAGATCGCAGCTTATTAAGACTTACTTTCATTTAGGCACAGTAGGATTTCATTAAATACTTTATATACATATTTGTGACCACCGGGTTTGTTCGTAAATTATCAACGGTTTTATCTAATTAAACGTCTTCAGTCTTATCTATTTGTGATGTGACAAAGAGAGACAGATGCATTTATTAAAATGGTCTTAGGCTCTTAGGATTATTTTTTACAAATTAACATTATGGCGATTTCTTTAAAAAGGTAAAAATATAGATCGCTATAATTTCAATTCTCCAATTCAAATGGCAGCAAAGGCTTAAAAAGATCGAAATTTGAAATAATATCCATATAGTGACCCAAAGTCTTAATAATTAAAAGCTAAATATATTGAATCTTGGTTTGTTTGGAACTCGTTATCATGCAATTAAGAAAAATTTAATATAACCCGGTTACGTCCGATATCTGTTTGTTCACCAATTGACGTCTTATTAGAGAGTAATTTTATACTAAAAGAAGCATTGTTATCATGTTAGAGTCATTGACCGCAAGCCATTTAACGGATTTTTTTAAATAAAAAAATCTTAATTTAAAATAAAACACATTACAATATTTTAAAGATGGCACCTATGTGGTATTAGCATGCAAATTGTTATGTATCTTAATGTTTATTTATACGATATTCTTCAACATTAAAATAATATTTTTTGCTAGAAAATTAAATTAAAACTTTAACACAAAAGTTGAAACAAAATTAGTACGCTGGACAAGTTTCCCTGCAGTATCTTGATGCTACAAGATTATTTTATTTTTCAAAACACACGCATTTATCAACACTCGCATAATATTAAAACAACAGTTTACCTTGTGGTTAATATAAAGTACATATAAAAAAAATCTCAATAACTCAATACAATTCGATAGTTAAATTAAACATTGATAAGGTTTAATAGCTTTTCGTCTCTCGAAGACTTAAGTCATACGGAGTCTACTAGAATATCACGGTAATGTTACTATTAAAAAGGAAGAATTCGTATATCTAGCTTAAAATATGTAATTATAATAATAATCTTTTGATTAAAATTGGTCATCCCAAATAATCTTGCAATTTCGTATGAGTCATATCAACTATGCATTGGGTTACACATATTACTCTTGCGATGATGTCATTGTGTATAAAGGTCTTGGATTTACTAGGAATATTAAAGACCTCTTATTATTTATATTATTGTCTATGGTTGTCGCTACTGTACAGTTTTAATTTTAGGGAAAGGAAATGAAAGTATATACGGAATGTCATTTTCTATCTGTTTTTTTTTAAATTTTGTCGTTCGAAATTTGAAGAAAGCTTCAATAATTGGTCCTTCCAACTAAGAATAATAAAAAAAATACACGCAAAATCTACACATTCTATCAAACTAATATTAAACAAATAAAAAATGTAAGTTTACTTTTCATAATCTTAAATAGTACTTAGTTTAATAATACTTTAGATTAATAATTAATAAACCTCCAGATATGTATGAAATTATAAATATTAATAAATTATTTTATATTCACATAACTTATTTGATATAACACAACCTTGCACCTTAGGTGCAGTGTTACGATAAAAGTAATAATAATTTCCTTAAACACACAAACTCTCAAAACAAATATATTATAATTATCGTATTTAATTGAAAATGTCGAGATACATAAGCTTTATTGAGTTATATAATAAACAAGTTGTCGGTGGTTAACCTTGGTATATAGTCAATGTTACGGTTTAACTTCGAGGTCTTTAACCATTTATAGTCTCTGACGCGTTAAATTTCGAGGAACGAAAATGACGTGTTTTTAACCATAATTATATCATGGTTCAAGAAATATTATATCGTTGTGACTACTACTACTATTTTGTATGGCTATGGGCCATACAAAATAGTATAGCCCCAATATGGTATGGGTTGTTGACAAGTCCATTTGGTGATTTCAGTATTTACGATAGTCGTATTGAAAGCTGTCGCTGTTGTCAACCAAATTTACATATTAGGAGATTTGCATATTTAACTTGATTTGGAATTAAGATATTCTGGCTTCCACGCGTTTCTTTTAGCTCGAGTGCGTATTCATGAGAATCCAACTGATATTCTGTCTAGTGACTTCTTTTATTGTAAATATAAGTAGTTTATTTAAAATATATTTTCTTAGTAATATGAAATATACGAGTTTTGCATTTGTTTTATGAATAAAACTCCCGCAGCTTTGTTTATACTATTCATGTGTGACATCATGCGGTCACGTTGCCCTTCACCTTAATGCAGTAATTTATTTCCACTTTACACACAATAGTTTAGATTAATGGGAAAAGGATTAATATCGGGTTGTGTGATACCTTTTATAATTAATTTTCACACTTGTGTCATTGACCTCTGTAGTTTTAAATATGTCACGATATATATAATCTACTCGTTTAATTTCTTTATTATCCATAAGGGGGGTTTAAACTATAACAGTCGACTCGTAACATATATGTTGACGTATAGGCCTCGTATACAATAATGACATTCGGAACAATGCCAAAGTCAAAGAACTAAGATACACTTGACATAGTGTTGCCAATTTATATAATAATACACTTATTCGTCAGATATTATAGTAATCAGTACATTTTATCGGTGCACTTTTTTTTAGCCACTGTATAAATGTTCTAAATGGTATAAGACCATTTGGTATTAGCTAAAGTTTTCAATCTATATATGATGATCGTATGTTAAATAAGAATATCGTGCATCTTTGACTGAGTTTAAAATTTTTAATGAGAAATGAATTTTAAATATATAAAATTATCTTATTAATAATTTGCCTATTTTTCCAAAATAAATAGAAACTGTAAATTTTTGTATATCGGTATTTTATAGCATAAACTATTACGAGCAGCTTCCTACTAAGGTTGCCTTACGTAATCTCAAACAAAGAACGCGTACGCGCAGCCCCGCCCGTTACGATTAATGGCTCCGTGCCTTGATTTACTAATATCTATTTACATCTGTTATAAGTATGTTATACGTACATGTGAACCAATATTGACGTATTTATTTCACTTCTGTCTCGTTGCTTCAATTTCATGTCTGATTGCACATGACGACGTCTCCGGTTCAAAGCTGTGAATATTTAAAATGCATTGCAGGTTTGGTCTTATAAACTGAATCAGTCTTATTAAATATGAGTGATTGAGTTAAAAATGAGACCAGATATATTTTTTCGAGACTTTTTAAATGCCTAAACTAATTAATATAATACTTAACTGACAGTTTCTACACAGATGAGAACTTTTTAGAAAATCTACTAATGTTCAAATTTACTACCACATTTAATATATATTTTCAGTTTATACTTTTAGAATTTTATGACTATGTTACCTTAGTAGATCACAGACAAAACCCTAACAGTAATGGGATTATAAAGAATGGGCGCACCTTATACTAAAAGCGAGTAACATTAATGTTCTATAATAGAAATAGGTCAGGTGACCAGGTCAAGGACACACTAACATTTACATCTTATGAATCGTCACCCACTGCGGCTTTTCCCTGGAAATGTTTCATGGAGAAGGCATGATATGACAAATAGTTAGGTTTGACATGGTACATGTCACGCACGTTATATAACAGGCCGCTTATAAATACTAGACATAAAGCTGGTGCTTTATGAATAATAAATCAAAGAAAGCAAGAAATAATATTATTATTTTTTTAATTAGCGTTAAGTAAAAATAAAACAGCCGGGTGGTTCGGTGATACACGTATCTGTATAATAAAGATCACGATCTGTGACCTATTAATGATTATATAGGTTATTTTTATATAGAATTACGCGTACATGTGTTGGTAATGGGTTTCTGACCTGTACTTTTAAAATTGATTTAAATTATCGAATGTTTGTTCGCATTACAATTTCGCAAGAACATTCCATTCCAGAATTAGCTATTACTCAATCAATTGGGACGTCAATCATTATTAAAAGCCAATTGACAAACGGCCCTTATAATCTATGGTCCTGTACAAATCTACAAGTCCATGAATTTACATAGGAAATTTAAAAAAAAATTGATTCCCTAACACAATTCGAAAGTTTGAATTTAAATTTGGTATACTTAACAAACCGGAAAAGAGTAGGTGGAAGTAATAGAATTTCATGCATCTATATGACAAACCATGATTTGTGATATTATAAACGAATGCTTTGGTTAAGGAAAGCAGCACTATGTTATAGCTAATACTTACGTTCTTAGGCTCCTGGTTTTCTTTCGCTACAGTGCGATAAATGCACAATTTATAATTATTTTAGATTTATTTTAATAACCAATATAATATGGTAGTTGCACCTTATTATTATATACATGCCTTATAAATATCTTAATAAAACTTACAGTTTTCATAATTGGTTTCAGCTATCATGATATAAACATACGATTAACATTAAACTGAAAAAAATGAAGAGATTGCAAACGTTCCTCTGCTGTGCGTCCACGCGGACTGGCTCCATAATAACAGGATGCCTGGGTATTATCCTGGCAATAGCCACAATAATCATGATATGGGTACTTGATAGACACGATGTATCCTACAGGACATTCATATTCGCTGAAGATTTTGACAAGAAATTGGCTGACATGGACAGTTCGTATTTCAAGATTTACCGCAACTTTAATTTTCAAATGTAAAATGTTATCGCACTCCATAATATAGAATATATTTTACTTACAAATATTATTTTTTTCCATTGCTGTTGAAAATATGGTGTGAATAAGGTTTATTCTTCAAATTTTCTTTTCAGTTCCAAGAATAATATTGACAATCAACCTCTGTTTTACTGTCCTCATATGTGGCCTTCTGATTTTAGCAGTTCTAAAGGTAAATATTTAAGATTTAATTTTATGATTCAGTACAAAAGTGTGTATTATAACTAATTTGGAACTTGTTGAATCACAAATGCGATGATCAGTACAACGCAGCTTGAATACAGTTTAAAATAAAGTAAGACTTGTGTCGATCTATAAAGAGGATTTTATGGATTATAATATATTCGTAAACGCGCTTCGGATAGCTAAAATATGAGTCATTTTTCTTCGTCTTATTACTCGTTTAAAATTACGATAGCATTGTTATGTATATTTGAAATGTTGACAAATTTGTGTATCAACAAACTTAAATAAGAATATATATTTTTTAATTTTAATTTATTTTTTTTCCGCCCAAGACATCGTACTCGGTAAGATTTTTGTTACCAATATGGGTATTATGCAGCGTATGTATGCACGCCTGTTTAACGTGTTACACATACATAGATAGCATGCAAAGGACATATTAACATTTAATTATTATATAATATTGACGTTAGTAAAAAATCTATTTTTAAAAATGGTTACATTCAATTAGTTCACTGGTAACCGGACTCTAAAGCCTCTAGCATGTTCTTTATTGTATTCTACCATAAAGCCTACCTTCTACTAGATAAAACTAGCTCGGCAATGTAAACACACTATTCACTGTGTACAACGTACAGATAAATAACATTTTACACTATACACTAAAGTGTACGAAATAGTCCTAGTGGTTGCACGTTACTTAGTTAAAAGCATCTTCGCATGTCCATGTTACATAGTTGCACATAGTATGTTGTATTGTTACATATAGTATGGATTTAAATAGCAAAACAGATGATTGATATATAAAAAAAGTGAAAAGAATTGTATTATTTCAAAACCACTTAACATTAATGCCTGACATCAATAAGACTACAAATTGACTGGACTGAAGATGGTCCCGAGTTCGATTCCCGCTATAGTCAATACTTTATGCATATTAGTTGTGTGGGTAGATGAGAACACTAATCGCTCGACTTGGGGCTAACCGTGTGTTATTATAATTTCAGAGACGATCCTGGTTAATGCTGCCATGGGTGGTATTAGGTATAGTACTGGCAATCGGTCTTCTTATCAGCATTCTACATACCTCTATTACCTATTACTTGGACGATAAGGACCGGACTATACTCGCTACTTTTATATTGATCGGTGGACTGATATATTTAGGTATGTTCCCTGAGTATTGTATGTTAAGCCTTAGAAAAGCTTTGAGGTTAACCAAAATTTAGTGTTTGAATATAGAAAAATGTTTCAAATATTTTTTTTGGAAGTGCCTGCTGACTTGTTCGCTACTAAAGTCGCATTGGTTAACATTGCTTCAAAATTAAAATACGTTTCTCAGTTATATAAAGTGTTGAATCATACGAACTATTTTATAAACGACTTAAAGAACGCCTTTTAGAAAAGTAAACATTTTATTTTCCCAACTTTATTTACAAAAAATATTTTTTAGCGGTATTAAAAGCTAAAGCTAAACCTTAGTGTTTAAGTAGCCCAAGTGACCCCAAAACATTCTTGTTACCATGAACTGTGTCCATTAGCAAAATATGCCTACATATCTATATAACATTTGTACATAGTGTAAATTAAACTAAGAAAACATTTACTTACAACATAAAAATTCTGGTTCGCCTTATGTAGATGAAGCTAACTCTATTACTCACTAATATTATTTATTTATTAAAAATTTCAGGCATTTATTTGTACCTGTGGGCAATTGTGTTCAGCCACTATTTGGACGTTCGTGACGAGGAAGAGCGCGGTAGATATCGAAAGGCGCCTTACAAACGATAAAGTCAATTTTAATCTATTTTTGTAATAAATGACTGACGTATGCTTAACTAAGATATTGTATTTAGCATATAATACAGCATTCTTTTAAATGTACATTTAATTTTGTAAGCAACAAACACCAAAAAATTTTCTCAACCGAGCTGACTATCACGACATTAAATACTCCTTATATAAATTTTCTATAATTTAACAACGAATCCACATGCTTACGTACTATTTACTGTAATAATATACTGTTTGTATTTAACAAATATTTAGTAAATAATAATTATTATAGGATAAACAAAGTGCCTTAAGTTACCGAAGACCTATTTCGCAAAATTAATAAAAGATGGCTGCTGCTAAAACGTAACAATTTACAGAATTTTATTTTTATAATCATTAGAGCATTTTAATTTTATAATTATGTTGAGTGTATGTTAATAAATTTGTATTTTTATTTGTTTTTTTTTTTAATTCCCTACCGAGTCCATTTCTTACGGTAATAATTATTGTCATCACTAGAGCCTCATAAAAGTGATATTTTTGAGTAGCGAACTGATTAAATACTTCAACAAGACTGATTAATTTTATGAGGGGCGTAAAGGTTTAACCTTGTGTAATGACTACATACATAACGACAAGATAATTCAAACAATATGTTCTTATCTTTGAGTGTTGAAGTTTGACTTTTAAATATAATATTCTTGTCTCCAATGTAATGTCATAGGTCTCATAAACAAGATTCCTCCACGGGGTATAACACATGTTATAGTGGTAACGAATATTTTATTCTATATTTAAACATTTGAGTGTTGTTGCGCTTTAAATATTAAAATGGAAATTACATTCAAAGGCAAAAGAGTGCTGGTAACAGGTGCTGGACAAGGTAAATATTTTTTTCAATATTTAATTAAATTTACGTAGTTTACATAAATAGCGTTGATAAAAATATATTTTAATTAATACAATACCACAGATATTTCATTCTTAATAAATACAAGAACTAGATGATACATAGAATAGTTTCTATGTATAAACATGCACAATAGTAAAATGTTATTCTATTATAGGAATCGGTCGTGCTATTGCTATAGAGTTATGGCGAGCCGGTGCAAAAGTGGTAGCTTTATCGCGAACAAGATCACATCTAGAGAGCCTACAGAATGAATATCCAGCTATAACTATAGTCGATCTAGATGTCGCTGACTGGGAGGAAACCAGACGTATAGTAGATTCATTAGGGCATTTTGATGCTTTGGTAAACAATGCAGCTGTGGCAGTATGTCAACCGTTTCTTGAATGTACGCAGGATGCTTTCGATCTGTAAGTGGTTTTAAGTTCTGTTTCGAACCGGTTACCCAGTGGTAACCGGCTCAGTAGTCGAGTCTGGTGAAGTTGTTGGAAGAATAACTAGAATTAACTAGATATACGCGGTTGATGTCGCGAGCCAGAGTTATAACCCATATTGTCTTACCGAAAATCCAAAGACGTTTCATATATGCTTAGCTATTATGTCAATCAACACATTAGATATTTAAAAAGCCTATTAAATAATAATAATTAATATTAAAGATATGTTTTACAGGATGGCGCATGTGAACGTAAAGTCCATCATAAATATCAGTCAAGTAGTTGCCAAGAAGATGATAGAAAATAAGACGAAAGGAGCTATCGTCAATATTTCTTCACAGGCTTCTAAGGTATGTTTAATTATCAAAATTTCCACATAGAAGTTAATATGAAATCCCCATTGATAACATAAGCCATGAAGGGAAACAGTCTTCTATACTGGATGATATAACTCTACAAACTAACAACACAATATGTAGAATTCAAAGCGTTGAAAAGCATTAGGTAAAGTTTTATTGATTAGATTCAGAATGTTCTGTATAACCGCAATCACACACGATCGGTTAGCCTCAAAGTATTATTTAGTAATATTATGAGAGTGCAGATATCGAAATAAGTATTTAAGTAACGTTATGGAAATCTGTGGTGTCTGAATTATTTAAATATAATATACTTAATGAATTATTTTAGGCAGCATTAAAAGATCACACGATATACTCAGCGTCTAAAGCTGCTTTGGATGCAATAACTCGGTCAATGGCGTTGGAGTTAGGACCATATGGGATAAGAACGAATTCTGTCAACCCAACAGTGACCATGACTGCAATGGCGCAGGTTGGGTGGTCTGACCCTGAAAAGGCGAAAGACATGCTTTCGAAGATACCCCTTGGACGGTAAGATAATTTATATGAATTAAACAAATACAAAATATTGATATATAAAAAAATGTAAAACATCTTCTTGTTCTAGCTTAATTAATCAATATATTGATAGTCGGTATTTACAAATACGGACTTTAACATAACACTTATGGCTGTTCATGCAGCGCAAGTACTTGTTTTTTTTTGAGTGTAGTGGTATCGAGGTATATATTTAATATTAATATTTTTTCAAGAGGTAATATTTCCTAAGGTATACAATTTTCGTATTAGGTATCAGTTAAGTACCGATTGCCCTAAATAAATAATATTAATTGTATATTTCAGTTTTGCGGAAGTATCTGAGGTGTCAGATGTTGTTTTGTATCTCCTAAGTGACAAGGCAAGCATGATCAATGGCGTAGAAATGCCCATCGATGGAGGTTTTTTGGCGACATAATAAAATTGAGTAATTATAAAGATACAAACAAATAGTCTTACTAATAAAAGATTTTAAACTCCATTCTTTCCTCTCCATCCAATAGTACTTAGTATAATAAAACTTTCATTTATTATACAAAAATAGATACTGTCCAAAATAATGTTGTAATTAATAGACGAATATAATATTAACTATTTATTCACACAAATAATGAACTGCTAATAAAATGCTATAAATAGATAATGCTAAACAAAAATAAAATTGATACCTGGAGTACCGAGGATCCTTGATAGTGTAAATCATTTAAATGTATCGTTATATTACGTTACCATAGACAAACATTCAAACCACACAAAAAAATCGGGCTAAGGTTCTTGCCTCCTTCTCAGCTGGGTCGCGTCGAACATAACCCTTAGACGGTCTCTATCTTACTGAATGATAAGATTTGACTTACATAAGGTTTTAACATCTAGAGACTTATGTGCGCATAAAGTGTGCCACATATCTTATAGCATGTGCCAATACAACACTAAGACAAGTCATTTCATGGTAATGACACTCGGTTAAGAGTAATTGTTGCAAATTTTTGTTGTGTATTTCTATTCTCCTTTTGTCGTTAGTTAGGCTATTATGAAGTTTCGTCCGATTTAATTGATAGTTACGATCCTCTTGTATACAACCAGCTTTGTCCATCCAACTAGTTGCTTTGTAAAACCAATGCATACGAAAGAATTCTTTGTAACCCAAAGATGCACAAAGGGCCACTGGAAGAAATTAAATAAAAGAAATTTAAATAATTTGAATAATAATAATATTCAAATTATAAAATTGATTGTGTAAATCGAGACAAAGAAAAATATTGTTTTATAGCATATGCCAAAGATTAAAGATATTGAGTTATATGACAAAACAAAATTATTAACTTTATTTTGCTATACATTATAAATAATTCTTACCGACTTATTTGTTAAATAAATTGACTTGGAATTGTCTAGGACCAACTCTTGTCTATGGCTCTATTTAATACGATCGATTGTACGTGTGTGTGGGTTACAGACAAAGGCATAAAGTGAACATTTTGACTTAATAATGAATAAAGTAATAATAAAACATTTACCATGTTCTAAAAACATATCTCGTGCAAAATATCCCCTTCTAGCAACATACACTACCTCTCGGTATGCAAAGGAACACAGCTGATCTAACAACTTGTCATCCTCTTTAGGAGACTGCAAGTAGCATCGTCGGATATTACGACGTAATAGCACATTCAACACCCTAAAAGTCATATAATTCCAATAAAACTTGAAAAATTTAGTTGACAATAAGTAATTAAATATGGTATTTTTAATAAAGGTAATGTAATGAGAGACAATTCAAAAGTGTCTTTATAAAGACCGAGTTGAATAATAGAAAATCTGAAATAATAAAATTTCAGATTTTCTCAAAATCAGACTTCAATCATGACTCATTTTGATAATAAACCGACTCACAAAAGAGTTCTCAATAAATGTTTAAAGATTTAGTCTGACGTCTTATTTCAGTAAATAAAAAAAATTATGTGGGCATGGTAATTTACTTATAAGTTTTTACTTATAAGTTTAAGTCTGTAGACTGTAGACAGCTGTTATGTTCAAGTTTACTTTAACTGGGTGCGTTTAAACTCAAACTGTTTTTACCACACCCAGCAATGGGACACAAATAACTCTTACCTATGACTGAGGGCGTAAGCAATGGACGGTCCATTCTGGAGAAAATTTTGGCAAAAGCTATCCCGGCAGACTTGTTTATCATTCATAGTTATAGGTTCTGGCGTATCGCTTACTCTCGCAATACATATATCTATAAAAAAATGTTAAGAGTATTTATATTTTACTATGTTGATAAAAAAATATTCTCTTGAATGTACAAGTCTTTAAATATAAAACTATACCTGAATCATTTATATTAATATTATAATCATCCATTTGTTCAATTAAATGAATATACGTTTCCTTATTCAATGAGATATCATCGAGTTCTTTTACATATGAATGCATATTTATATCGCTAAAAATCCATTTTTGTAAGCGTCTATCATTGAAATCGTTCATTGAATGGGCAAATATATCGAAATCCCGATATAAAACTGAGACTGTAACATCATTTTATTATTAAAACAAACAAAATTGTACCGTTAATCACCTAACGATAATAATTAAGTTTTGTGCGGGCTCAGAGGATTATTTGAATAAATCTACTTAATAGATTCTTTGTGGTTTTTACAAGATTGCTAACATCGATTTTTATAATAACATTTTTTATCTAATGGGAACCTGAAACAGGCAATAATCAGTTTCGGGTTTCCTCTCAAATATAAAGTTTGCATAGAGAAATGTTATCATTATATCAAAATTAATAATTGTATTCAAATTTTACGCCTTAAAACCAATTGATTGACTCAATTTGTAAAACAAACGTGCGTAATTAAATTGTTACCACGCTGACGTGATGTAATTGTAAGTTCTCTATTATCGCGAAGTCAATTCCCTCTAACAGCAGGCCAGAGATAGGAAAAGCATTCAATTGCTTTTATGATTGTATACTTTTACATGAATATGTAAGGCTTCGGCGCCCACGCTCCACATTCGAAATGATATATATATATATATATATATATATATTATATCAAAAAAAGAATGAGAAAACATTAAAATTATCAACTCATCGTTCATACGTTCATCATTCGTTGAGATCACAAATGCAAAATCATAATTCAAAATTCTTCATTTTATGCGTGAAATCCAAATTAATTTTCGTTTAATAAAAACAAAGGCAAAATTTTCAGAAAGCCCGACAATAATAATAATAATACCGTAACAGTGTAAAATAATATTTTATAAATTCATACTTCTATATTCCATATCTCTATATCCATAGCGTCTGTTAGTGTATATATAATGTGATAAATAATATTTGCCTCTATTTATTAAATTCACGATCATTCTCCTTTGCGGTTTTGTCAGTTTTTGTTCGTTATCAATTAGAGTCCGTTGGAGTATAGCTAAAAACAAAGCAAAACATTTACAAACACTTCAACGAAATATTAATAATTAATTTTATTGCTTCATTTTTTCTTTTTATAATCCTTTACAACTAAAAGCTCCAATGCGATAAAATTGATAACGCATATCTTCAGCGGCTCCAATTCAAAACAAATTTTATAATCCGTTAAATTTACCCAACTGACTGCCATTTATTAAGTAAATGTTAAAAATATGAATTCATTTTAACATTGGTTAATTATATATTGTAGGTACTGCAATTGCAAATTTTACGCTTCTACAATATATAAACAAATGTTACATGGGTATTACTTTTTGTGTCATTGGAACCACAAATTAAGTGAATTAATAATAAATAAGACGTACCTGTAACGAAATATGTGCCAATTGCAATATTAGCGTTTGTATTGTTTGGTGCTTTTGTATTCACATATAGTGTTTTCTTCAGATGAGAGATAAAATAATTTAAATCTTTCGAAACTGGCGGTGTAGTATCAGAACGTAAATATTTAAGAGGAAAGTTTTCGCCTTTATAAGTTACGTATTTACTTAATATAACAGGTACATATAATAAAAAATAAATAAAAAACATTATACTTTGACAAAAATGCATTGGCCAAAAGATTTTAGAAAATTATGAGCGCTGCAGTAACTTAATCAAAATCAAAACTGTTTAAAATCAATTTATTTTGCATTGATGTTAATAATGAAACTGTAATTCGGCAGAACATTGACCACATATTCAACATTCAGATATCAAAAGCCTATTTATGGGTTACATAATTAGTAATTAAAAAGCGACTGCTTCAAACGCCGTTTCTTTCAAACATTATACTTAGGTAGTTACGTTTTATTACAACGTAATCTAACATTTCTTAATAATGTAACTTTAAAACTAAAAAGTGCTATTTCACAAATGCAAAATATACACACATTGTTAAAACCATAATTCTTATGACTTAGTTGGCTCAATGGTTACCATACCGAACCAGTCATATTTCACACCCAATCGGTCATATTCATTTATAATTTAATTAAACTGATTAAACCAAATTAAGGAAACAAAACTGCGAAATATGTTGTATATTATTCTGCTTAGATTGTTTACTATTTGAGATTTACAAAATCTGGAAGTATATTCCATACATAATCTGTGGAATGAGGTGTCACTGTCAACACTTAACTGGCAAATAAATATGTCAAGGTAACTAATTAAAAATATTATCAAATATTCTAATTTCCAACATTGTCAAAATTGAAAACCTCAAATTTAATACAGTGATTTAGATTTTTCTATTTAATCTTGGATATTTGCAACTTTCGTCAAAATAATTTTAAAAAAATTCTTACTGAAATTGACTGTATCTCAACGTGTTGAAACGAAACTAATGATGGAAATATCATTTAAAGGAAAACGGGTTTTAGTAACCGGTGCTGGTCAAGGTAATACAATTAATATTTTCAAAACATCAAATTATTGTAAGAAAATATTCAAGAGCATTATTTACTATAATGGACGAAGCAATAACCTCTTTTTATTAACAATATCTTTTAGGAATTGGTCGGGGAATTGCAGTAGAATTATGGAGAGCTGGGGCAAATATTGTAGCATTATCTAGAACAAGATCACATTTAGAGGCTTTGCAAAGTGAATACCCTTCCATTGATATAATTGATGTAGATGTTGCTGATTGGGAAAAAACCCGTACTATAGTAGAATCTTTAGGACCATTTGATGCATTAGTAAACAATGCTGCTATAGCCATATGTGAACCATTTCTTACCTGTTCTGCTTCCAGTTTTGATAAGTAAGTATTTTCTGCTACAATTATATTAACAGTAATAGTAAATAAGAGTATATTAATACCAGAATGAAACCGGGGTCTTAAAGAAGTTTCAATTTATACAACATTAGTTTTCTTGTTTTTAACTATGTACTCAATTTTAGGACATTTGAAGTCAATGTAAAAGGAGTTTTAAATATAAGCCAAGTTGTAGCAAGAAAAATGATAGAAAATAAAATCAATGGGACTATTGTAAATATATCTTCACAGGCTTCTAAAGTAAGTTCATCTTCTTAATTTACAGTGAACAATCAGTTTGTTTTAAAAATTTCAGATTCAGATAATTTCAAGAGGTTCAACTATTTTTACATTTTTATATCTCATTATTATTTAATTATATAGAATCCATACAAGATACTTAAGTCAATATTCTTTATATTGTTAACAAGCCTCTTTAAAATTGTTTTTTACTCTTCTTATAACTTTTTAGTCTGTTACTAGAAATCTAGTATCTTTTCAATCTTCATCTTAAACTTTCATGATACATGTGTCACTTACAGGGTATTTCAGAATAAACTCTTTATAAAATAATAATTCACTAACTATGAATGAATATAATTTATTAACTTAGAATTTCATTTTTAGGCCGCCCTACAAGATCATTCAATATACAGTGCTTCAAAAGCTGCTCTTGATGCTTTAACCCGTGCAATGGCCTTGGAGTTGGGGCCTCAGGGCATCAGAGTTAATGCTGTGAATCCTACGGTAATAATGACTGCTATGGCAAAAGTTGGTTGGTCTGATGAAAAAAAGAGTTCAGAAATGTTGTCCAAGATTCCATTGAGAAGGTAAGTGTTGCAAAATAATACTAAATATTGTTTACCTGCTATTATGATTTATTACTTTTACCATTAGGCAATATTCAACATGGCAATATTCATTTTGGGATGTATCATCCTTGGCCCATTGTCTGATCATCTTCTAAATAAACCTTACAAAATGGAAGGCAACTGGGATCAGTGAATCTATACTAATATTTTAAGCTAGAGTTTTTACTTGTTTGGATTAAACATTGATAGAGGTTAATCAAGAAGAAGAAACAAATATCAGCTATAAAAATAATTTTGTGTTGAATGATTGGTTTATAGTGGAAGTGTTTATAGTAACATATATTATTGCAAAAATGGGAGGAAAGAAAGCTTTCTATGTGTATATGTACAAACTTCATAAGAATTAATGTTTATAAAAACATATGTTATCATTTGAATAAAATATTATTGTTTTTTACAGATTTGGTGAAATTCAAGAAGTGGTGAATGCTGTTGTGTTCTTATTAAGTGAGAGAGCCAGCATGATAACTGGTGTTGAATTACCAGTTGATGGTGGATTTTTAGCAACATAATCATTACTTGTATATGCTATTTGAGATCTGCGCTAATGTTATGTACCAAAGAAATTTTGCCATTAACCAATATTAATGCATTTTTGCCTATAAAAGATTTCCGAATACATTATATTATATAAAAATTATTATATCATTAATCAGTTGGATTATATAAGACTCTGTTTAAGTTTGAATTTTAACAAAATGGAATAAAGAATAATGTGTAAATTGTTTTGTTAATTAAATCTATTTGTACCTTATATGGTTTTCTTTCCTATAAAAAGATAAAAAGGTAACAATAAAGCTACAGTTTGTTGCTAAGTATATCTCCCAGGATTAGATAAATATAGTGGACCAGTTATGGAAAATGCATGTCAAAAACTATAAAATGAATTTATGATGTGTTGGTGGTTGTTTACTTGGTTAATCATTTAATACACAGCCGATGATACATTATCTTAAAGTTATCTGCGTTGTTATTAATACATTTGTTGGTAGATAAAAGTATGCTCAGTATATTTAAACAATAGCACAGTTAACGATCATGGTTAAATACTTTGAAAATAAAAGGATTTTAGTGACCGGTGGATGTTCAGGTTAGTGCCACAATAATTGGTACGATTATTTAAAATTGATGTTTATAAAAAGGCAAAGATATTACGGTACCTTTATTTAATCTTAATAAATTGTAATTTTAGTAAATAATTACTATTTTCTTTTAATCAGTACGCGAGACTTTTAGTTCTGGGTTTTTTTACTTAATGAGCAATTTGATTTAAATATTTTAATCGTCCCGACAGCTTACAAATAACTTTTTATAGCATGAACTAATAATTTGCTAATAATAAATTACCTACAAGAAGTCAATGTATACAGGCATTGGTCGTGGCACGGTCATCGAACTATGGAGACTTGGAGCAACCGTCGTAGCTCTGTCGCATCAAAAAGAAAACCTACAAAAATTAAAAAATGAATATCCCTCTATTGAAATAGCGTGTGTCAATCTACGAGATTGGCATTCAACACGAGACGTCGTCGAATCTCTTGGTCTGTTTCATGGCTTGGTAAACTGTGCTGGCTTCATACACAATCAAACGCTATTGGACTGCTCCCTGGATATTTTTGACCAGTAAGTGTAAACTGCTAAAATATTGACTGACTATTTGTATAATAAATTTACCTATGTGTATAATATGTTCATTTTTTGTTGTACGCTACCATGTCAAGTCTCGGAACGAAGCAAGAACGGATTACGGAAACAGAGATACATCGTCACTAAGCTAGTCTTTCTTTATCTCAACAACAACAGCTTTAAAAATTTAAGGGATGGTCTAGGTTTCCTGTGCTAATAATTTTTAGATATGTTTAAATAAGCAAATCAAAAGAACAAGTTGAAAAAAATGCAATGATTGCTAATCAAAAATGCATTGGTGTCTTTTGATTGAAAGAAATCGGAATTCTTGTTTTGAATAATAAAACTTTATTATTATTTATCCTAAGAATTCGACTAAATTAAATAATTGAAATTCCTAGTTTTGCCCTAAATGCAAACAAAGAAATAATTTTTCTTTTTTCAGAACAATGCAAGTCAATGTAAGGGCTACACTAAACATAACCCAAACTGTTGCAAGAAAAATGATCAATAGTAGAATCAATGGTTCGATTGTGAACATTTCCTCGCAAGGGTCAAAGGTAAGTTTTTAAATATTTTATACCAAGCTGTCACATAGGTACAAGAAAAAATATTCTGTTGGAAAAATCGAATTAAATTAAAAGAAAACCCTGACAAATGGCTGGCTGACTCTCTAAAAATAGATCATATGCGGGAATAGGTATATTTTATCAATATTGTGGTAAACAAGTCGATCACACTGTTAGACGACTATTTTGATATAAGCTTGGGCTAGGATTCTTTCAAGACTTTTCTATTTTTTCTCTACACCCGCAGCGTCAGCGTCGCTTCAAATACGTTATGTAGTTTTTTGAATTACAATATACTTATAGGCAGCATTAAAAGATCACTTGGCCTATTGCACATCTAAAGGAGCATTAGATGCAATGACTCGTGTGATGGCATTGGAGCTGGGACCTCACGGTATACGAGTCAATACCATTAATCCAACTGTAATAATGACAGACTTGGGACGAAGAGCGTGGGCTGATCCAGAAAAAGCACAAAGTATGCTTTCTAAAATACCTTTGGGCAGGTACGGTATAAAATAACGATTTACATATTATTCCCGATTTAAACGAAAGGCAGTTTAATCAATCTAGACTTCTTAGCTAATGTGCTAAATTAGTTTACGTTTGTTACTATAAGGCTCTACTTCTTTTAACAACTTTACAATATGTATTTTTTTAATGAAAACAAGGCAATACTTAAGTGCACCTCTTTCAATATTATTTACATTGCAATTATATGTAAAACCTAATAATTCCAAGCTCCTATGAAACACGCTAAAACATATTTAAGTTCGTGTAATTTGATATTTTCCCAGACCCGGATTCAATCCTCGGTATGGTCAAAATATATCAAGAGGATATTTATTTATTGTGCTCCGTTCGTTTTATGTATATATTTAATATTATTATTAGATAATCTTGGGGCTAACTAACCATGTATGAAATATGTCCCATATTTCTAGGTTTGGCGAAGTGGAAGAAGCTGTAAACGCCATCGTGTTCCTTCTCAGCGACAAAGCGAGCATGATTAACGGTGTTCATTTGCCTGTCGACGGTGGATTTTTAGCAACATAAATAAACACGCATACTTTTATCCACTTTATTGTGCTAAAGGAATCAATACATACTGGACGTTGAAAACAATGCAAGCATAATAATAGATATTAATATCGAAAGCATAATATGCTAAGCTGACAATCCCTTAACAAAATGCAACTCAACCTCTCCACTATAATTCATTATTACAACTATTTAGAATGTATCCCTATCAAAAATTCACATCGAAGCTTAGCACATTAATTCTAAGATGAAAATATCAAAAGGATTTTTTTTTAATGTAAAAGTCAACCAAAGAGTGAAGCTTCTATCATGCTTAACATCTACTTCGTTAGGTTTTCATATAGGATATCTGAAAATATTTTATTTGAAATACATAAGACAAGTATAAGAATGTTTCACACAAAGATCGCCTACGGAAAATTAATATGCAATAAAAATATGTCAAATAATGACTTTATCACTACAACAGTTATTAAAATTACCTAGGATTATAAAAAACAGTGTTTTGGCTTAACTATCTTACCATTTATTATATACAGTTAAGTTTATAGTCTTTAATTAGTTAGCGGACATTTCAAAAGCTCCTTGTCCTTGTCCCGCCTAAGGGCGTTCCCTTGCGAACACCAGATCAATGATACGCATTCCAAAACGACTCAAACTTAAAGACTACTTTCGACAGTGCCCGACATTTCCGACTATTCGACGCTGGACCGGCACAAGCGAAACCCATTCAGCTATTACACGACATGAATAACGTCAGTTCAATTGATCGAGATAGCTTTTCAATATTTATATCATAAAATATTTGCCACTTCAAATGCCAAATTCAAGTCGATCATAAATGATCGCCAATTACAATGACGTATTACAAGTACGTGATGTTTAAGGTGCGCACGCGCATGTGTCCACAAACCTGATCGTTAACAGATACGGTGTTTCAAAACGTAACGTACGTTTCGTATACGCGGTCGCGTATCAGCGTTACGCTTAGGCTTTCGGATATTTGTTGTGTTTAGAGAACAATTCTAATAAGAAATCACTCATTACATCTAACGTATAAACAATGCTTATTTTAATTTAGTAAAACAATATCCTTAACATACATTTGGATATAAAAGGCTATACATAGGTTAATCAGTTAACGCCAATACTGTTCAATTGGCACACGAAGGAAACGCTTTGGAACGGATTACGTTTAATGAATTTAATATCGATACCATTATTACAATTTAATATTAGGTGCGGTGTTAAATGAAAAAAACAAATTAGAACCGAATATCCCAAAACCTTCATTGACAGTTATTTCGATGTTGAAATCTAACGTTAAAACTAAATCCTTATGGAATATACGAGGATTAATCCTATGCCAACAGCATTGTAACAAAACACTATTTACACAATTGAACTCAATTCTCAGTCATATAAGATGTGTGGATACTTAACAAATAATTCGGATCAACAATTGGTTGAAAATAAGAAAAGAAAACATTACCTAATATTTACATCCAGCCATCATATTAAACAAAAATTGTTGCACGAATATGTACAAAAATCTGTAACAGACAAATAGGCCCACCTGGCAATATCAATTGTCCTATATATTATTAATACGAATTAAAAACTTTTTATAAAAGCTGTTTGAATTGAGCCTTATAGAAATTTTGATAATTTGATTATATATTTGACCGCTCAACGAAAAGCATTTTGATAATTATTTGAAATTATAGAGATCAATTTGAACTATTTTCAATTAAACATTAACCTATGGCAGTGGCTGGATCAGTTAAACAGGCCTTAGAGGTTGACATGGCGTACACACATAGTTTGGTGTAATAAATTTGTATATGTTTTTTATATCTTGTCAAACACTTGTATATTACAAGGTGAGGTTGTCGCTCAGCATTTTCTATGAGCGGTAACTTACTGTCAACATTGAGTTTCAAAAATAAATGGAAGACGAATAGCCATATTGCACGTTGTAGGCCATCAAAAATAAATGCATCAGAACTTATAATAAAAAAAAAACATCTAACTATAACTGAGCATAAAGTACAATATTTCGTGGCAGCCCACTATTAGCCTATGAATTCAATAATTTACAAGTACAAAATCTATGAACGTACATTCTGTCAGAGGGACGTTATTGGTGATATGTTGCCCTTTCCCACATACGGACAAAAATCGCGCACGTTACTCGCGACTAGCAATACAATTGTGGTAATTGTAATGCAAATTAAACTTCGCCATCAAATATCTCATTTGACAATTTACTCTTGAGAAAATTACATTACAATTAGCACTAGTATTTTAAACAATGGTTACAACATTTTAACCGTTATCCGTTTTATAGGAATATCGCCTAGTTGTTGCGCGGCCGTTTGCGCGAGCTTCCTCACCGCCACTCAGATATCGCTGCCACAGTAGTGCTGGGCTGCGGGGCGGCAGGACCAGCCACGCCTGAAAGGAATTATGATTATTAAGAAAAATGTTTTACATACTTGTAATGAAATGTGTATATATATTCAGGGTTAATAAAAATGGGTGGGGTTTTCTTAAAATTTGTAACTTAGTGAAAAAGGGAAATAATTAGCTCCCGTTTTATAATAGGTCTTTTCTTAGCGTACTACGCAAGGATATAGAGTCTACTTAATGGAATTTTATAAACTCACTGGTATCTTGTTTTTGGTTCTGATCACGGTGACCTTTTTTAGGCTGTTTAGTGCGAGTGTTACCAACTCCTGAAAAATATAATCACAGTGGAATAAAAAAAGGTTAGATTTAGAATCAGCATTTAAAAAAAAATCAAGATCCTGACAACAAATTCAAGCCACCCAAGCAAAGACTTCCTTTCACTTTTTTTTAAAAAAGATAAAAAATATAAATGTGCTAATGCGTGATCAGCGTTTCTTATGATATATATAGGTCTTGTATCTATTTACATTCCTTATGCACATTTCCGGCCTGAACTAATACTTTTTATTTACCTGGCATACCAAATTTGAGCATATTCCAATCGAAGACGTAATCGTATGTGAACCCTTGCCGGTGGAACAGTGTACGGAACAGCTGTCGTACGTGTCCATAGTCCGGTCTCTCTTCAAAGCGAAGCCGCCGACAGTACTTCAAGTAGAGTTGGAACTCTACGGGATGGTTCTAAAAATATACATTTATTAATGTTTGTTATACCCCACAAACACAGGCATGTGAAGGATATTGTACGACCTTCGAAGACAAACTAGCTGCATTTCACTTAACGAATATAGTCAATTGTGATAAACGAACACAAAGTAATCTTGTGTTGTTCATGTTGGATTTCATTGAATACAAATATACTTATATATATTCTATTTATTAATATTTATAGTATATAAAAGATTAGATGAAATACGGCCTAGGTTTTGGAATATTTTGTCACAACCACTGTCTATATGCCGGCCCTTGGATTCTAATCGCAGCTTATACTGATATATGTAAATCTTAATAATTACTTTGCAAAGCTCGTCGAACGGCGTGGACAGCTTTTTCTCGGATATCCTCTCGTACTTCTGCCGTTTTGTGGCCGCCTTCAGCCCCTGCCAGGGAAGGCTGCCGCGGTTGAAGTACATGAGAACGTAACCCAGGGATTCAAGGTCATCCCGCCGGGACTGCTCTATACCGAGATGGGTGTTAATCGACGCGTATCTAGCCGTTCCTGAAACATTTATTTAGTTCATTTTATTTTTTCTCTTCAAAATTGTTTAATAAATAAGACATTGATTTGATTTCAGTACCCACCCCGTGGAGCATGGTAGACACATTTCAGCGCCTGTACTATTAAATCATTATTTAACCCTAGTATTATATTTATTACGTAAGTTTAAATAGAAAAAAAAGTGTGACATATAACGCATATAGACACCGATTTAGAACTAAAGAGAACAATCAACTACTCAAGATCTATACAAAGCATCCACTTCACAAATCTTACCGTCTGACAAATTGTATTGTGATGTACATTTGATCTAAAAAGTAGTTAATAAAGGACATTTAACTCATACCTGTCAAGTTTTTGTTTTCTCTGTACGGTATGTGTTGGTTGGTTCGTGGGTCCTTGTATCTCTTTGCTAATCCAAAATCTATTATGTATACTAAGTTGCCCTTTTTACCAAGTCCCATTAAAAAGTTGTCAGGTTTGATGTCTCTGTAAATAATAAATTGATAATTAATATGTATATCACAAGAATGTTATTGGTGAATTGGTTACAACAACTCTGATTAAGTTATAATTTATGATGTATTGATAATAAGTTACAATGAAATATTATGATAATTACACAATTTTATAAAATACCAATAATTGTTTGAATATATATAATTGAAAAGAAAATATCTTTTTTATAGAGGATTAAATTGACAAGTTGAACAAAGAATAATTTACACAAATAACAACATGTGCTGCGACTCTAAGTGTTTATCACAACTCATGTTATAAAACTGAAACAAATTTAATAGTACATTAAAGAGATTATTAGATCTTGTGAAAATAAAAACTGATTGAGCAACTTAGTTGCAAGAGTACTATGATGTAAATCATAGTATATAAGATGTATATGGTAAGCAGGTTTTCTAAAGTTGTATCCCGACCTAGGCAAGTGATTGTTTAATATAACTAGTATTCAAATATATTTCAACATTATCTATTATATTTTATTATTTCTAACATTGCGATAGGACAATAAATAATGTGAAATTTAATTATTGCTACAATATAGAGCTGGTGTTGCAGAAAGATTCCTAACCATTATAGATATATATATATAATTTCATAACTATACTATAAACATAAACTATACTACACTCTATTAAAGATTTAAGTAAGCTTGATCTGTACTATCTTAAATTATAAATAGTGTTACTATAAAAGTTACTATTAAAATAGTAAGGATAAAATTAACTATTTGTATTAAACCTAATTAATATCATCATATTTTAAGAAGTTATAGTGCAATTAATAATTGTTTTTAATGTTCAAGAGATTTTTCTTAACAATTCTAGCAATTGAGGTCAATCCCAATCCTAAACATTGTAACCTAGCTTGCTTATAATCTTTTAAGGTAATCGCAATTCTAATGATTTCTATTACATGAATGTAGATTTTACAGAAAGAAATCTGCAAATAAGCAGTACCACATATAAATCTAATTATAATTGATAATGAAAAATGTAATGACCAATGGATTTGGAAATGTAATAAAAAAAATCAAGCAAGCGATGAGATTGCATAAAAAACTTTATAATAATAAATGAATAAATTTTAAGTGAAAAACAAGAAAACAATGATAATACAATCTAAGCCATTAAAAAATAAAATATATGTGCTGTCAGGAGCTTAATCATTTCACAAAATTATTGACAAATTGATTTAATTTGTGGTATGTATGCTAAAACTAAACAGTTCTTATTTCGGTTAGTGCTTAAATCTTCATAAATGAAGTTATATTTTTTTTAAATAAAGCAAAGGTGTTTACTTTATCAACATTACATTAGTTTAGCTATTTTTCATAAAAGCTGAAGGATTCAAAGATCTATTGATTAATTTTCAATTAATACACTAATATTATAATGGCTAAAAAATTGCTTAAAAGTGCTTAATAATTTATTGATTTAAAAAACATTAAATACAAGATGTTGTTGCTTCTAGTATTATCAATGTTTGATTTCATATAGAAATTGGAACCATCTTTTTGTATTTAATGAAAAAATATATTTACTAACCTATGAATAAAATTTCTAAAGTGGACGTCTTCTATGCGAGTAATGAGTTGATCAGCAAGTAGCAGTACAGTCTTCAATGAGAAACGGCGAGAACAGAAGTTAAAGAGATCTTCTAAGGATGGCCCTAGTAGTTCCATCACCATCACATTGTAATCGCCCTCTGAACCACACCATTTTATTGCAGGAATACCAACTGGTGAATTGAATATTAAGTTAGTATAGACACTATTTTATTCATAATATGGCTATATTTTAACATAACTAGGTATAATAATTAGAGATTACTTTCATCTAATAGATTTTCCAAAACTTTGGAAACACTTGGAAAATTATGCTAAACAGTTTGATAGCCAATATATTATAGCATTTTATTGTTAGAAACTATAACCTTTAATTTATACTAAAATATTAAATATACTATTTGTATATTATAACCACTAAGAAGAACCTAATTATATGAATATGCAACAGCAACTGTGGTTATAAAATATACAAGATATACACCTAAAATAATCATAAAATTAATGATAACAAATGTTTGATGTTACTTACTGCCTCCTCTCATAAGTTTATAAAATTTACTCTCAATGTGTAACTGTGGATGTCTTGTTTTAATACATTCTAATTTAATTGCTACCTCGTCTCTGGTTACAATGTTTGTGCCTATAACAATAAGAAACATTACACAAAGTATTATCAAATTACACAATAAAAAAAATAAGGTTAGGAATTTTTTGTCTTTGCTGTATGTTTTATACTAAAACTAATGTGGATCATTCAATTTTTCTAATTTTTTCTACTTATAATAATGGCACTTAAATACCATAGATGTTGGAAATATAGTCAGGTTGAACCATTACTAATTACACAAAATGTATATGTGAAAAACCATAATCACATGGACAGGTTTTACTTCCTACCTACTTTTATGGTTTGAGCTACTAATAGATAAGAAATTTACACAAGCCTTAGTTCTGCCTTAGAAGGCAAATTACATTCGAAACAAAAAAAATACAGCTGGCCTACAATTATTCCTTTCTTTGTTTACTACAGTTTTCAAGAATCACTTACCAAGATAAATGTCACCAAAGGAACCAGACCCAATTTTACGGCCCAAGCGATACTTATTTCCAACACGCAGCTCCATTTTCTGCATAATTTTGAACTTAGTAAAATAACACTGACCACGGTTTCATTACTGATCGGCCATGTTTGAGATAGACGCAGATCTTACCACCTAAAGGAATATCATTAATTATCGTCAAAACTTTATTAAGATTATATTACATACGACATTAAGCAACAGATTCTGTTATTTTAATCAATAAATTGACCTTTTTCACTGAAAATTAAACTTTAAGGATTTTTTTAAGTTTAATTCAACGCATCCAACGAATTAAAAATCCTATTACAATTTTGTTCATAAAATCAAAATGACAGGACTGGTCATTGGAATTCGGGTCTTTGTTCATAGGCTCCTATCTACTCTCTGCTCAACCCACAGACTAACAAACCTTTCAATTCTTATAGTCTGTTGCCATCAGTCCTCAATAATAACGTAAGCTTCGCTTGCTTTGCATTATGCAGTTATCGAGAGAAGAGATGTTATTTAAAGTGATTGCGTGAATCAAAGATCAATAATCGTTATCATTTGAGTTTTACAAATTGTTATTTATGTTGATCAAATGAAGCAATGAAAAAACAACTTTATTAATAATCTGAGATATGTTTAAATATCATCAACAAAATATATAATATAATAATAATTTAAATACCTAAGCGATAAAACATAACATTTTGTTGCTTGGTTTTCGCGTGCACACTGTCAATTGTTCGACGGCAATTTATTGAAATATGTAACTAATATCAAATAGTAAAAGTACCTCAATGTAAAATTTACTGTAATATGAGGAATAATGCTATTTTCAGGTATTATAATTTAAAAGTCCAATCTTGAAACTAGTGACAGATTTTGTCAATTGACCAATTCAATAAAATATGACACCACGCTGCTTTTCCTTTTTTTTAACTGCAAAGGAGTTGGAGGTATGTTTCTAAAAATTGGTTAAAATAAAACATTAAACATTTTATCAAAACTGCTTTAATGTATTTCAGGACATGGATAAAACACAAAATAATATTATATTGATTAAAACAACAATTTATTAACGTAAAGTAATACTCACGTCTATAATAAGTATACAATTACAAAATTAATATGAAATTTGGTATCTTAGTAGTATATATATATATTAGTATATATTATATATAGTATTATATTTTAATTTATAATTACTTTTACACAATTGTAGATGTTAATATTGTAAATGTAGATTAGGTACAATTTCTGGCCTATTCTGCGTGTACGCGGGGATACATGTAAAGGTCTGGTCTAGTCCCCCGTTCGAGTATAGATTACTTATACTTTCATGTTTTTTTATTCTTTCATGAAGATTCATTAATTATTATAGCCATAATAAAGTTAAGGCTTCAGTCATTGTTACGAAAATAGATAGTTTGAAAACTTTGAGATCCATGTCCTCAAATATTAATATCATTGATCAAAAGTGGTACAGTTAAGTGTAAACTTAGAACTATGGTAGAAATATTACACTATAATTTCTTAATTTTACATTTTATTTTTAAGACTAGTGAACTTAAATGCGACTGCACTAACTTAGTAAGGCTTAGAAGTAAATTTATTACTTTAATGGACGGAAATTAATGTAATGAACGTAAGTAAATAAGCATTGGTGATTAAATCAGGCTCTTTTATGAATACATTTTCGGTAAGTTTTTAAAAGTAATATAAAAAATAACATTTTAAAGTATTACCAAATAAAAGAGTTATAATCTCGAATAGAGTAGACACATAATAGGTTTTTAGTTACAACACTGGGGATAACCACAAATTCTAATTCAATTGTGAACACGCTTCATAAAAACAAAGCTAAACGAGATGGCGCTTTTATAAACTAATACAATATACTGAAAAACAAGCACTACTATCGGATTAAACTTGAATTGGAACAGTAATAAATTTTTACGATTGGCGTAAAATATTTTTTTTTCACGCAATCTTGCATATGACTTAAAAAGAAGTGCCATCTAGCTTTAAAATCTCACGTTTTAATTTTCCACAATTTTGGTAGATTAATTGAATAATAAACTTATACTAACTAAAAGTGATAAAACGCTAAACGTAGCTACACTACCGCTGGAGTGCTGTAACACTAGTTGATTATCCTGAGTGTGCTCAGCAACAGTAGCTGGAGTGCCATTTCTATCCCCTAAAAGCTGGTTAGCTACTTTTAAATTCTTTATCAAGCCAAATACATCATCTGAAAATTAAACTTTGTTTACATATATCACACATAATTATGTTGAATATTCACACTTTCAAGTTAAAATAGTCTTTTGTGTATTCGCAATCTATTCTGTTCAAACGACACAGGTTAATCACATCTTAATGTGATCAATCAATAAATCAGCAAAGTATATACACTTGATTTATTGCTTGCGATTCAATTTATTTGTTATCTTAATAATATTATTTGCGTGTTATTGCGAATTCCTTTAATATTACTGACTTAGATGATTCTAAAGTAAATAACTTAGTACCTGCTTCTTTATCTCCGTCCAAATAGTCTACTTTAATAAACGTAGTAAGTGACACCTCATATACTTTATTACTATCAGAGTTTGTTGCTATTGAACGCCGTTTTCTACCAAAAGCTGTAACGCCGTTACTGCATTGCACCTGTAAGAAGCGCTTATAACTCAAACTCTGCCTAAAATAGTATATAACAAGCTTGTTATATACTAATTTAAGCTTAAGCTTACACATAAGGGACTGTTTATCATGAATTTTTAAGTAAATTTTAGATAATTAGTTATGAATATCCTGCTTACCCCTTGACACTTATCGAGGCATACTGTAACAGTACCCTTGAACTGAACGTAGGTCGTATCTGGGAACTTGAAGGCCCTAAATTTGGCTGTCAAGTTATCACCGTCGTTGGTTTGGAAGTTGTCGAAAAGGTAAGGGTCAATTGAACATCTGAAATATAAATTTGAAATGCATAATAACGAAAAAGATTTTACCACTTTTTCGTATTACATACTTACATTTTAGTGGCACTAAATTTTTATGGAAGTACACAAAAATATTTTCAAGGGCGCAGACCGATACAGGGATAAGTACTACAAAATTGAATATTCAATAGACCTGGCCTGTTTGAAAATTACGTCACCAATATTTTTATGCATATCGAAAGAGACTTTGTGGTTATTTTTAAAATGTAACTTACCCATTAAATATAATAGTCTCCTGCTGTTTACCAGTGTCTGTTACATGCATGTAGCTAACCAGTAATCCATATACAGGTGCAGAGGAGTTGTCCAGGAATATTTCCATGGACAGAGGTGTTCCGGGGCTGACGGAAATCTCACCGGATACTCTGCAATAGTAACATATGTGTTATAACTGTCCTTGCCATAAATTACAAACTGCAATTGTTTTTAAAATTCATACTAAGGTTTCTATTGTGGTTAACATTAGTATCCAGGATCATATTACGCATAATAATATTTCTTAGGTACATGTGCATATTTATATTTTTTCATAATTTATAATATAAAGTGAAATATATTATTATAAGGTACACTATACTAACTGTTTTCCATTCTGTTTGACAACTGCGCCTAATATGGGTTCGGGGGCGCGGCCTTCTTCGTATCGTGTTATGTCGAGAACACTGCAAATATAATAAACACTTTATATTTAAGATTAAGTAAAATTTAATAAAAGCGATTATGTAAATAAACAATACAATTCCTTTTAATATACATAAAATAATATTGGAATGCCATCTTGTTATCATGTTGTATTACAATTAAATAAATTTTTTAACATCCTACAATATTATAGGATTGCATTGCAATAAGAAATTATTAACAAAAATAATATCAGGAAATAAAGGAATAGTGTTAATTTTTTTAGCTAGATTTTAAGATTTTTTGTAATTATTACTTACTCAGGTTCACTAAAATCCAAAGGAAAAGGTTCGACTGCTCTTCTAGATATGGCTCGCTTGTTCGTGACCACACAACGCACAGTGACCGTTTCTCTCCCGCCAGACAATGTCTCTATCACTATTTTGTGGTAATATGTTTGTTTCCCCTGGAAATTAAGGCATATGAATAACAATATACGCAAGCAGTTGCATAAAGACCAGCCGTCGTAGTCTGTCTTCTACCACTAATCCTGTATACAATAGTGCTTAATTTTGACTTAATTTTTTCCCTTGGATTTTGCATTACATACCATTATCGAATTATTTGGGCGCCTAAATATCTCGTAATATTAATGGACTTCACTAAACATAACACATATTCTTGCACCGCCTTAATGAATTAATTACGCCACACCTGTATTTTAAGTTTAATCAAAATAATTGTCTGGTTCTATGGAATAGACCACGGTGCAATTCAATATAAAACATAATAATAATACCGAAATTTTTTATTGTTAAAATGGCACTCATTTTCACACACATACATACATTGGGTACATACGAGTACACTCTATATTACAAGAAAAGTATTAATTACATTGATTTAGTGTTGGCATATATTGGGAATGGCTTTGAGTATAGAGATCCTCTACGCGTCGTTAACATTGTGAAACTTTTATTATAATTTGTTTGATCGATATAGAGAATCTAATTTATATTACAGAATGTGCTAATTTTATAGTATAAAATATCTAAGTATTGGGGCTGCTTACAGTGATCTTATTTAATATTCGAGTGACGGCACACTTGTGGTAATCCTGGAGATCTAAGATGTAAGTAGCGGCATCGTTCTCCATCACTGGCCGACAGGGCGAGTATTCTGTAAATTGAATTAAGAAATATTTGTTTCATTAAAAATCTTTTTTCATATATATAATTAACGATCTTAATTTCTTATTTACAATTTTTTACACTAAAAGAAAGTCATCAGTTTAATATAATAAAGATTTAGAAGACCGATAAGAAATTTTCAAATCAAAAATCCGTTGTTTCAATTTCTATTGAAACAATAGTTTCTTTCTTTGGAAAATGAATTCGTGAGAATTATTTGCACAATAAAGTTAGGACTGCAATCGTGTGTTTTGTGTTAACCGAATTAACTCGATTTAGTATATCAGTGTTGCCGCGTGCTCAACAACAATCATGAGTTCGAATCTTAGTTTTGCACCAATAGTTTTGTCCTACGCTATTGATGAGATAAACATGATTTAATATGCGGCCTATTTACTAGAAATAAAGTCTTGCGTAATAATTCTAATCCTCTACGTAAATAAATAAATATGATTAAAGATTCTATTTGAAACAAAGACTGGATTTAGATATTTTACTAAAAGACGTTCTGGATGACAATTTACCTTTTAACTGATCGAGATATGACAATTTCCTGTCGCCATCCATTGGAACTGTCACCTTCATGTAATCGGGGGTACATTGAATTATTGCCTCGCTACCTGGAATTGAAAAATTATCAAACTTAATGTAAGTACGTGTATTTCATTATTAAAATAAGTCATCTTATATCGATCCATAATACTTGAAGTTTTCTAATTAAAATATTATTATCAAGGAGAAATATGCATTGATTTATTTGTGCTATTTATGTGTACCCAAAGACAAAATATATTATATGAAGTATTATTTAAATCCTGTTGGCTGTACCGTTAAAATTTTGCGCATCGAAATAAATCTGGTTTTCGGATGCAACCAAAAAAGTTGTAAGGCCACCTTTGATGTGAATAACAGTTACATCATACCCAAAAATATAATTTTAAAAACGCTTTCTGGTTTGTACTTCTATTTTAATATCATATATATGAATTATTTAATACAACTATTTTATGCCTGTTATATTTTATTGCAAGCATCAGAATATCAGTTTTAGAAGATTACATTTTTTTAGTTTCTTAATTACAATAATAATATTTTTACAAAGTATTTCGCGTCGGGAAGAAAGCTCAATCTACATAATTCCATTTTTCACACTACTTTCTATAATCTATAGTTCATACAACAACCATAAAGATTCTCTGTGGATATTATCTAAACAATACATAATCACACCATAAATGATATATACGGTAAGACCATTTTGGGATTATTTCACACGACCGCCAAGATGCGGAACGGGTGACGACCGATAGGTCATATTGCCATAGACAATTATAATTGTCTATGGGTAATTGCCATAGACGATTTCCTCTCTACACTAGAAGATGCGAAAACGTGGGAAAGACGTTTACCATAGTGTGACGACGGAATTGAAACAAACATTTGCATAGATCATTTTGTTTGAAAAATAGATTTAAGGATATTTTATAAAAGGGTTTTTATATGAAAAACATATAGCTACCGAATAAATATCGCAGTATGTGATAATGATCGCAGCTTATTATGTACAGGTTAGGTTAGATTTTTATTATTGCAATTCAAAAAAAATATTGTTTGAATTTGAAGGAAGAACGCTTTCTTTTTTAAATATCCATAAATAAAGGAAACTGATTGAAAACAATGATACTGAATCGCAACCAAAGTCACGATCCGTAACATGTGTAGGCTGTGAACCATGCAAAAATGTTCCTTGTCTGCATATACAGGTGGTTAAATATAATTTTTTTTTATTTTACTGTATATGTTGCTAATATGGTTAAGATGTCGTTATTTTATTACAAAAAGCATGGTATTGCGGCATGCGTTGGTATTCATAAAATAATTAGATATATCAATACATCAACACCATGACCTTGACTTATTGATTAACTTAACGAACTTTGTCTAAAATGTGTAGTGACTCCCTTTATTCTAGAATTGATAAATCATTATAAATTACATCTCACTATTACAATAATATAATTACATTTATATATAAAAGTATTTTTTATTATTAGTTTCTTTATTTAATTTACTGGGTCCAGCTTTGTTTTTAGTATAAATGCGTTCTTTTGGTGTAGTGTAGTAAAACGACTAACTAGCTGATTTAATTTAACTTACTTGATGAATACAAACTTAGAACAACATCATTAAATAAAGAAATAACCGTTTATTTCAATAGAAGTGTTAAATTCATAGTATTACCAACACAAGTCCGCCACAACGATCATCTTAAAAAGAACTTGCGTAAAAAAATCTATTAAATTATTAGCCAATTGACCAATAATAAGGGATCATTTCTTTTGTTCACTGTATGTTTGGTTGTGTACAATCTTATGGTTCCAAAAAATTTGATGAATTTGGTTTTATTCAATGATCAACCTTTTTTACAACTAGGATATATAAAGTATTTTTATGCCTTGCTTTTTCTATTAAACTTAATAAAACTGGGTATGGGATATCCCGGTATGATACTCCTGGCAGAATCGCTTCCTCAATTGTAATGCTGAGTAATTACTCAGGTCACTTATCAAGCTCAAAGCAAGATATGGAATCACCATGTATAGTGTCTATAAAGCGTTACGATCAGATAAATTCGATTGTTAATCCAGGTTTAAGTCGCCCTCAATAGTCCAGTTAATGCTAAATAAACCTCTAGATATTAAAGAATTATGTGGCCAAATTGAATCAGTTAATATTAAGTTAAATTATGTACAATCTTTAAATAACTTAAAAGTAAGAAGAGATAACTTTTTTAGGACATGATAGAATCGCGTTTGTTAGACATATTTTGGGTCGTATTGCCAAAGTATATGACAGCTACTGCTTGCGTTACATCGCGTGTAACAGAAATTTATTTAAAAGCACGGAACGATCCTTTTGACTTTTTTTTGACATGATTCAAACTACTCGTTTTAAAGTTCATATATTATCTCTAGATAATTTACAAGGTTTATATATCAATTTGTATGTGCTTAACTAACGTTAATAAGGGAAAAGCGTTTCTAATAATGATATGCAAAAAATAGGACGCTACAGACGCGCCGACATCCGCAGCAGTGCAACACTTACGCGAGACGAATATTAATTCGTGACGTGTGTTAACGACTGTTATTTCACCGTTTCGTCATGTAATTTTTGTAACTAAGGACTTTGTTAACAAAAATTCTGAGTTCTTATGCAAATCTATAGTATAATGACACTGAGATTGAAAAGCATTTCCACGGAATACATACGCCATGTCTAGCCGCACATACGAAGCTAATGTATAGTGTATATAAGCTTTATATATAATTTAGTTAAAGAAGATATTCATATAGAAAAAGAAAGAAAAAAATGCAGACCAAATTTAATTAGGGTTAAAATCACAGCTAATATAATATGTATTGATATTTGTGGTCGTAAAAAAAATTCAGTTGTCCACAATCAACACACTTTTTTTTGCATTGCAGCCACAGATAAAATAACATCAGACAACAATAACAACAATCGCAGCAAACTAAAATACATTAATTATCAAAATAATCTATATTGTCATTTCCTATGGCTGTCACGTGTGTCCGCTCTCTTTTCTCTGGCCTGTCTAGACGTATAATAAAATTATACGTCTATAATAAAATTATACGTCTATTATTAAACAGATTGTTTTCATTCAATGGTATTAATAAATATATAATTTAAATAATCTGTTCTCCTAAAAACAAGTGTCGTCATAGACAATCTTAGAAAAACATAGATTAATTATATTTCTGCTACATATACACAACATAGATAATGTACATAAACATATATGAACTCCCAAAGAAATTTCCAAACCAATCATAACTTTTCTTGTTTGTAAAGTATTTATAACTCTACTTACGACACAAAGAAAAGTGCCTTGGCAAAGGAAATCTAGTCGTAAACGAACGTCCTGGCAAAATAAATTTACCAATTGTTTGATCAAAGCTAATGAATATTGTTCAGAAGTGTGAGATCCAAATTATTATTACCTACTTATACTTATTTATTATTACCGGCATTCAATTACCTTCGATAGAATACGGCACCATAAAAAGATACCGATAAGAATTGACTTTGTTAAAGAGAATGAATCAGAGACAACTATTTTAATAACTTTATTCGATGACCATAAACGAATACGCAATGCGCAATGACATCACAAATGCGATGAGGATATCGCTTTGACAATGTGAAATCGCCCATGAATGCTTACAAATTGTCATGATTGTGGATTTATAAGTATTTTTCCATACAAACGTCGCAGTGCCTTTGCAGTGAGGTTTTAAAATAAGAGCTAGCTTAGTGGTGCTCAATCTCAATCCAGTGAGTTCAAACCCTCGTTTACAGTTCCTGTATGCATAACTAACATTTGGTGTTTGAGAGCAATTAGCACTCTCATGCGAAAGGAAAACAATAATTTCTTAATCCGGTTTTCCACCTGTCAAACATCACATAAAAATCTTAGTTTTCATATCATCTGAACGAAACTAATCGTGTCGCAATTACTTTGCAATCGTTTGTCAAAAGAAAACGCTTTGACTTGACAAAGTTCTTGTAGCTATTATACTTAGATTAAAATTAATTGTAAAAAAGTTGTTTGAAGTAAAACCCTCGTTTTCATTTGATCAATATGCATAACCTGTACAATTATGGTCCTTCTAGCCGAATTGAAATAGCGACTTATGGATACCATTGGTCGTCGTTAGAATGCTTATTTAGAAAGACAATTTAGTACCATAGTTGCTTCTGGGCCCTGATCACATATATACAGAATGATGTATTATTCTAGGACGTGAATGGCTTTTCGTTCATGGTAATTTATAATAGTTCGTCATAAAAAATAATTAAAACAAGTTAGACTTCTGTGACACACAGAATAAAATCCTTAAAAATCAATCTTTAAAAAATCTATAGGTATTTACTGTTTGTTGATCAGAGACAAAATTCTTGCATGAAAGTAGCAAGGATTGGATTCTGATGTATAAAAAACACAAGAATTTTTTCATGTAATAAACAACCGTAAAAAGTTGTATATTAAAGTAACATGAGATTAGATGCTTAACGGAGGTCATACTTAGCTTGAGCTTCATATAAAAATATCATCAGTCAGAGTAAATGTTACTGTTCAAACACTTATAATGAGCTGAAGACGCGAGGCGCAAACATATTAAATAAATAATTATTATCGTATGCACGAACGAGGAATCGAACCTGTTATCTCTTGGAAATCTCGGAATCTCCTAACCACGAATTGTACTTAACTCCCGACCCAACTAACTGTGAGAAGACGTATTGTATCTTTATTTGTTTGGTACAAGTTATACGCGAACCAGGTAACTCTTAGTTGTCAGTTCTGTTTACTAGGTCGTTCGGTACTCAATTTTGGTCGCCACACTATATTTTTTTGAACAGGCAAGCTTGGGCTAAGCGTTTATCATCACTACGTTCCGTTTATAGAAATCAAATGATCTCCTTTAGGAACACAAAACGCAGATAACCGGAATATCGTCCTTGCGTTAATACTGACTACTTTTAGAATTACTACAATATAAGATATATAAAAAAATAAAAAATAACCTATAGCAGTAAGCAAGTGTTATTCGTCCATGGACATACACAACGCTGGAAACGAGGGTTTGGTGTGAAGCCTGAGGGCGACAGCATGGTACTGCCACTCCAATTAAAGGAAGGAATTATTGTTTGTTAGTTGCATTACTTATTATTTACATCTTTTGTGTAACGATAAAATGGCAATAAACGCGATTTTATTACATCATATCCTAATCAACGATTCAAATACTTCGTAGCCAGCTCATGACTCTCGTAATAATGAATAAACAAGACTTTCACAGTGCTTCTAGGATTTGTAGCCCATTATTCCTTTATACATTTTGTATGTAATACGACTTAGACCATCCATTTAACATTTAAATAAACGGTTAAATTTTACCGCATACTTCACGAGGGTCTAATTATAGTGTTTCCTGTAAAGTAATATGCTATTTGGAACATGTATATATGTGAAACAGTTATTCATAAGCAAATTTGTATAAAATAAAGTCCTTTGATCATTTATTACATACATGAAACTCAACGGGGTTAAATTGTATATGGAAATAAATTGGGATGGGGCAACGAAGGATGAACAAAGCAATATTGTTTGATTGTTAAACCAGATTTGGTTTAATTGAATTGAAAATTGTTTTTTTAACTTTTACTCACTTTGGATCTCAGACTCAGAGTTTTAGCATCGATATGCAACTTGAAAATCCTATTTGTTCATTTATTATTTTAAAAGTTACACATTTATGCAAATATGTTTTAATAATGAAATGTAACCACAACGCGTTGATGTCTTTTGAAGACTATTTATCTACTAAATATATCTACTAAATGTTGCAATTATAACGATGAAAGGCGCTCACCTGACTACCTTAAAGGTTCATAAACTGTCTGCTACTTAGCCACCGTACCAAACACCTGCTTGTTTAGGCTGATTGTATATTGCCGTATTTATAATATTACAATATAAGTTGTGCAAAAATTCAGTACAACTAAGACTATACTTTATTTCTTTAAATATAACAATAATATTGTATTAACAATCTAAAACACTATAAAATATTAATAAAACAAAACACCACAAAATTAAAACAAATTTAAAATGTTTTGGCCATGTGGTACCCATAATACTGGCGGCATAGAAAAGACTATAATTGAAAATTGTAATGTAGAGTAGGTTTTATTGATTCGGTACTTTTTGTAAAACGTTTCCAAAAAAAATGTTTATTAAAAGCAAAATAAAATAAAAATTTAATGATAATAAATAATTTACTCGTGTATCACTATCCTTATACATAAGACCTTGTACATAAAAGTATATTACAAGAAAACTAGTCCTGTCACCAGTGTATCACACGTTTTACGAGTTCTAGAAGTGGCGCATGGGGTAACTGTGACATAGAGATGTACTTGTTTCGATAAATGTTACGATGTTTAATTACTTTGTTTCCACACGTTGATATGTATACAAATACAATTATATTTCATTTCTATTCGAAACTAAGTCTTTCTGCATGTGAATTTTCATTTTAGTAATTTTCCTAAGATATGTTAACAGATGAGCGAACTTGATGGCTGTATTTTTGTGACGTTACTAAAAATGCATCACCAAAATTCTGACTATTTTGCGCGATTTACATTTTCGTGAGAGCACAAATTCATTGAATATCAAATAAAATTAGAATATAAAAGATTTAAAGTTAGATACAAAGTCCATACTGAGTCATGACCCGGCGGCAGATGAAAGGGTTTCGCGAATCTGTTAATCTGTCGTCTGCGATGCACGATAAACTTGCTGTAGAATTTCTGATTTCTGTATAGTTTGTTGAAACAGATTACGGTGATTCTACAGGCATTATACTTAAATGAAATATATTAATTTTCTCCTTTTGTTTTGACCTTTATCTTTATTAATTCAATACTGGCTGAAGTCATTGGACTGTATGCCACTCAAGTCTTGGTAGTATCATCGTAAACCATAAGGCAGAGTCAGGACGAGGTGTAAAGAAAGATAAAAATACTATACTGGAGACAAATTATAATCATAGTAACATTTAAATGCTAAAGTTAATTCATCGATTTATTACCTGCCTATAAATCCAATACGCCAAGAAAGACCCTTGTAATCTATTTTTAAAACAATACCTTAAAACAACTGCTATTAAATGGCTTTTTACGTTTGTTGGTTTATTTTTAACCTTAAACCGGATGGACTACCTTATGTATTGTCTATCTAAATACGTATGATGTCTAGACTATAGCAGATAAACGATTCTCTTATTAGATGGTGCAATCATATAATACATTAATTAAATGCATACCCAGACCACAGCCTAAAAATACTTTAATTACATAATTATTGACCGTACCCAGGAAAGCACCCGAAACCCTCTTTTCGCAAGTCCGGCATGGAAAGCATTGCGTCAACCTAGTCCACATAAATATCGAATATTAAAAATTGAACTATTATATAGGAGTTAAATAATGAGATATAATGTGAGTAATTCCCTTGTAATCATAAGTAAGAATGCCTATAATATTATATACCTGCCGTGACAACAGAGGACGCTTTAGAGTCTGAATTTAAAAGCTAAAACAAAAGCGATTTAATTAAAATAAATAACGACTCTAGGGGTGATCATAACATGTACTACCATCGTTGTTCTGACCGCAGCACAGGTGTAGTTTATAAGAACTAGAAAAAACTAACCTCTATAAGTAGAATAAGACCACATTAGTAGGTCAAACACATCCTAGTAGTAATGTGTAGTACAAATTGCATCCGCCACTTTCCCTTATTACAAGTCGTTCAATCATTGGAATCAGGTTCCTAGATGTTTTTACTGGTAATCGTCCTTGGTCAATGCGCATTTCTCGTTTTGAAAAGGGGGTTAATTGTAAAAATGTCCACATCGGTTGTTGCTTCTCTTCTGTAGGTGTATTTTTTTGTAGGTTTGTAACTCAAATATATATTTTTTGAATTGTACTAATATTATTATATTTTTTTTTACAACAAGTATAACCATTTTTGAACTATGCCAGTCCTACATGTTTCCTTACTCGTACTATAAATTGCTTAACACTACGGATTTACATAGTGACTTTTTGCGTATTCATTTTCGTAAAAGAAGTAATGTATTTTAATCTTATTTTAGAAGTATATAAGTGTTTACTATGAAGGCTTAATTCAGTATTCTTAATTAACAATTCTTAGTAATGCCATAAACAATTACCATAATGTATAAAAACTAGAGTTCCCGTAAACTCCAATAGAGCATGAGATGCGTAAAGATTCAGTTCTATGTACGTCTGCTTCACGCATTACTTCTTTTTTTACACACAACTTTCCGAGCTTTTAATTAATGATTCGGTATCGTATACAATTATAATGCATAGAAGGTTTAACGACGCTCTAAAATAACTAAAACGACGAGAAAAATATAACAACACAAAAACTCTCACATTTATAATTTTTTTATACCTTTATTATAAGGTGACATTCGCATAAAATCGCTAACAATAATATTATCAGATTGTATCGTGGGAATGCTGAATTAAAGCATTAGGCGATACAAATCAACCTTTTGTTATAATTATGTGAAAGTCTTAAAGGTATGATCGACCGTGGAGATACACAGATGAGTTGTATTTATATTTCGGCAAATATTAAATTTACTATATCTCGTTATATTCATTCATAATCAGAATAGTCCAAGTGGCTTTCGAGAACTTTCGACTCAACCCTGTATATTTTATTATATTATTTTTATTTTTATTATATCCCTTCCTTTTATTATTTAATTATTGCTTTTTTTTACACTTAAATTGTTAACACTTGGCGCTGTGCAGCGGTTTGCGACAACTGGGGGCTGCTGAAAATCAGTGGTGTGGAATGCTATATTCGACACAAATCCTTAGCAGCACCCCATTTGGCGCACGCCCGCGGCACTTGCAACAATGCAATGTGTTTATTTTTTAGTTAATTTTAAAAATACTTTTGTACTTATAATTTATTGTGATGTTGTGTGTACCGTGTGTGTCCAAATAAACGTATTTTCTTTCTATATCTAAATTCGAATCACGGATGTCATAAATAAAACAATCGATGTAGACAAACATGTAGAGGAAACTTAACCGCAAGCTTAAAAAAAGACAGCGTGTATCAGAATAAGAATATGTCTAAAATCTATGAAGTATAAAAAGAGATCATATAACATACAGAATTCGGAGGCCAAGACTAGGGGTTGCAACAAAAAAGTAAGAAAAAATTTGTGACAATTACCACACTTAGCTGCATACTTTGCATTTTTATAATTATTTAAATATATTTACTATAATTACTTTTTAACTTCTATAATATGATATGGATTGTAGAATGGAGTGTAAATATATTAAAATTTCCTTAACTTTTAATTTTTTTATGATGATAACATTAATTGACCGACGCGCAACAACGCATGAAATACAAATTACCAATACAAAATTAGAAATATGCTTTTTTTTCGTTGGAATGTGACAAGATCCTTACAT
The DNA here is from genome assembly GCA_951799465.1 of Leptophobia aripa. Taxonomy (NCBI): domain Eukaryota; kingdom Metazoa; phylum Arthropoda; class Insecta; order Lepidoptera; family Pieridae; genus Leptophobia; species Leptophobia aripa. Next base: position 2,961,415 of record OX637272.1, on the reverse strand, counting down.
AACGACTTCGTAAATTGTATGACGGTGATATTTTATTGATTAACTTAATCAAGTGCATGCAATGCACTACGTCTCTAAATATATTACTATAATAGATATTGGATCACATTAATACCGCACGTAAACCCCTCTAGCGTGATTGTAAAATTAACAAGCAGAAGTCGTAAATATCTGGTGCATACCATAAATCAGTCGTTAAAAAAAAATAAAATGTACAACACCACACGTAATGATACGATACTAAATGCAATTAGTAACTCAACATTATTACCGTTAGAGCGTACCGTATATAAAAATCACAATTATCCCCTATAAGCTATTCAGTAAAAAGTTTGTAACGAAAAAGGATTTATAAACAATGTAAAAAGATAACCCTGGCTGGTTTGCCTGAGAAATATTAATGTCGTCTTAAAAAAGATGGCGCGGGAACGTGTTCTATTTTTAAAGCAGTGTCAATTTTGTTTTTTTTAACCAGGCTGCATCCGTTTGGTCACCGTGTGGTCAGCATAGCATATATAAAAGGCTCGATAATTTTGTATCGATTAAGTAGCGGTTTGAAGTAAATGATGACAGGTCGCTTAACATATTTTGTTCGATTTAAAATTCATAATATGGATAAGGATAAGAATCTCTTAATGTACCAACTAGGATATTTAGGTATGTGTACAGATTATGAAAGATATTTAAATTATTTATAGATATATGTGTAAGAATAAGGATGTTATTTTTCATGTATAGAATATAATATCAGTAATGCTCTTATAAGTTGGTTAAAGTACTTTCATTACCTTTCTTCATATTTTTTTCTTTTAGCGTCTGCCTAGAGTCCCAAGTTTATGGTTTCACGTAATGGGTCATAAAGGAATTTATATTAAAATGAAATAAAGGTTCTCCCATTGTTTTTAATTGAAAAATTTACCACGCTTGAGCATGATTACAGTAATTATAGACCCGTGTTTGGGCATGACATAAAAACATTAATGAGTAAAAAATATTTTTTTCATTAGTATGAGTTGTCTAATGAAACTTTTGATTATATATGTATATTTTTTATTATTTACATTTTATTTTGCTTGTTAGGAATCTAAATTGCAATGCCCGAGAGCGACAGACACATAGACGTAGCTGCTTAATGACCGTTTCGAAATATCACGTTCATATTGTGTTAAACGAGTTTATGGGCCTAAAGCGATTGAAGATTTTTACCTATCTTCGATGAAAGGGCTCTGATATACAGTACATCGTATTTGTAAAGTTGCATTGCCTCTTGTTGGTGTAATGTTGGATTAGAAAGTCATATATTATTATTATATTACTAACTTTGTTTATGGTAATGTAAAAAAATACGAATCAAACGTGGCTTTATAAAACCTACTAGAATATAGATATTGAGTTATATTGAGATTTTAATTTTTCATCTGTTGAATTTAAATTTCGAACGTTGTCCAACATAACATAGATCATAGCTAGTTTCCGATGCTATCACAGACAAGAAGTTTATTATATTCTGTACTCGTCGCGTCGCTGAGTGAGGGATCACGGAATAACGAGGACATAAATAAAACATTGGTTTTTGTTGCTACTATACGTCATAGTCAAAGTTCAAAGCTAATTTAATACATTTCCTACCGTATTTATTACGTAACGGTTACCACAATGCAATATTGTCCGTATAAACTATAGGTTTTTTATAATATAACTGCGAAGTTAACCATTTATTGTATGTTCAAGAAGCGTAACTATTTCTTGTGGGAGGTAAAATTATCTATGATCTAATAAAAGTTTCAAAGTCACGGCCATTTTAATTATAAACTCTTTTATATTCGCGACATGTTTTTGTTTTCACGAACTAGCAACACACGATCGCTTCTGCGAATTATTTACTCATTTATTCTATAAGGTTACAGCAACAAGATTTAATTTAAAATAAAAATATATTTCCAAGTATGACTAATTTGTCTCCTCACTGTTAAAAATTTGCATTTATTTATTTGAAATTAGAATAAAACATCTTGAACTTTTCTCAATTCGCTTCAAGAATATATATTCTATGTTAATGAACTCTATGCTTCATAGTCTCTTTGTCATTAATTGCTTCCATAGAGTTACGACTTACGGCACTACAATTAGATACTATGCTCTGACGGATAGCTGTCGATAGATAAAATCAATTTCTCACACATAACAAGAGTGCATTGTTTGGTTTATGAGAAAACAGATAATAATTGTACAAATTGCATGGTAGTATTTATAAAATATAGAGTATTCAAGATGATTAAAACATTTTCAAACATACACATACGAAAATTAATTTATCCAAGAAATATGTAGATAAGCATCAAAATACAGCTCTAAAATGTTGCCAGCATTATTAGCAAGTAGTATTTTTTTGAATTTCTTCTTGCTAATAATGCTTCAACCTATTAAGTGTTCTACTTAATAGGTTTTTAGAATAAATGAGAGTGCTATATTTTTTATTGATAAATAAAGTTCCTATACTGTTTAAAATTAAATAATAAAACCTTACCCATTGTTGCATGTGTAAGCGATTTGAATCAAAACAATAGGTATACTTATCCCACACAAGGTAAAAACAAGGACATTTGCCTCAATTTCTAGGTAATATTTATAAATTAAGTAAACATGACGTGATGTATTTGTTAAGGCAAGAGTGGGTAAATACAGTATATTTGCTGTGTTACTTGTATAGGTCGGATTTTATGTCCTTAAAGCCCCGCTTTGTTTGCGAAGCTTAAAGATTCATGTTGTATCAGAAAATCAAGCTTCATTACTCATAGATGCTCATTGCTATGTGGTTCTATTATGAATATTCTTGGTGAAAATGTGTTTACGTGGTCATCTCTAAGGAGTTTTATTAGATACAAAAATTAAATAACTAATACTTATAAATAAACACAAAATATTCTTAATATTAACCTAATATAAGTAACTTAAAATAAAACAAAACACAAAACTAAAACAAATTTTAAAAGTTTGGTCCCTGTGGCAGAGTACCCACAATGCTGGCGGAGTTTTATTTAGGAAATTTAAGAAATCAATTATTATTATTTTAATGAATAAGGTAAATTAAGTATGATTTACAAAGAAATAGATTTATTGTTTTTTCCCATCAGCACTGTTTCGTTATGATTTTTTAAATTGTGTAATAAAATATATAAGTAAAATAAAAAAAAACAGTATTATATGTAACAATATTACAGACTTTGTGTTTGGTATAGTTTGGACCATACTTTATGAAAGTCAGCCAAAAAGGTTAATTTAACATCCATGACACAGATGTGATTCATTATATCCCACACAAATCCTTAGGCTACCAAAAATGGTTTTGATTTATCTCACTTAAGAACTCTTCCTTATTACCTTGTAATAAAGATCAAATTTCTTTACAGGTATATCTTAAATACTATAAAAAAACACAGTAGACAGACCGTTATTACAATGTGTTACAGTGCATTTTTGAATGTACTAATTGAAAGACAACGACTACCCACGTAACACCTACATGGCATGAGAAAAAGATTTTAATAAGTATTTAATAACTTAGGCAATGACACGACAATATACAGTTAAAGGGAATGAACTCTGAATCGTTAATCGTTAATTTAGGTAAATATGATCCAGTTATACCAATTTACTTCTAAGATGTTAGCCCACTAACCTAGCTAACATTCTTATGTCTGGTTAAAACTTAAGTTCTAAAATGTATGTTTTTAAATGCGTTTATCAAAAACAAACCTAATTTTATCGTAGATATATAAGACGAGTCATCAAAATCGCTTTATAAAGGTTTTGGATATATTTTGGCGCAATTGGCAAAAGCGTATCCGAATAAGGTACATAAACCTTGCTGTTATTGAACTACGACAAACAAATACAACTAGTCGTCAAGGTTTCGTAACTAAAAGTTTTGTGAATTCACAAGGGGCGACCTAGAATACTTTTTTATAAAAAAAAATCACGTTGGATACGTCGTTGAAAATATTTTATCAATGTTTTTCCAACTTTCATCGTATTGTCGTCCGTCTCATACACACAATGAGTAGTTAGTTTGAGATAAATAAATAAAAAGTATTTATTTCAAAATTGAATGATCATAGATTCATATAATTAATTGTATATTAACATCTAAGCTAGGCCGAGGCCTGTATCTAAGGTGCTAGTTCCATAAATTGATACAAGAAACCGTCTTAAGATGTATTGACACATAGATCCGTCCTAATTTTTTTTATAATTCTAATTTCAAATGTGAGTCGAATCAGCCCTCATTACAACAAGTACATATAATAACTAGAAAACGTGATTATTATGTCAAGAAGTTTAGTTTCCTTGAATATACTTTTTGTTAATCCTAAAGGTATGAGAAAATACCTTTTTATACGAACAGAGTAGAGTGGGATGATGGTCGGCCTTTAGTATATTACACATCTATCCCTATGATACGACATAATAATCCTTCATTTATAAGACCGACATTGACTGACGGAGATTATAATCAAGCGCAGCATTAAAATATTTGTGGTCACTTTCCATGAGGTCATTTTTGTGTCTGTTTTTTGTTAAGTACACATTTGTTTATGGACAAATAATACATATATAATTGAATAAAATTTTTTTAGAAAAAATTAACTTTAAATTTTATTTGTTCATTTATGAATTTTATCTTGGAATTATGTACAGAAAATACAGTCAAATTATTACGGTTTATTATATATTTTTTTAATATAAAAATACAATTGGTATATTTAATCCGTAATAACAAAAGCTTGATTGGTTGGATTTATACACATGGGCATCGAAGGATATGTCAGACTAGATTCACAGTAAAAACTAACGCCAATGACCCATCACCGTTATGTGACGTAAAAAATATTCAAACAAAAAATATGAGATTTCTAAGATTTTATTATTCTTCAATCTTACTATTACATTATTTTATAGCAATAGAGTGACTTATTAAATGTTTTAAAATAAGTAATCTATTCTTTTATTGCACATATCCAAAATAACATCTATAATGAAAAGTTATTTTTCGAGCATTTGATGAGGAAAACGATTTGTATTTGTGAATGAATATATTTAGAACACAATATATTAGCCCAGTATGAAAGTTACCAAGAAATCTTCATAACGTGAATAATCTGTCACAAGGGCCAAACTTTTTGAATATATTTTAGTGTTGTAGTTTAAATATTATATATTAAATAAAAGTATAAATATAAGAAGTTGGAATGCATTTTTTGAATTATGCTGCACGCTTATAACAATTTTCCTAATAATGTAATTTCAACTGAAATAAATTCATGTTTTTATCGTATATACACGCAGTCATTGAAGTATAGTTCAATTTATGTCAGTGGGTCTATATAAATAAAATCAGAGCATGTAATTTTATTACGTTCTGCTTAAATTGGAAGCGTAAAAACATTAGGTAACGGTTTTGATTCGAAAGGGCTATAAAAACACAATTTTTGGACTACATTCACGACTTCACTTACATCTTAGATTTCACTTAACTAATTACAAAATAGGCTCAAGAATTATTTGTTTCAGAATGGTATAATCATTACTCACCTTAATTTGGTAAAGTAATTTAATTTACAAATTAGAATTTAGAACTCAAATCTTTTGTCAGCATTCATTGTTAGAAGGGAAGATTTAAAAACGATTCGATTTTGAATCCACATGATATATCTCCATTTGATTATAATCTACGAATGCATAATTTGAAAAATGAAATTATATGAGTAATCTTACCTTTGGCGACGGCCATATGTATTAAACTTAAACAGATAATAAGTTTGAGGATCGCCATTTTGGTTTGCATTGGATAACCTGAAAATTAAAAAATCGAATAAGTAATGTTTGCATTACAAGTAACTACGCGATCCAAAGAGTTTATAGGAAGAATTATAACACATTTGTGTTACAAAATTACATGGCATATTTGAAATGTGTATAAGAAATGTTCGGTACCAAGAAAATTATTTGTTCTATATATTCAGTTTTTACGTGTATACATTTGATTTTAGCAATTCTCTCATGAAAATATAATATTAGATCACATTTTCAATCAACCAGGTCATTGAGAATTATTTATATTCACATAATTATAAATAACTATTCGCCTTCCGACTGATGTCGTTGGATTATACCACCTTGTCTTATGCATTGGAATTACTAATTGAAACAATCACACCAGTTTTGTCAGAAAAGATGGCTTGTCTAGTAACCAATTTTTTATATTCATATATTTTTTTAATAAAACTTAATATTACTGTCAAAGTCAGCTCTTGGAGATACAAGAGCTGATATTTAAAATGACTGCAGTGAATGAAAGATCCATAAGGTAGTAAATAGAATCGAGAAGAGAAAAGTCGAAAGAGAATGTTATCGGATAAGAATCAGCAGCTCAAATAAGATTAAGTCGGTTATGTTTTGGCTACAAATCTGAGCTAATAAAACATGGATGAAATTATTTTTGGCATTCAATTACCAAGCGCATTTTACAGTTATCTGATTTGCATAATTTATGAAGATTAAAAAACATGTTTCTAAAGATATTAGTGTTAAATTACATTGGTTATTAATTAGGCCGATAACTGTAAAGAACTGTTTAATCAAATTAAATTGATTTTCATCTCCGAAGTTATCAAATTAGAATTCATCGATCGAATAGACGAGATGTGACAATAATTAAAACTACCAAGGTTAAATATTTGGACGACTCGATTGAAACAATGGTTATGCCAAATTGCCGAATAGAGGGTTCTGGGTTCGATCCCCGATACGGTCAAGAATAATGTGATGAACATATATGTATAGTATATGGGTAATATATATGTATTTATATAAAGTTAAGTTTATGTTATGGAAGTATATATTTATCATTGTGTTAGCACCCAAAATACAACCTATAACGCTTACCACGGGCCTAACAGACCGTGTTTGAAAAGTATCCTGATATTATTAAATTTGTTATAATCACACTTAGTTTTTTATATGGGAAGTTATGACTGTGATCTTTTATTGTCTCAAGCTGCCTCGGCAGTGTTCGACCTAAGTTTTCCAAAGAAGAAATTCAATATATATGTATGCATTAATTTCAAAAGAACTAGAACTATTAGGTATATATCTACAATAAGATCGTATGTACATTCATAATATGTTTACGTTTCTATGGTAAAGTAAAAAGAATTTTATTACTAATCTAATAAAACGACTATCATATTATACCAAGGAACATTGCAATTAATTGCAAGTTAGTAAAGTAAGTAATAAAATTTCTTAAATATTACTAGCTGACTAAGTTAATTACTAAGGTAACTTGGTAATTAACTTAGACAGCTCTATAAACATTTTTGCCTTTGAGTGAAGATTCCGACATACCTACAGTCTACACGGTAGTAATGTTCCTATTTAGAAATTTATGTTTTAAGATTTTATAACTCTATTGTTTATTGACTTACTATCCTCACATTAGACATAGACAAACATTTACTATCAATACTAATTATAAAGTCAGGTTATTTGGTTCAAGTTGCTAGAGTCAAGTAAATAGTGGTTCGAATGTAAAAAAAATGTGCGAAGTAAAATTTGATTTTATTCAATTGATGACTTTTTTAATTGAAAGCATATTTTTAAATAGATTATAGATCCAATTTGATAATATTATATTTTAAAGCACATGGTGTAATTTTGCACAAAACCATTGTCTTAAAATATACTCCGTTTCCTCATAGAATAACTAATTATCGAAAATGAGGTATAATCAGACATCTTATAACATAACAACATAACGTTATAATATGACAAATTACATTATATATTATAACTACCTCATTAACTTTTGGTAATACTGTAAAACTTCTCTTTAATATCAAAATTGTGTTATTTTTTGCATAAGCTATATGCATTAAAGGTACGTTTGAATCAAAAGGAAACAACGACTTCAGGCTTTTCCTTCAAGGTTTTGCATTTTTAACCTATGTCGTCATTCGAACTGTCAAACGTAACGTTGCCACAACAAAATAAGTACAACGCCAAAGCAAATCCTTATACCATAAAGTTTTCTTTGTCTTGGTTTAAACAGATAAAAAAGACTTACAATAACCATAAGACTAATATCCTTGTTGACAGCTGATCAAATATGGCCGCACTTTATCGAACAGCGCGAACAATCGCTGCGCGCGCACTCCACGGCTTTACTGAGTTTACCTACGCGCTGTGTGCGTGATCGGTTAAGGGTCTGTCACATTAGCTTCAATAATGGAAACTTCAATTTTAAATATTATACGAGCACGTTATACCTATAAATATAATTTAATCAGGTAATTAAATGTATGTCGGTTTTTGAAATTTTCGTATTATAATAATGTTATTCATTGAAGCCTATCGTTACGCTGTGTAGTAACACCGAATCGGGTATTTTTTTATTTGCCTCGATAGAATATATTGACGCTGCGTATAAATCCATACAAATCACTTTTTAGTTCAATTGTATAGTTCTATTGTCTGTAAATGTATAATTCTGAGTATAATACTCAAAATTAAATTATAAATAATACTCTTAAACGTTTCCCAATATTATCACACTGTTTAAAGTAATTAAATTATTTTTTCTATCACCGTTATAAACAAAGCCTTATTAATCAGAAGCTCATTGCGAGAGAACCTGTGAAGGCTGCATTGGAGTGGCTTATAATCAAAACATCATATGTACACATTTCGAACAATACAAAGTGAACATTGGCTCTTCTGATTAGGCGTTATTATTACTTGATTTAAACCCTTTGTATATTGTGTTGGGACAAATCTTTTACTTTTCAACCAAAATGGCTATATTTAGCTCCGTGCCGAAAGTAGAGGTCGTGGGTTCGATTATAGACTGTCGAAGCTTAGACTTTTTTTACAGAGGGTTACGTTTAGAATTCTTACACTTTCTGTGAGTTTAATTAGGAAAATTATTTCATAAGTAACATATTAGTCACAATTAATGTTATTTATTATATTTATAAGTAATTTTTTTACATAAAGATAACAGTCCAGTTATATGTTTTATAAGATTTGTATAGTTCCAATTTTTTTTTAATAATTTAAAAACATAAGAACACCCACATCAGTCTTGTTTAGTCTGTGGTACAATGATGTCATTGTAGCTAATGGTTTTGCAAGTTTGTATTAAAGAGGCTAGGGCAAATGCGACATAAATATTAAAATATTAATTGTGCAGGTCATTTGCACTTTAACTTTGTTTGTATACTATTTCCTACGTATTAAACATTTGTAGCTGGTGGTACTTATATATTTTGCTTATACAAAAAACTCAAGTCAAGCAACAAAGTCTCGCCAACCCAAATGTCCTGAAACAAGTCTAGTATATGGTGGAGTCAGTGAATTAATTAATTTATTTATATAAGATTTTAGGAAAAAACATGATCGTTAGATAATGGCGGGAAATAAAGTACGTGAACTAATTCGTGAAATAAGGACAAGCCAATTTTTTAAATGTTAATTCTACTACTATTAACTCACATATCTGTCTATATAACTAATGATAACATAGTTTTCGTTGTTCCTAATATTTTGATAATATACGTATATATATAACCCTCTAACACGGCTTATAAAACTATATATTTTTAAGTTATATCATAATATTTTGTTACATAATCATAAGCTATAAATATTCGAAGGGATTCATTTTCAATAGATCAAGAGATACAACCCTAATAAGTACAGGATCAATATTCCCAAACACATTGTGCTTCGATATTCTATCCTTAACTTATCACATTGTTAATGCCGTGTCAAGGGCTGTGAACAACAAATAAAGACTAATAGACACCTGGTTTATTTCACTCTGAGACGGACTTGACTTAATATCAAATCCCCGCGATGAGTGGTCACAGTTACCCACCATTGTTTATATCTTTATCTCCGTCCAAGTCTTTACGGATCTCTTGTGTGTATTGTAGGTCGCGCTTTTTTAGTGAATTCCAAGCAAGCAAAAAGCGCCTGATTGGGTATCTCTACGGAATATGTGACCCATCCAGTTCCACTTGCGATTTTTCTGGCTTTGTGGAACTGCTGGTTATTTGCAGTTTCTGTGCAGCGCTCCCAAAGTTGCTAGTTTATTTTCTCAGGCCAGTAACATCCAACTAATATCTTAAGCATCGTCATTAGTTAAGTTCTTTTTAATATTGTCATCAATGGATCTGTGATCTGTAACTAGTAATTATAATTTATTTATTTGTATTTTTTTAAAGAGAAGGCAAATGAGAAGGCGGTCACTTCGAGTGATGTGTTAACAACCGCCTAAGGATACCTGTTACGCCAGGAGGCTTGAGTTCGTTGCCGGCCTTTAAGGAAGAGGAACGCTCTGTTATAAAAAAAATATCTCTGAATTTGTTTACCAAACCAAACTATTATACGATAAAAATACCAAAAACGCTAAATTTACAGAGTTTCTAGTTTTTTATCCTGGCATTTTTTTTTAAATACAGCCTAAAAATCGTTCATATAAATTTTTAATATTTTCATATCTGTGAAACCCCTAATGTTCTATCGGTCAAAGATACTAAGATTTATTATTCTGAGAGTTCCCTTCGACGTTTTCTGATAAAGTGACAATAATGTTGTATCTTTTGTATTTCATATTGCCAACAAACCATAAAGGCATGCTACGACTTCATCTGTATATAGAGAAGAAAAAACTTTTTTAAAATAGTAACACATTTCTGTGTTCGCCCCATGTAACAACCAAAATGTATAAGTAATACATTATTATAAACTGACGTCACCGTAAAATTACATATTTTTTATCATTATATAGGCTAGACCAATTTATAAAGACATAATAGAAACTAACTAACTAACCTTACTTTTTAATAGTGCAATATTTTTAAGTTATTATGTGGGGTAATTAAAAAGGTATTATCGTTTATTTGACTCCAGACTTCCAATCTTAAAAAAGTTTGAGGCGAATGACCTAAACAGGTTTTAAGGACTTCGACAATTTTGAAAATGGAACAGTTATTCATGCATCAATAAACTATGTCTAACATATTTATAGTATTTTCATATTATAACTATAATTAATTATTACAACTTTTGTTACTTTAAATAAGTCTTTAGATAATTCAATAATTAATCAACTTTACCTTTCCCGATAAAATATGATTTTATAGTATAAAATTTGACATAGAGTTTATAAAATTATATATTATATCAGAAAAAGCATCTATTTGGTGATTTAAATTTAGTTAACTCATTACGCCTTATAGAAAGCTGAAACATCAGAAGAATAGTTTGCTCGTATATTTTTTATGGGGACTTATAGTGCCAATTTGACGTGGTCTTTGATGGACTACTACTATTTGACTAATTCCTATGTTGATTTTGAATCTTGTCCGTCTCGTCTATTATTATAAATAGAAGTAGCACTTACTAACACATAAAGAATCAACAACATTCTTAAAGTCGTTATTTCATGTTATTTCTTAGTTTCAACGTTATTTTGTTATAAAGCTCGAGTCTTTTAGTTTTATTAGGATATCCAGACGTGCCTTTGAAAGTAACAAAAATAAAACAGATTCACTTACACACTATCTAAAAACAACTTTACGATAGAGGCGTATGGCGTTGTACGAAATGGTTACAGAACTTTAGTGCTGATAAACATAGGACTAATGTAAAAAAATACAATATTTATGCTTAAAATGCAGATAAAACATTTGAATACAAAACAAAAATAAGCACTTTATAATATAATTATTCGCTTTAGGAATTTCGAAAAATCAATGCGACAAGAAGTTAAGTTTAAGAAAGCACTCATACAAAAAAATAGGTGAAATGTATGTTAGAAATGGCTTTATTTCGTGTGCCAATAATACGTATTTGCAAGTACTATAACGTATTTAAAAGTCCTGTTCAATTTTACTCTTACTCACAATAGAGAAAATATTACATATGATGAATTTTCATAAAAGTTTAAGAGCAGAAAATGTATTATGTACACCTTTGTGTTAACGTATCTAACGTATAAGATATGCGAGTAAAGCCCCAAGAAAGTAATTTCAAACTTAGTATAACTTTGCCTTGGTCTATTTCAGATATAACTTCGTACAATATAACATATGCGTTATTGCCTAGGAATAGAGTCGAGTTTCGTGTAGCACATCGTGATTAGGTTTGTTTAGATATCATGGGTCAAGTACGAATGTGACGCAATCGCAGGATGTATAGTAATGTACCACGATTGTCGATAAAAACGAAAAGCAAATGAACAATTTTCATAGTGTCGGCACTATAAGAAAGTAGCTGTATGCTATTGCTATTCTAAAATTAGTTATACAAACTTAGGGCATTTGGTTTATATCAAAACTTCAAGATATGTCGTTTCATATTGCCAAATTAGATAGATAGATAGAGATTAGAAATTGAAGTCTTACTACGTGAAGAAAATTTATAGAACATTTTCATCTGTGAGAACGTGTAAAAAACATTACTACATCACTCTACATCCTATCATTTTCATAATGTTTAGTCTATGGGACAGTTCTTTCGTAAGTCTATAAAGGTTATTAATATCACATATTCAAGAGTATCGCGCAATGTAAATCCCTCAAACATATCAAGAGGCTTTGCCTTAACGGGACTACGAAATTCCTTATTAAATATTACTACGATAAATGTATATCAAGGACTAGATAATAGTCGATATATAAAGACATCACTATCGCTTCGAGAGCGCATCTGCAATGTTGCATCGGGTCGATTGAGCTCCTACCGGGTTACACCTCGTATAGGTCACAGGTCAAAATAGGATATTACATATAATTTCTGCAAACTATGTAACTACGCAGAAAATATATTAACAAATAATCGAACTTTAACAGGAAAACGTTGGGTGCACTTTTTACAAAGCATCGTCATATTACCAACCACTTTACGAACACTAATATAAAGTTCCTTTTGTGCATTTTACTTGATGTAAGCTTGCGGTGCCTCTATTACTTTTGCATATTTATTTATTTACACTTTATTGCACTTAAACAGTAGAAATAGAATATGTCAATAGATGTTAATACATATATGAGCAACGGGCGGCCCAACCGCTAATACGCGATCTCTTCCAGGCAATCCATATGTATATTACATTAAACATTGCTTAATATAGCAATTATAACATCAGTGGCAATAATGTTTTAACCTTTTTTTTACTATGGGTAATTGTACCACATACTTTTGCGTTTTACATACTTAAGTTTTCGGTTCGAATGATACGAAATTGCTCAACCATAGAACAATGGCAATAAACCTTCTAACTATCCTTTATATTTTGACTGCCATAAAAACTACTCGACGATACGCTATCACATTTTATACTGCGCATATATTAAAAAAAATATAAAATAAAAAGTTAAAACGAACACGCAATTAAGAATTTTTCAACCGCACGCAAATCGCGAAATAAACTACTTAAAAGTACATTTTCATAGGTTCATTTATTTACACTTATCTAATAAAAAACCTTTATAAACTTCAGACCAACGGAAGGTTTCCGTTGGTCTGAACTCATGAAGGCTAAATTTAAAATTCTTGTTTTCTTGTTTAAACATTATATTCTATTTATTTAAACAATTCTAATGTTAGTTATGTACTAGTCTTAAGTAGCAACAATGCACTCAAGTGTTGCTTAGTGAGTTCCTACGGTAGATACGTAGTACAAGAAGTATCCTTAATGGCTTTTAATACCAATACACCCAGTGGAAATATAATATTTGTAAAAAAGATTTTCTGTACCTTAACACATAAAACTGGTAATTATTTCATGGTTTCAGATAACCATCATTACCTTCCTATTAGCAACATATTTTGCGATAATACCCTCACGTCATTAACACTTGGTTTTGACAGCTCAAATAACAAACTACTACCAGTATACAACAAAATCAAATTCGTAGGGCGTTTCGGACAAAAAATTACATGATAAAATAAAAACTGACAATATGTTTAATGTTATATAAAAGTATATTTTAAATTACCACTAATTCGTGTCAATGTCGGATAAAAGTGCAAACGTTTAAAAATATTCGTCGGCATTTTTATTTAAAAGCCAAGTGCTCGGTAATACGTGAATAGCACGTAAAAAGAAAACGAATATAGGGCTAAACCTGTTGATTTTAAAATGACATTTATAATTTTATACATTATGTTATCTATATTCCTTTAATGTTTACGGAATTTAATAATTTTAAGTTTTTAGAGAAAACTTTAGAGCATTTGGGTAAAATAACGGCTGATAGTAGCAAATAATCTTTGTATCTTTTTAATTCTTACTTTTACTCAAATAAGTAAATTTATAGCCTATGTTTTATGGCTCTGTTTTTATTAATTAATAAGTATTTGTTATCTGTGTTAGTGTGCTGTATGGATGGCAGAAATAAAATAAATAAATTTGCGCTGTATTTCAACTTAATCTGTAAATGTAAATTAATACTTATAAGTCAAGTAACAATTTTTTCAGTTAGTTGTCACTTATTATTAAACACAAACGAACTCATACGTATAATACTTGAAACACAGAATATTCTTAATATTAACCTAACTAATATAAGTAACTTAAAATAAAAATAAAAACAACACAAAACTAAAACAAATTTAAAAAGTTTGGTCCCTGTGGCAGAGTACCCATGATGCTGGCGGCATTTCCTCCCTGTATGGCGATGCCTACACGCTGAGCAAGGAAAGCACCAGCTCTGAATGTTAGATTAAGGATAAAAACTGAACTCAACAGAAACGTATGAAAGCATTATAAAAAAATATCAGAAGCGCCAATACATTAAGGCACCTTCTCCATTGTGACCTTATGTGGAATTCCACATATGTGGGACCAGCTGTTAGAGATATTTCCAAACCAATATTAGGCGCTAAAATATTCCCCCAAAAGCCTTACCTATAAGCTCTATAGGTGACTATAAACACTTTGCACTATTCTAAGCCTGCTAATTTACCTGTGTCATTAAAGTAACATTCATATTTATGTCATCAATATTAGCTGGATCAGGGATTTTCCTCTTGTTCAATATTTAGAACGATGCTAATTTTTACAGCAACTACGATTGTATGATTCATATTATATTTAAGTACGACGTCGTTTGAATGCAAAAATTGCACAATTTCATAAAACTTGTTTATTTGCTGCCTAATACACCGTCAGCTGGACTGTTATTTCTATTAAGCTAAGAAATTCATTTAAGAGCTTTTCACCAATACATAGATACAAACTAAAATATTCAAAAGATCTACTCGTAAAGAAAAGTCGTGCTGGTTATTTTAAATATATATAAGTAGCTGACAATAATATGGCTGTCTCATTCCTTATTCTACAAATATACTAATTACACAAATCAAATAGATACACATTATCTATATCGACATTTAATTCACTATTTCTATACAGTATAAAAATAATATTAAGTGCTTAAAAAATGTGTTTCTTGTTTTCATATTCTCCATTTTTTATTTTATTGAGAGTATTTTTTGATTAAATAATACTGCTATACTGTAAGTGTTATATTACGCTAATTACCAAATGCTAACAAACAATAATTCATTTGTTTAATTACAGCTTCCAGTTCTCGGGCGAAATTGCTTTGAGAATAAGAAAATTGTCTTAATAATTCCTTTGGCCTACTTTAATTAGATTATAATCTAGTTAAATTTCGCTTTGACAGTATTGTTAAAAAGTCAGTTCAATCAACAAATTATAGATATTATAGACTTTTATAACAAGATCAATAATAATCTCCAAAGTCTAAAAAAGCTTCGTTTTATTACTAATAATGTTGGAAACCAAATATTTAAGAAGACATACATTTTTTCTCGACACAGATCACCAGAGCCCCCAATTTAATGTCTAAGAAATAAAGGCTTTATTCTGTCAGAAGCTTTCTAAAGAAACCTATACGTCGACGACAACAATACATAATATCTGTGCAACTATGCATAAATCATTATACATTTTCTTAATTTGCCTAAGCACAATTTATTAATAAATACCCACTTTTCAGGTATAGTATTCGACCCGAGTTGGTTTTAGTGGGTATTGCCCACCTCGTCTCTGAAAATTAGATACACCAGCGTGTGTTTAGTCCCACATATCCCTTAACCTTTAGGACCAGGGAATGCGGAAATGAATTTCTACCTCGGAAAAAAAAAGTTATAAACCCACAATGGCCCCAAATGAGACCAAAATTTTCTGTTGAAATTTGTTTTTTTAAGTCGTTGCCAAAAAGGTTTAGATAACGTATTTATATAACTTGCACATGAGCGATAAACAAATAAATGAAAAAAAACAATTTTTTGATATTGTATAGGAATTTTTTGCTTATAAAAATAAATTTGGCAAATAGAACATTGGCTCCTAAAGGTTTATATCACCTAACATATGAATGCTAAACATAATGCAAACACTATACATTTATATGACAAATTCGACCATAAGTCATTGTAACAAGCCGTGACATTGTTGTATTTACATGGGTTTTACGTAAATGTTATATATAATGGTTTGTCCTCACTTTTAGCCGTCATATCCTATAAAGTGAAGTAGGTAGTGTTTGAATTATTTGTTTAAAAGTTTATTGAAAATGAGGTCCTTCAGCTTGTTTCTTTTCATCTTCACAGTTTTTCTTTTGTTTGAGGTAAGTTTAGAAGTTATAAGTGTACGCTGTAAGGGTTCGTTTAATATTGCTAGAGAGTTGTACTAATTTGCAAAGTTTAAAATAATAACAGGCCTATATAATATCAAAACGTTGTCAAATAAAAAGCAATATATAATTCAGATATAGATAGAGAACAGAAAAATGAAATTACACAGCATAGACATAGAAAACCATCAAAATTTACGACGCTCCTCTAGCATTTTGACAACTTAGCAACAGACAAGAGGAAGCCATAATTAATAGCAATATTATTTTCAGACAATAAGCGCTCATTGGATTGGTGGTTATGGACGCCTTGGTGGTTTTGGATTTGGTCGAGGAGTCTACGGGAGAGGGTTTTATGGTCGTGGATTCTATGGCAGGCCATTTGTGGGACCACGAATCTTGTACCCACCACCACTTCTGTACCCCCCACCGCCGTTCTACGGTTATTGAATGTAATTCAGCAAACAATCTCAAATGTTATAAAGGAAATGTACAATCAATTGCTTGAAATAGAACATTGTTAGGAAACCCTTTATTCGTAAAAATCAATATAATTGTATCGTTTTAACTACCGCTGGCAACTGTCTCTTTTCAACACAGCGTAAACACAATTTGATAGAGAGTGAGAGAATTATTCAGTGAAATAAGTACACTGATTTCATTCATTCATGAAGGACATGTGGGTTCACCATATTTAAGCGAAACTCACACGAGATATTGTTTTTATTTTGAAATATACTTAGTCTTGCCATAAATATTGTTATAAAGAAAAGCACGATTTTTTTTTTATACGTAACATTTATTCCTTTCATAGTGAGTTAGTTTAATACATCAATATATAACTATTAAAAATATACAATGCTTATTCGAAGTGGTCTCCATTGGCTGCAATACAGTCTTTTAAACGTTGAGGCCAGTTATCAATAGCAGCACGAACTCTTTCTAGAGGAAAATTCTTCACTGCCAACCGAATGGATCGTTTTAGGGACTCCAAATTATCATGGCGTTTAGAGCAAGCCTTACTCTCTAAAACTGACCATAAATCATAATCCAATGGATTTAGGTCAGGACTTGACGACGGCCAGTTTTCAGTGCTGATAAAGTCCGGAACGTTAGTTTTCAACCAAGATTGGGTGGATCGAGCTCTATGACCCGGTGCCGAGTCTTGTTGAAAGCACCATTCTTTGTTATTGAACATGGTGTTAGTTAAAGGCTTAACTACCGTCTCAAGAATGGTATTTTGATAAACTTGTGCCGACGTTTTAATACCTTTTTCACAAAAATATGGCTCAGTCACCCCTTCATAGCTAACACCCCACCAAACCATCACTGAAGTGGGATAATGCCCACGTTGTACTCTGTTTACTAATTGCGAAGCTTCTTTAGAGCTTCCAGCATAAATACGGTCATTTTGTTTATTAAAATACTGCTCAATTGTAAAAATTTTCTCATCCGTAAACAAAATTTTTTTGTGACCTCCCTTTGCGTACCGCTTAAGTAGTTGTTTGGATTTTACCACCCTATTCTTCTTTAAATTATCAGTTAAGAAGTGACCAGTACGTCTCTTATAGGCTGCAAGTCCTAAGTCATCTTTTAATATACGCGACATGGTTCTAGGAGCTATCTTCATCTCCCGAGATAAAATCTTTTGCTTACGGACAGGATTTCTTCGAATTCTTTCCCTAACTGCTTTAATCACCTTTTTCACACGAACGGTACGTGGACGGCCAGATCTTTTTCTGTCACAAACAGAGGAGGTATCATTGTACCTATCAATAGCCCGGTAAACAAACATTTGACTAATACCAAGCGGGTGGAGGGTTTTAAAAATTGCACTTTTCTCCATACCTACTTTATGTAAGGCAATCACAGCGATTCGGTTCTCTTTATCACCCCACTCCATTTTAATATAACAAAATATTTAACAATATAATGGCGCGAAAATAAGAAAACACATCAAGCAATCATATAAAAATGACAGATTCCAAATTCAAACGTAATATTTTCTTTTTTTGAATAGTAACAGTATTTATGGCCAGACTAAGTATAATATAATTCAGGTTGTATTTTTAATAACATCCATTCCGGTATTTGTTACGATTCTGTCACATTTTAACAATGAATCATCTAAACGTGACTTGCACGTTTGAACATATTAAAACTCATCCATTTATTTCACAGTAAAAGGTATTTAAAATAGCATTATTTTTTCTCATATTGGTCACTTTTGTATACCTGCATTAAAAAAGTAAAACATGACTACACTTGATTGATTGATTAACATGTGGGTTGTTTTATTAGCCGTAAGTTAGGTTATTTTTTTAAGTTATTGTGTTGTTGTATTTGGTGTGTGTGTGTGTGTGTGCTAATAATACTAATAATACACATATTAAAGGTGTTTTCTTTCTTTCTCAATAGGTCAACGGTTAGCTCGTCAGCCATAAGTAATAATGTTTTAAAAGGTATATTTTGTATAAATATTCATATACTCAATGATTAAATCGGGTAATAGAGTAAAAATTGTTATATAGATAAATAATAATAAAACTCTATTGCTGACATAATGTATTTAATAACACATATTACAAGTTATATAGGACTTACATCTATAACTAGTTCAACGGCAGACATATAGTTGTGTCCGGAATTAGGCCTCAACAATAATAGCGATCTGAGAAGATATTTCATATCTTTAACAGTGGAGATTTGGCAGAAAAATAGTGTTTTTTTTATAACCATCTGAAAATACACAATCACAGTTACTAGGCAATTGATAAATCTTAATATTCAATGAGATTTTAACATGTCGAAAAACTATATCTAATTACACTGAGTTGATATGTAACGTTAATATGATATGTTTAGTTAACTAGGCACCTAGTAAAATAACATTACTGGTAATTCATATCTTTGGTAATCCATAAATTATCAGTAATGTGAGACTCTTAATTCGCCACGCGGGCGTTACTAAAAAAAAGCGAAATATACACCGACTTACATTAGAGAAATCTTAAAATTATGATATGTTAACATCAATTATTAATAAATCCCTCAGCCAGTTGGATATGTATGTTAATTTGAAGACTTATCTATTATTAAATTTATTAAAGACACATAGACACTATTTAAACATTCATAAGATAATAGTTAAAATATTTAATCTTAAAATCTAACTTGCGAATAAAGAAAACTTACGTTGATTCGTAACGAAATAATATTGTTCGGTTGACCGTTATCAAAGCCACATCTCGACTTAAATCTTCACAGTTTAATTAAAGGAACCAAAAACAGAAAATTAAATAGGTTTTATATAATTTCATCTTATTACGTTCTCTCTTATGAATAAAGATATTCAATAGAACGAAATGATAGATCAAAAAATATTTTTATCCATAATACATATATAGAACAATTTGAATTGAAAAAAGAATTTTATGAATTGTTCACCCTCAGTTCGAATTCGGAATTAATGCATTCGGTAGACGCCGATACGTTTTTCGCCAGCGGTGTGTTGAACTACCTCACGAATTTGGTCTGTTGCTACGGGCCCTATGCAGACCAAGGCCTCCTTGAAGTATCCACAGCTCTGCATAAATAGAAACTCATTCTAGAAAAATCTATACCTTATTTGAAAAAGATTCTGAAACATGTATATTCTACGACTAACAATTATAAATTAATTTTCGCATACGCTTTCAAATAATTGGTAAAATATAATCTGAATAATATAAGAGTAATCATTAATAAAACCGTACTCAAAACCCTTTCAACATTAATTACGCTTCAAACTAATAACATTCATAAACAAACATTATCTAACAAAACATCAAAAGATCCTTGTTAAGATTATCCGAGAGACTGGTAGATTCTCGTTTAAAAAGTATTTCATAAAATAAAATCTACTTCGTTTTATTAAATTCTTAATTTGAACATAAAATTAACAAGTATTAAATAAAATAGCAGCGACGTTATCGCTAATCATTATCTGTGGCTAGTCCTAAAATATATATAGCGCACCATAGAGATAGAGTTTATATAACCTGAAGAAACAAAGTAAATTTAAAATCGTGAATCGTGTTGTGGTTAAATTATACAATAAAAATGACATTATTAATAAAAACCCTCTCATCGTTTGTATCACGTTCCTAAAATTTAAAAACTGTTATATTTGATGTTTCATACATATGTTTTGACATTTGTTTACATGTATGTTTAAAAAAATAAGTATCAATACCTTATTATTGCTTATAATCATACATATATTATATATTACCTTTCGTGGCTTCTGTCGGTGGCGACGTTGCATGACGCAGCAGAGACCTCGGCCGATGTCACATTCACTGGAGGTCGAGCAGTCTTCATTGTATTGCTTACGGCCAGCAGATGGGAGGCGACATACATGCATTTCACCTAGGAAATGCGAAAGATTTTTAAAATTGAATATTCGAAAAAGTCCGGATTTCATTGGAAACAGAAAAAATGCTTACCTGGTACAACTTCTTCACATACCAGTCCAGCGTCACATTGATTCTCCCTGTTGCAAATTTCACCCAATTTGCGACCAGCGAATGCCGGCAAGCAGCGACCACCGTCCTCTGTTTGTAATCATACAAATGTACTTCAAATACAGTCTATGGTATAATAAACTTATAAATAAAAGGTAATGTTTTTTTAATCGCACGTTGCATCCCTATTTCTTAAATACATATTTTTTAATCATCAATCGAATGTGGAGCACGATCAATCGTTACCAAAAAATGTTCATGTTTAGCGATCTTTGACAGTTTAGACAATGTATTATATTCATTTTAAATTTACAGTTTTTAATAATTATTTGTTTTAGCATTATATAACATATTATAATTGTTATATATTAAATATAACAACAAGTTCTATAGAGCTAACTCAAAAAAATCCATAATTTGTTAAAACTTGCACTTCTGTAATCTAGTGAATCTACTTAAAGTGTTAATCTGAAAAGGTACTTTACTTCTTTAAAATGAAACAAGTTTTAGCGAGGTTGTTTCTTGATTAACATTTTGTTTATTAACTGAAATTAACGAATTATTTGTATGGCTTAACGGACAATTTCTCAAAAGCCATATAAATATATTCGATAGCCTCAAAGGGAGTTTTCAGAAGTTAATTACGCGTTGAAATGAATTTCGGTAGAAACAATTGGAACTTTTTCAATTACAAACTTAATATGGAATATACGGATAACAAATATATATACCCATAAAATATTTTTTATATGGGTTTGCATGTTTGTTATACAAAATTATTATTTATCAACCATATATTTTTTAAAATATGTAAGTGTATTTTTAACAATATTATGAGTTTTATCGAGATTTTTTTGCTACATTTTGTTTATTATCTATAAAAGTTTGTAAGGGTTTCGACAGAAAATTTTGTCAGAAGCCATATAAATATTCAATGGTAAGCTTCAAAGGGTGTTTTCAGAAGTTAATTACGAATCTAATTGAATTTCAGTAAAACCAATTGGAACTTTATAATTACAAACTTAAAACGGAATACACAGATATCAAATAATAACCATAAAACACTTTTATATGGGTTTTAATGATTCCTTAATTTTAAATTTTAAATTATTACTAGTATCCACTTATTTACATTATTTATTAATTAAATATGTAATAAGGTATACGATATATTTTTTCAAATACGTCATGGCTTGGTAGCTTACTTCGTAACACCTGCGAAATATTGATTTAAAACCTATTAAAATTATTAATAATACATAATCGACAAGTCGGCCACGTACGAAAATATATACGATCTTTCATTACAATTAAATACGAGTAGCTATTTTAAGTACTAATCGCATTATAAAACATTTAAAAATCTCTATAATATACAAAAACTATATTTACTAGCCTAAATAAATGCCTATTATTTCCTCAACGTATCACGGTAAAGCTCCCAGAGGGGCATTTTCACGCTAAAAGCACTTTTCACCTCGCGAGAGCTTTGAAGAGACTCGAACGTTCTTTTGTCGGCACTTTGCGCTTTCAAAACTAATTTAGTCAATTTTTATGTATTTTTCTTATTATAAATTACAACTGACATTTGCAATAAGTCCGAGAGATTGCTAACCTCGGCTACATTTCACTCGATGGAGGTCAAGATAGATTTTTTCTGTTTTCAAGTATCCGTCTAACTCAATTTATGTTTTACATTTATATTTGTGTATATAATATTAGAATTTTTAAAATATTTTGTCAGTTAGTTAAAAAACTCCTTTCCCCTTTTAGCTTAGTTCTACAAAACATGTTCTTTACGTATATATCAAAGAATTACATGTAATGCGGAAAATAATTATTATGCAAATATCACTGAAGAATTGTATTAACGAACAAGCAATAGATGATTTAGTTTAAAAGGTAACAATAATGTAAATTAACATCGACGATAATAAAACAGTTTCAAATCGCGTACATTACAACCGGATAAGACTTGCAAAACACGCGAAACGTTATTCAAAATTAAGTCGTATGAAATTTTCATTATGAACTTTGGAACGTAATGCAACTTAACAACACCACTTTCTGTTATCGAATAAGCCCGTAACCTTCTTTGACCTTAAACTATGACGTCAATCAGCCCTGTGCATACTACGAATAGCTTAGGCGTATACACAAGAATATAAGATAACCTTGAAATTCACTATGAAACCAAAGTGCAGAAATGAATATTATTGTAAAACAAGATTTTACAGTATTTCAAAAATGCTAAACGCACTTAAGCTTTATTAAAGCGTATACAATTTATGTATAATAGCACTGTATACATATCTGATAAAAGAGTAGGAAAATTTATCATATTACAGTTGCACTCACCCGTCTCCAGACACATAAGGCCCCTGCAACAGTCTCCGTTAGTGATGCATGGAGAGCTGTAGCAGTGTGTGTCTTCAGCGTCTTCTATACGATTGCCTTCTAAAGCCTCCGCGTATATCTCTTCCGGCTCCACCTTTCAAACGAAAATATATAAGCTTTATTTAAGATGAAACTAGTTCAAATCTATATTTAGTCTGACATTCGTATACTCATTCTGACCTATTAGTTTGTTTCGTTTTTATTTAGAATTCAGACAGTAATGGCGTCGATTGCAAATTGTTCAATGAAAATAATGCTGTATCATATCATACATTGGCTCCATGTACTTAGCGTTTACTTTGTATATGTTATTTAGTGGTTTGACCATACAGTTAAACCTGAAGTTAAAGTTAGTACGCTAAGGTTAACGCACATAGCCGCTGCACCAATCTCTCCATTCTAAATACACACTCTTATATCAAGCTTTTCGGGCGGATAAAATATCATACTACAAAAACATTTTTATTATTCCAACAATATATTGTATATATAAGCTTCAACAATATTGTCAGTTGCTTACGTTCGACGAATAATAATTTTACGAATAATATTTTCACGACGTAAAATAATGTTTCCTTGCTTTGTCTTGTCTACAAACAATAGGTACCAAAGATTACTGCCACTGTGCCTACCCTATCTATAAATCAATTTCACAAAGTAATTTATGTCAAATTTCTTAAAATATAAATGGAAATTTATAACTTCATTTTTAAGCATCCATCTTACCATGAGTATAAACCAAATTATCGACTAACGCATTTCAGGGGTATAGTCACACTTTTGATTTTTATATGCTTCTAAAACATTATAAATTGACTAATAAGGTACATGACGTATTGTATGCCACCAATTTCCCAAAAAACATAATTATATAACTAATGCTACACTACGTCTTCACAATTTCTGGATTTTGCGGCTGTTGAAACTATCCCCTTATTTAAAGATTCCATATTACAAATTAACATACTTTAAGACACATATGAATTATACATCTATATCAGGTTGTGTTCAGGTTACACCCTTTCATTATTAAAATAAGGTGTGACGTATAACACTATATTTAGATTCATTCATTATCAGCACACTGAAAACATAAAGGTCGTTGAGCAATCATGAAGTGAACTGAAAGATTAACCTTTGCCTGCTAATGATCGTATAGCGGGTGACAAAGTGTTTTTAATATAATGCGACACTTTTGAACTACGCGTTCGCATGACGATGGCGAAATATTATGTCGATTTTATTTAACATAGATATTGAGGAAAACAGCCCAAACCTTAGATCGTTTTCAAAAAATGATACTTAATCATTAAATACTAAATAAGTATTATACAATTGAGACCAACCAATGTATAATAATAAGACAAAATAATGGCTAAAAACTTAAAAAAATGCTTTATATTGGTGAGTTCAATAGAACTCACCGAAATAAAGCATTTTTTTCTTATACAAATAAATTGTTCCTTATTAGGAACAAACAAACGCAGAAACCGTCTACTCGATGGAGCTAATGGAATTTATACACCATTATTATCTAGGTAATCAGGGTATTAAAAATCGTTTCTTAATATCTCTATATTTCGCTGTAAAGCTCAACCGGCGCTCAGAGTGTTCGTTAAAAGCTGTCTACGCCGTATTTACGGGTAAATCTAGCCGGAAAAATCTCCAACGAATAACTTTTTGGTAGTGCGTAACCCCAATTGCCCATTAAATAAAGCTTTGGAAGTGGAACTGGATTGGATTCATTCTCTCTCTGCCCCCTTCGTCTCGAAGGACTTAAGTAAGGGAAATCTAACTGTATATAAAAATATATTAAAAAACCTACCTGTCCATAGGGATAGTGTCGATATGGAGATCTTCCATAACCCAGATTGGCCAGCATGTCAGAGCTGAAGCGGTTGAACAGTCCACCCCAGGCATGGCTGGAGCTGAGACAGGCAAGCATCAGCAGCGCAGATAATGCCATGTTGATGCTAAAAATAAAAAATAAACTTAGAAAAATTCAAATACAAAATAATGCCTTTTATAATTCATTGTAATCTCAAAAAATTTAGCTAGCTTATTTATTGCAAGTATCATCTGTCGAATAGGACTAACATCGAAGTAATGAAAAACTTCTATATTTTTTAAATAAATATTTAGCATTAATTGTCTTATTAGAAAATGTATTTTATCTTAAGAAGTTATGCGTTTCATCTAAATTAATCGAAGCAAAAGCCCGGATAAATATTCTTGTGCGAAGTATTTTTACGTAAGTTATATAGATTGGACCGAAGTACTTACCGAGGCATGGTCTGGTCTCCTTGGTGGCCTGGGAACAACTGTGGATCCATACAGGGTGGTGAAGTGCGCATGGTAGGAAGGAGTGTGCGTTCATCATGGCGAATAATTTTTTGCGATAATTATGCGATTGAGAACTTTATTATTTTATTTTAAGTTATAAGTACATTAGGTTAATTTTAAGATTTTTTATGGTAATTTGTTAAGTTAAATTGTGAATAAAATTTATTATTACTTTGATGTACGAGTAGTAGATTCGATTCGACACTTCGACAAAAGTAATAAGATGATATTTAATTATAATTGTAAATTATTAACTTAAGAGTAACAAAATATTATTAGAATTTTGTTATAATTTATTTTTACTATCTTATTCTTATATTTGCAGTGTTCGTTTTATGTCACTTTTAAAGTTATTATTGTTTGATAGTGTCTTTATTGTCATTATTAATCCGAATTAATTATAATTTGACATAAAATTGATACACAATTTTTGATTGTTTTCTACAAAATGACCGTCCCGTTGTCTTACGGAGACGGAGACGTTACGTGAATAAATAGGATTATAGATCTCGTAATGTATTAAAATGTGGAGGCTACTTTATAACATCGATTCCAGATATTGTCGCGGACTTTGTTTGATTAAATATATGAAACTAATTCTTTAGCTTTATAACGTTCCTGTTAATTGGCTAATTTGAAATAAAATTGTAGCACAATAGCGCATCAATTAAATAATAAAACTCTAGAACTTAAATACATATAATAATGACCAGCAGCATATTGGTAGCAATCAAATCGCTTACAATGTAAATTAATGTGAACGTTTCCTTAGCCACCTGATACCCAACACGTTAAAGCATTTTCAAGGAATTTCCTATTTATAATTTTGATAATGTTTCAAAGAAGAGATTCTATCAAGTCAATGGAAAATTTTTAAATGGAATCCGAAAGTAAATTTCTTTTATTTATAAAAAACAACATCAAAATTTTACAATAGAAATGAGCAATCGTTTGTATAAAGCTATCTGAATATGCTGCTGTATAGTGCATGAATATTTTCTTGTACGGAGAACTTATGCATAAAATATTTGGTCAAAAATCTAATCCGTAATTTGCTATGCAAACTAATCATTGACTTAGTTGAATGTATTCGTTAATTGTATAAATTTATTCCTATGCTAAAATAGAGTTCAAATTTCATTTGAGATCTAGTTAAAATGATAAATTCAGTACGCCCACACATTGACGTCATTCCAATTTCCTTTAGGGGTCAAAGCATACATTATTTATATTAAAAATTTCACCTGTGAATTGGAACATAGAGAAGAGTAACCACACTGTCATGCGTTCACATCTCGGCTGTGCACCCAGAACTTAGTAGTTGCTTATATATTATCATATGAATTGTAATAACGGTGCTCAAGAGTCTAATAAGCAACATTAATTTTATTATAATTTTATCCATATGTTAAAAGATGTATATATTTCTCAAAAATGGAGAGAACATATGTGAAATGTTAAGTTAGAAGTTTTCTTATTCTGACAGTCATTTCTTAATGACATGATAAAGATTACATTCCTTTGCCTCGTCTGGTGTTTTTTAAAAATATTTTCAAATAATATAGAACTCATAGTTAGTTTAATCGTACAAAATAACATAAAAATTAACAATTATAGAAACTACACAACATTAACTATAACACGTGAAATTAACATCTAAAGAATTAAAGCAGCAAGTTAAGCACGGTTTGTACCACCATGACGACCAATTGTAATAAACCTGGCAGCAAAGCCCCGCCAATGCCCAGCAATACGTCATCTGCGAGCTCGGTAATGGACGACACAAGATTTGTGAGTAAATTTTGCATGTTGGCAACACCGGAAGCCGGCGTGCTAGGATTCGCGCCAACTGCATATTCTGGCAATGACCTCAAGAAGTTCACTATAGCCAAAGCTTGGGAGTAAAGCTTCAACAGTGACGTTTCTAATGCACTTAAATCCACTGGTATCAGGCCGCTTATGGATGGTGGGAGTGTGTCGAATATTGACAGGAGCGATAAAAGAAGGTTGTATACGTTGTTAAGAAGGGGTAATAATATGTTGACAAGTGGGTATACAGCTGGAAGTTGAACCGACGTTGCAGTTACTGGCCGCTGAAAAAGAAAGTCTTAGTTGCTTCAATCTGTTTTGCCCTTAATCAAAGTGTCATACAGGGAAATTATTATCTATGAAGATCTGTCATTATTTAAAAATGTTCATTAATTAAAAGGGATTATTTTTATTGTTATAAAATTATTGTTACGCAAGTATATGCATAAAACGTTTAAATTTGAAAAGCCTTGGTGATTTAAAAAAAGAACTCACCATAAACGAGACCGCTACACAGACAAAAAGAGCTAAAGTCACTTTGGACGCCATATTTTTTTAAATAACAAAAAAATATTTACCCAAATATGACCTATTCTCATATATCCAATTGCTTTATGTTATTTTTTATTATAAATACATTTTATATATTACATATTGCAATATATTTTGTGTCAGTTGTCCTGATAAGATATAATATTACCTAATTTCATATTGTACTTTTTTCGTATCTGCATCATTGTTTTTCTATCAAAATACAAAATTCCCGCTAATTTTTTATAAGATTTAATAAAAGATAATATTTACCACATTAAATAAATTAAAACAAGCTTATCGAGACATAATCCTCTCTCGTTTCTTGTCTAAGCTGGACTACAATAGAAAATGTTCTTTAATAATAATTTCTCAATTAATTTTGCAATATCTAGTGTTATTTGTAAGCGAAATATGTATAAATAACTGGATTGTAATACGCTTTTACACGAGTACGGTTTAGTCAGCTTTAGAATGACATAAATATTATATGTTATCAAAATTAATATTTAACATGGCAGCACTTGATTGTCTTATAAATAATATTGTATTATAATAATATGAGATATCAGAAACCTTTCATACAAATAAGTCGGAAAATATATACCATACGAAATTAAAACTAATTATTTCTTCAAACGGGAATAGATGCATAATATAATACAGTATTGTACAGTACAGATTTATTACATTCATGATATTTCCTTATTAAAGGGTTACTTACACTTTAATAACGAAAAAGCAATCTTTAAATACCCGTTCCTTCGAATAGGCGCAGCTGTACTTTGTATTGAAACAACATTAAAATCATTACAAAACTATTTTTAATTGTACCTTACACAAAAGGACATAACTGCCAACCTATTACAGGCCTATAGATTTGAGAAAAATCCAAAAAAATGCCAAACATTTTATGAAATGGTATTTTAGAATTAAGCAGTATTCATTTCAACATCACCGAGCGATTACTAACCTATTCTTTGCCAAGATTGCTAAATTATCAAGGAAAAATAGATAATATTGTTTCATGTTTGTTTTGGGTAATAATTTTAATAATGATAACATAGCTTTATATAATAGTGTATTGTATTTTTCACTACAATACAATTACTGTTAGTACATAGTTTTAATATGCGGTATTCTGTTGGAATTAGTTTTTTGGTTGTATTTCTGGTTAGTTACATTATTTATTAATTATATATTTTTAATATGTCCAATATCACTTCAATATTTCATCAAGGTTGTACAAGAAACCAAACATAATCTATTTCTTTCTTTCCTCTCTAGTCTTTATATGACACGCACGCGATATGATTGTTAATTTTGTATTAGTGTGTCATACTCAATTATGTCTCTTAATAATTTAACATAGGTGGTTTAGTTAATTCTATTTAAATATTTTCGAATGAATAACACCTACGCGAAATAAGATCATTATTATGGAGTACAATAGTACTCCATAATAATGATCTTATTCATGGTATAATGATACAGTGGCTATAATTCGTGTTATAATTATACATACTTTGAAACAGTTATACATTTGAATTTTAATGACAATTTAAAATTCGTAATTTGTTCGAAATTGTTTTGTGAATATGGATGGACAATGCGTTATAAATGAAAAGTCTTATTTACGAACTTTGTCAAATCTAGTTAAATGATTCGTTATTTGCATTGGAAATTATTAGGTTTGAGCAGAACACTCCTCACGTGTATATTATTAGTACAATAAACACTGTTTTTATATTCGAAGATAAATATATATGTTTATAGAGATAGATATGTTTCGTTACCATTCTTATGTTTTCTTTAGTTGTTGACACAGTGACTAATAAAATTTGCTGATATCACCATTATTATATATATATATAAATATAAATAATAAACTTGAACTTAATATTACTTTATTTTCTAGGTTAAGGACACAACAGCTATGATACCCGCCTACTCCGTATCCGCACTTCGGCTTGCGTTTGACGAAATATCAACAGTGCTACCCGTCGCTAATCAACTAGCCAGTCTTTTAATACCATTCCTTATAAACCTTATTAACAATTTAAATAATTTGTCAAATATCGTACAGAATCTGACACCGGCGTTATTGCCATACTTTGGATGTACTTTGCCGTTGTTATATGCGACTTTAACAGATCTAACATCTGTACTGTTTTTGTATATAAGCGTTCTTATATCGTTGTTTAGATCCAATGTTTTATCAGCCCCTGGTCTATTATTAGGTCTTGTGTCACAGGTGTTGAATCTGGTGTTGGGTCTTTTGACAGGTTTAACGGATAACACTGGTCTACTATCAGGATTACTTAAATTAATTACAAATGTATTAGTGGAAATAGAAAAGTTATTAATTTAAATAAAACATTTATTGACTTGTATTGTTATGTTTATAAATAAACCTTAAAATTTTATATAGTGGTATTTTTTGAAATTACTTTATACTTCTTCCAATCAAAATGGGTAGATCCTTGACTAAACGCACGCGCCAATCCTTACGAGAAGTTTTATATACTTTTATGGGCAGTCGAGTTCGTTACCATTATGAAGATCATATCCATGTTGATTTTGTTACCAACATAATTAGAATTACACTTATTAGTCCAGTGTGTTATTTCAATCAATTACGAAAAGTAACACAAAAAACCAACACTTCTCAAGATTGCAATGTGGTTTTTATATTATTATTTTAAACTTAACTAATCATACTGATCACACTGAACTTTTATCAAAATACCTTGAAGTAATTAATGTGAAACTAATATTCTAGCAAAATACTCATTTATTACGGACAACAGTTATTTAGTACAATATACTAAATAACAGGCGAGCTTTAGAATATTTATGTTTTGTGGTTAACAATCTAATCCAGAGAATATTACAGAAAGTTACTTTTGGGATTTAAATTGGATGTTAAGTAAACATG
This sequence comes from Leptophobia aripa, assembly GCA_951799465.1. Lineage (NCBI taxonomy): Eukaryota > Metazoa > Arthropoda > Insecta > Lepidoptera > Pieridae > Leptophobia > Leptophobia aripa. The sequence continues at coordinate 2,930,159 of OX637272.1, read as the reverse complement.
TTTAAAGCTACTTGTATAAGTAATTAACATTATTAAATAACATTATTAAATTAACTTAACGTATGTTAAGTTAATTTAACACCTAATTAACGACTCCGAGTACATATATATAGGTAGACCTTAAAGCGCCTTACTAAATAAAAATTGTCTTTTCTGTAAATAATTAATATGTAACATTATGTAATGATACATAAGAAAATTCGTGATTTATCAACATCATTAAAGACCTATCTCGGCTCTTTCTCTTAATATATAACAGAAATTCACGAGAATCACGTACTAATAATTACGACTTGGCTTAATGTTACTGTGGATTTATGATAGAAGGATAATGTAGAATAATGTTTGGAGTTAGCTTGATTTTTTGTGGTTTTGTTTGTTTGGTGAGTTAACATTTAGGGATAATTAGCTAGGTTACAGGTGGGTCTAACGCGTGGTCTTAGTGAAAATGGAATTAGTTAATGATTGCATTTTCCCTGAAAAAGTGTGAATTTTTGTTTTTTTGTAAAAATATGTATGAATATATATATATATATATATATATGGCTAAATAAGAAATTTTGGTTTTTAACAACTTTGAGTAAATATAATATAATGTTACTACATATTAAACCAGCAATTTCAAAGGTTTATTTTATAATGACTAATCAAACAAATTTCATTAAGATTACTTAAGTAGGTTTTTTAAAAATATAAATAAATAGTTGCTTACTACCAACCACAAAAGGGCAGATATGACCAGCGTTTCGACTTAAATAGTAAAGATTCAGCACATTGAAAAAAAACATAATATTTTCTTAACATTTTCAGGTGAAATCACAAAATCAATACCAACAATTTCAATCACTTCCTTACGGGACGAGTTATGCTAGTATATATGGCAATCAGCCCATTATACTAACACCCACAAACTCTTATAACCAACAGTACAGTTACACAGTACAACCTCCTTCATTATACCCTGAAGCGCCTCCAGTAGCTAACCAATTACAGGAAAACTATTTAAACAAAATTCTTTCAAATCCCGCAATACAAGCTTTTATAGATCCTGGGACTAAGATTTACAATCAAAATGGGGTTGAAATATCGGATCAAGTTCGTCCAAGAACTCCTAATGTTGTCAATAACTATTTTATCGTTCCCACGGATTACCTTAAGTTGAACGAAAGCCGAAGGCATTTGAAAAGTACAGGTTATAAAGATCAAAGTACCTATAATACATATCCAAAGAGTTTTGCAACGAACGGTCAAGTAAAGAATACCAGAGATTTCAAAAGCAAAATATCCCAACAGCCAAATGATAAAATAAATCACTTGAAAGATTCTAAACAATATAGAGAGAAGATAATGGATGAAAAACCTAAGAATTTACAAGACGCAAATGTATTATTTGAGGACCTGGGCATCATAAACAAAAAGCAAAGGGATAATTTCAAAAGAGAAGATCAAACGTCCACTAAACAATATTCTGAAAACTCTTCAAAGAAAAGAACTAATACTAACGGTAACAACGAACGGCCGGTAACAAAAACTCGTAAACAGAATGATAGGCAATTGAAAGAAGAGCCAAATGTCACAATTGACCAAGATAGAGACGACGAAGTATTTCATATAAGCGAAGAATGTTGTGATTTAGATACCCGAGGTTCTCGCGATTCACATAACGAAGCAATTAACAAAAATAATCGCGCTAAGTCACCAAAAAATCAGTCAAAAAATCAGAACGACATCATGAACAATTGGATGAACTACGTAAAAATGTTCATGCACGAACAAAATAATGATTCACACTTCTCAAATAAAAACTTTCCATATAATTTTGAACAAATGTACCAAACGCTTAATTTTAAAGAAACTAAATCACAAAGAAATAAATCAAATAAAAGACAAAGGAAACGAAAACAGAAAGATCCACCTGTATCAGAGAAAAATAGCATTACGCAAGATAAAAATAAAGTAGTAGAATTATCACCTAAATTCATAGAGGTAGGAGCGAGAAAAGAAAATGCTAAAATAAAAGGTACCAACTCGATTCCAGAGGGCCAAATGGAAACATCTAAAAATCAACAAAAACAACTAACAAGAAACTCTGACATCATTATGGAAGAAATACCTATATATCAAAATGAGATATTAGACTATTATCCTGACTTCCAGAATGATGCTATATATACGACAGACGAAGACGACTTGTATTTCTTTCATAACCGACATTACTACAATACCGAAGATGTTCTAAATCGTGAAAGACGGAAATTCGATGCTGATGAAGACAACAAACAGTCTGGTAGAATCAAAAGCAACGATTATGAAAAAAGCAATACAAAAAGGAAAGTCGAAGCAACTGAATTCCGAACTCCACCTGGTTTAAGTGAACCAGGATTTCAAACAAGAAAAATAAACGTAAAAGATAAGGCTGGTTTTTACTCATATTATATGGTTGATAAAGATTCAACAGATTCGGAACCATTGCAAAAAGACGACAAAAGTATCGAAACAGTGTTTGCCCGCTCAAAAGTTGTTAAGTATGGTAAAGTTCCACAAGAGGTTGGAAATCATATAGATACAGATAAGGAAAACAAGAATGAGAGAAGTCGAAACCTTCATTCTAAGAAGGGCGATACAACTATTGTTTTTTCCAAACCATGGAAACCCTGATACAGGTGTTGTGATGTTATTGTTAATACGGTATTATAATTTTCATCTTGACACATTATTTTACACATCAATATGATGTATATTTTAGATAAAAATATCTACAACATTATATGTTTGTTAAGAAACACCTTCGTTTTTGTTATATTGATAATTTAAACATTTTTATAGGCTTTTATTATTTTTATAAAATATAATTAAATCAACACTCGTTCTACCCACCTTTGCCACATACGTATTTATCCCCGTTTTATCGCCATTCTTTTATTTATTAGACGCGATCTTACTTTGTGATAGCCTTAACAATATGCTACTTAAATGGACAAAAAAGAAGCACATTTAATTGTGTAGACATTAAAAAAACAGCGGAGTTAATACTCCTGGATCCCAAGGTCACAAAAATCTGATTGTGCATCGAACACTCCACAACTACTTAACGAAATAACTCTGCAGTATTTTATGTTATTTGACTATACGTTTATTTGATATTATTATCCTTACAACATGGAGCAAACATCCAGTATTGTAGAGATAATTTATGAATGAAATATTTCCGTTGTATAAAGTTATGATAAATTATCTAAGGCGAATAAACATTCCCAACGAGTATTTACTCACTTGGGAATTCAATTCAGTTTACGTAAATAAATGTAGATTGAATTCCCGCTAACGTTTCTTTGTGAAGGTATTGGCCGATTTCAGAGGCGTGAATATGTAATGAACACAATGTTTATTTTGTAAATGTGTTTAAGTAATAATAAAACAAAAACAAGATGGATTGTGAGATTCATGACGGGTCCATTGTGAACATTGGTAAAATATTACTATGTCAGTCATTTATTATATGTGGCGTGAATACCGATTTTTTTTTAAATTCACACAATATGATCATTAAATTGACTTTTGAAGGCATTTAAACCATGTAAACGTTTGCTTATGCCGCTTTTCAGTTAATGATGTAGTTCTACATAAACTTAAACATAAAATGAGAGAAATTAATAAATGAAAACATTTATATTTTACTAGCTTTCCGCCCGCGGCTTCGCCCACGTGTAATTTGGTTAAGTATATAGCGTTTTTTAATGATCTCGACAGGGCTTTCTTTCACGGGCTAAAATCTTGTTACAATTAGAATTATATATAGCCTGTGTTACTCAGGGATGATGTAGCTTTACAGGATCGGATGATTCAGGGAAATCGAGGGCAACTTTCAAATTAACGTACAGGCAATTACTATTCTGACAATTTTATATTCTGATAGTCATCTTCTTATGTGGATGAGCTGATGATGGAAGGTAAAACTCCTCAGCGGTTAAGAGTTGAAAGAAAATTCTTAGGAAGTTTTGAGTACGAAATACGTACTTGTGAGGTTATTACTTATTAGCTTGGCCAAATAATAAAAGGTAAACCTCATTAACGTTAAGGATGTAGATGGAAAAATGGGAGCGGACAAACGATAAACGTCTTTTCACTCGTTTCCTTTTACTTGTTGGTATAGGTAGTGTTCACTCAAAATAATCATAGGGTAAAACGTTAATGAAAGTTTGAAGTGCATGGTAGTCATTACACAATGGAGCATCTTAACACCGCGATGGATATATTTGGCCTAAGTAGAAGTTCTTTAAAAAAAAAGTAAGACTCACCCTCGCACACTCACTCACACAGCAACACCATTGCACACACTAAAATGCTCGTACTTCACATAGTTCCACTTGTTCATGTGTATATATATATATTTTTTTTTTCTGTTCGTGTTTTTTTTTGTTATTCTTTTTCCTGATCTTAGATTATATTTCCGATTCTATATTTTAACCTCATTTTGGCTTTATTTTTAATCTATTTTTATTGTGTAAACTGTTTTTGATAAGCTGTATAGGTTTAAGAAATAAAAAAATAAAATAAATCTACGAATTTTATCAACGCCATCTATCGAGCACATTGTTCAACACTTCAACCGCGCCCGCGCGCACTGCGTTATTTGTTATTTTTGTTACCTCTCATAAGTTTTAATATTAAGATTAACTTATATTAGAACATATTTAACAATATATAACTAATCAATCAATATAAGTGTTTAAAAAATTTGAAGCAGTGGTTGAAGTAAATTTTCAATTGACCATAACTTCTTTTTCTCTTAACCGATTTTGACAAAATAAACTTTTGACAACGCTCCTAATTATATATAATCCAACTGTGAAAACCGCGTTCAAATCCGTTCAGTAGTTTTCAAGTTATAAAGTACCAGACAGACAGACAGACAGACAGACAGACAGACAGACAGACAGACAGACAAGAATTCCAAAAATTGGTTTTTTGGTTTCTATGACTCTTCTTTAATTGCCTCCTTTCAGTTTTTTGGAAAAATATTTAATGTACAGTTTTTCGATTTTTACTGTCTTATTATTAGTATAGATATAGATTGTATAAATAGTTAACAATGACTATTTTAAAAATAAATAATTAATACTAATAATTAAATAACTATAATAATATCATTGGACTTTTGCTGCACAGGTGGTAAAACATTAATAGTTATAGTAGGCATACATGGCTTAGAAGATTTATTGATGGTAACATTTCTGGGCTCATCTTTTTTTGTTTTTATTATCGTGCCTGGTAAATTTCTCGGTGATTCAATACAAGGATGCGTCAATTCAAAAGGTGGTTGTTTATATGATGTTGGCAATTTTGAAACATTGGAGTCTTGAGATAATGGTGTCTTTAACGTTTCAGAGTTATCTCTATTTAAACTTGATAAAATGTTATTAACAATAAGAGAGGCTATATTATTGAAGGATTCAGTCAATTGTGAGTTGTGTTGATTAATAGAAGAAATGATTTGTTTCCCAGTGCGTTCCAGATCTTCAGCAATACACGTGGTTGATTGTATCGGATTTAATTTTGTATAATTTGAACTAAATACTTGCACTTTTGGTGAATTGATAGCTGATCCGATTTGTTGGTACGTGGAGATTGGAGTATAATAAACTGTTGGTTTCTGATATACTGCGTTCGTTGGATTAAGAATAGTCACTTTAGGTGTATTGGTTTCATAAAATGAGCTATTTGAAGCTTGTAAAGCACAAGACGCAGCTAGACCTATGGGTTTAGTGTACGTTGGTATAACTTTGATAGCAGTTTCTTTGTTCGTGGCTGGGGTTGCTTGAATTGGAGTTGGTAGTACATATGTGGGAGAGCTACAATCCGTTCTCTTACTTTCAAAGTTGTGATTTGTTGGTTGTGGTATAGTCATACATGGCGGAAGACTATAACATTTTATGCAGTTGTTTTGATACTTTTTTGGAATCTCATTAGAATGAGTGCTAATTGGTTCTTCAACCAATCGGTTCGCTTCACATGATGAATATAATGCGCTACTTATATTATCTTTGTTCGTAGCAACTCTACCTCTATCATTTGATGTCAAATTATTTTTAACGGGATAACTATGAGGTATTTGACTAATAGAGGTTTTCATATATTTTGGTGTGATATTATTTGTTTCACTTTTTACAAGGTTTGGGTCTTTTGCTAAATCTCGATTCACTAAATCTCTTTCAACATTGTTTCTTATATACTTGCCAATGTCTTTCTGATTGCCATTAGATATAATTGAGGGTTTCATAGTGCTTGGATTGTTAAACGCTTTGGTCTGTTGTGAATGCCCTTTGATATCGAAATCTTTTAAAGGTGCTCTATCTGTGGATTTTAATTTGAATAAATCGTGGTTACAACGCATATTACTTTCAACCGGATTATCGACATTCATCGGCCAATGGTAATCGGTAATGAGTTTAAAATTAGCATCAGTAGAAGTAGTGTTTTGCGTCTCGTAGTGCTGTTGGGGTTCTATTTGTATCGCTTCCATTTGTTTATCTTTTCTACTCAAGTGATAATGAGTAGGCATAACTGGTTTTGCCGTAGACTGCACTTGCGTCTTTGTAAAGTTAAGATGGTTAACTTCGTTGATCTCTCTGTTTTTAAAACTGTTTTCATTTTTGCACAGTTGTTCAAAATAGGGATCACGAGTTTCATGAGCCAAGTCTTGAGATTTTTCGTTCTTAGAAATTCCATTAAATCGTGGAACGGAAAACCTTCTATCAAAATTATTTTGAGATTCGAAAAGTTTGGTTTTGTAATTATGCTGGCTTTGTATATGCTGCGGCAAAGTTGAAAAGTCGGTTGTAATTTTAGGATGTTCCAATTTTTTTTGAACCAATTTAGAATTATTATCGGCGTACACATTTCTTAAATTATCATCAAGACTTCTTAAATTTTCATTTATCTGAGAGTTCCATAAATGAGTATTACTTTGTGGCTGCTGAGGTATATTATCTTCACTTTTTACTTTTTCAAATGTCCTTTTTATATGAGAGGAAAGTAGTCTATTTTCTACGGCGCTTGCTGAAGATGTAAGCGAATGTTTCAAATTAGTTTTATCATTAAACTCATAAACGTCATTCGGTGTTCTATAATTTACATGGTTATTAATGTCTGGTTTCTGGAAAACATGCCTAGTATATGCATTAAGAAAAGGACGTTTTTCTATTCCTCTCTTCGACTCATCTACTTCACAAATATTTGATGTAACACTATCAGCACCATATTCAGATTGTAAAGGAATCTGCGTAACATAATTGTCAGGCATTTTAAAACGTGCTTCATATTCAGGATTAACAACTCTTTTTTCGTTAGTATTCGGTTTTTTTCTTTCTGACCTTTCATAATAATCGTTGGTATATTTATTTTTCACATAAAAGTTGTCTGGATTACTTGGTATTTCGCTTATATGCCGCGATAAAACTTCACCATCGTGTTCCTTTGTTTTACTTTTCATTCTATTTCCGCGTTCGTTCCATTTGGGCAAATCAATATATTCTATTTCTCTATAGGGGTAATCATTTTCAGTATAAAAGTCATTGTAATTTATTCTGGACCGATAAATTTGTTCTGATGAACTTTCGGGATTACCCTGTAATGTTGTGTACTCATTATATCTATTATATTGTGGTGGAACTTCAGAAAACCTTTCTAATTCTGTTATTTCGTTATCCTTATACAATCTGTACAGAGGATCATCGAAATATTCTTTATTGTATTGGAGTGTTTCGGAATAAATATCTTGAAGAAAAGGATCGTAATATTCTTCCTTAGATCTTCGTAGTGGGAAATCGCATGAATCAGAAGGTGATACCTCGGATTTTATATTTAACGGGAACGTTAATTCGCTTGGTATTTTTGCAATATTCTGAAAAATACAAAATATGTTCATTTAATTTTTTGAAAAACATATATGTAGTATGTGCAAATTAAGGTTTTGTTAACTTGTGTTGTTTTAATGATTATATAAAATAAGCTAATTCAGTATTATCTTACTAGGGGAACAATTATTACCAATTCATTGAAATATAATATGAATTTCATAGTAGACTTTTCCTAACAAGCATCTTATCTTAGATTGTTTATGTATAATAAATTAACGATTAAATACTCACTTCTTTTATACAAATAAAAAATAAACTTATCACAAACGGCCCCATCATTATAAGTATTTCGCGCATCTGACGTGCGACATATTTATAATAACATATTGTGATATCGAAATAAAAATCAAGTTAGTAGGTAATCGATTTGTAAGTAGTTTTGTAACATTCGTTATATTCTGATTGACCTGATTTACTAAATATTATGTAATGTACATTATTATAATCTTACCCAACAGATTTTATAGACAATAAGAAATTTCGAAATTCTGTATTATTTATATGTATGCTGTATTATATTCTGTAAATGAAAATGATGTCAATTTAGCATAATAGTTTAGTACATATGGATGAAACATTTTTAAAGTGCCTTACAGTAACAAAGCCTTTCAAATATCAGTTATTAAAAGGAAAATTATATAATAAAGTAATTATATTATTTGTGCTTTCCTTGCTCAGCGTGTAAGCATAAAGCGAGGAAATCCCGCCAGCATTGTGGGTACTCTGCCACAGGACCAAACTTTTTAAATTTGTTTTAGTTTTGTGTTATGTTTTATTTTAAGTTACTTACATTAGTAAGGTTAATATTAAGAATATTTTGTGTTTATTTAATAATTAGTGTGTTTAAATAAAAGATTACAATCCAATAATTTAAAAAAAATAAAGAAATTGATCAAATTAGGGCAGCCTAATGTGCTTAACTAGAGACTTAGTAAATATTACAAGTACATAGGTATACAACCTATACTGTAGAAATTGCGTACTATAAAACATTAGATACCATATTAAATTAAAATAAAACAATAGCGTGCAAGCTAAAATTGAAAACACCTTATTTCGTTATCAGGGTGTTTTATTTAAAATATTTTTCGAAATATTCTATTACGTTCTGTTTTTTGTCAATATATCTCCATTTATATTGGAAACTATGAATTATATTATATTTTTATCAGTTTCTTGTACGTTACAAATGATCTGGTATTTTTTTAAAGCAATAGTATTTTGTTATCGATTTTTGCATAATTGGTAGATAATAAATAATCGAAACTCCCAGGACGTGCTTTTATACATTGTATTAATAAATATTTCTTAGATATTACTATCGTTGGCGTTGTGCAAAATAATAATATAAATTTAAAAACAATAAGTATTTAAATCATTGTAGACATACATTTTTGATAGTTTGGATTTGAATAATTCCCATTGTAACAATACAATTTTTGATAATGAAGAGCGCAATTATTTTCATAGGTTTTCAGGCGATAATCATTCAGGTATATATAACTTTAGTAATCGTTATTAAAAGAAAATCATTCTAAAGAATGAAAAAAAAAACTTTTCTGGTTTATCATTATTAATTATAAATACAATTTAAAGTACTTAACTTAAATATTTGCAACACTATGGTTCATACTAATACTTAATTTACAACAGGTAAGGAAGCACTGTCTGTGCGCGTCGGGTAGTGTACCTACCATATTTATTTACATCACTAAACTTTATTATATATTATTAAATTCCACAGACCGCATTCTCCCAATGTGTAAATCGTGTTATCTCCAACTGTGGTCCAAACGTCGTCGAGGGGATTCTGCCAAACCAATACTATGGCCCGCAATTGGCACCAGCTCCAATTTTGCCGGCTTTAGCACCTGCTCCCATTTTGGCACCACCGCTAGTGCCAGGTGTGATTCCTGAAGTCGGATACCCAACTGTTATTCAAGACAGCAGTGTTGCTAATAACTTGGCAAATGCCCTACAACTACTTGTTGTTAGCAATTTGTTGAGTAGCACATTGCCAGGCCCCTGTGAAATGCCATTACCGGGATATCCGGTGGAAAGTATGGTTCCAATGTCAGCATATAACTATGTTTACTAGTTCAATAAAATTATAACCATACACTGTATTTTATTTGGCTTTTAATTTTTTTCATTTCATCTTCAATTTTATTTGCTCGCAATAAATGCAAACTCGCAAACTTTTAAAAAGTAATTTATTTCTATAAGAAAACGAAGTTTTTTTTTGTATTTGCTTATTGCAACGAGTTGCGTTGTAATAAATGATAATATAAATTTAATAATATTAAAAGTTTTAATGAAATTATTTAAGTACACACCAAGGCTCCATTTTATTTACAATATAATAGTCCGTGGTTGTATTGGCAATTTCATTCGAACCAATCTCGATCGTGACAGGAATTTTTAAACTATGAATAAGCCAGGCGAGATAAAGAAATATATTCAAAAGCTAGACTCACAGTGATACAAAAGTAATTTATTTTGCTATTGTGTAGACACAAATTCTTTTACTATCTATAGAGGTACCAGTACCATATCTTTATATTATATATTTTTAACAGTATATGGGTGTAATTCTTTACACTTGCTATAATAGACAACGAGAAGAGAAGAATTATGTAAGAAAATGTAAATGAACGTATCCCAACTATATTTTCCAGACCATAAAACACACAACCAGGATTCAAACGCACAGTCTCATTGTTGATTAAAGGTTTTTCCGATGACTGGACTAAAAGTATTTTATAGTGAATATAAAAAAAAATATTAAGTAGAGATTGATTGTTAATGAAATTTGCATACTTAATATATACTTGACCTGATTCCTTTCTCATAAAATTCTGCATTTATTTAACGAATACGGTTACTGTTAAAATAATTGTTTGGTAATTCAAATGGAGAAAACCGAAATAAAACCGATGACAAGTGCTGCAATAATTTTTATTTCGCAATTCCCTAGTTTTATGGAGCCCTTCCATTTCCCCTCCTCTTCCCCATCACATCCCTTTTAATCCTTTGCCACACCTTACAGTACGACAACACAGCAGTCTTTACATTGCAGGTGTTCATCAATTTGTTATCTTTTACCACTTTTTAAATAAAATAAAATCAAACAAGAGAGAGAGAGAGTGATTTGTACACTTTTGTTTTGAATGCATTGTGAAGTTTTAACTGAATAAATTAGTACTAAAAACTATAAAACTAATTTATTCGTACAAAATATTGAAAATAACTAATATGTCAACCCTTTATCATATTATCTTTTAAGAAGAAATATCTTGGAGATAAAACACGTGAGATAATAATAATTGCAAATATTACATAATACTAACGTGACTGATACATCTTACATGAATTTCTATAAATTATGCATTTGTTTCTCATTATAGTGAGTGAAGCATGGCTTTATTGAAAGTTATTATTCTTAAGTTATTTATAAGTCAAGTGAGTTGTCATTTTATTATTTAAAGGTCATTAGCACGTTTGAGAACTTTATGCAACCCCTCCCTAATGTCATATGAATTTTAATGTATATTTCATATTTCACTTGGGTTACACTTACTAAATTAAATCTGACTTTAGTACTGAGTGATGTATATTTGAGAATGCTATTAACATAAAACTTACTGCTTTTACAGGTCGTATCTTCCTACGTATATCAATACCCAGGGCCCCAATATTATCCACAATCGTATCCAGCTTATCCCAAACCACAAGTACCTTTACAACCACAGACGTATGCTAGTTATCAACCTCCTCCAAACTATGTTTATTCCAGCCGAGACCCACCAATCAGCTATGAAAATTCAATTAAACAAGACTTTGCAAAACCAAGTCCAAAGCCAAAACCAAACTTAGTTCAACCAGAAACAAAGCCATGGCAAAACTCTCACCCAATTCCAGATATTCCTCGGACTATAGAAGAAAAACGGAAACCTGGTCTTGACCCACATGTTTTAAACAACTTAGCAATCGCTTTGCAGCTTCTAATAGTTAACAATATTATCAGTAATCCACCAGAAAGGGACTTTTTTAAGTCAGCTGATAAACAAGATTATAAATCTGAAGGCTACATGTTGCAGGAGCAATTAAATAAGCATTCAGATAATTACAATGAGTACAAGAAAACGCCATTCCAGTCATTGTTTGAAGCAAATGCGTCGGAGTTACAGCGCGCTATGCCAAATGCAAAATTTTTGGGTGAAGCGGGAATGATGGATAATTATTCATTTCCCAAATTACTTCCAACGAGGACTAGTGGATTAAAGTCTCCGTATGAGGCTATTAACTCGTTCGAAGGGCCACAGTTTTCGAAGAACGATTTTCAAAGTCCTTATTCCGCTATGATGGCTTTTGATAATAACAAAGATTTATTTTCTATGGCTGACTTATTCTAAATTTTAACATCAATGTTTCTTTACAAATAATATACAATTGTTATTACATATAATAAACCCGCAGAGCTTGTCGTTAAAATGTTTCATGTTGTTTATTAATTTGTTATATAGAAGTTAAGTAAATACTAATTAAAAACTTTTAATTTTGGTAAATAAAATATGGTTAACGAATGGATTTTTATTTAAGTTTATGTGTACCGTTAAATCTTAATCGTTTGATAATTACGAGGGTGATTTTTGTCAATTATGAAAAATTATGTTTTTTTTTTAATTTTACCTAAGTGTTAAGTAAATTTATTCAATAGAAATACTGTACTAATTATGTTGATATTAAAAATAAAGTATGTGTTAAAGTTTTACGAAATTACTCGTATCTATTGTTGCATAATAACCTAATTGCAACGTATATAAGTCCAATATATATGTCAGTGTAACAGTTATTCAAATTAATCCTTAAAATGGGGTCAAAAATTATTTTTGTAATATGCGCAGCGCTTTTTTGCAAGGTCTGTATTATTCTTATTGATTAATACTTAGATGATTTAGAATTAAATGAAACGAAAACAAATCGTTGTCTATTTAGTTATATATTAATATGTTTAAATTAATCGACAGGTATCATCGCAAGCATGTGGGTGTACGTCACCCCCACTAATCGCAACACAACAAGTAGCTAATCCAGTAGTCGCTACTACCATCGTGGACAACTCCGTGTCAAACGCGCTGGCTAACGCCCTCCAACTGTTAATTGTCAGTGATTTAATTGACACGAAATTGGGACCAGCCTTGCTTAACGGAAACGCATTCAACACAGTAGCACCAATCCTCGAAACATTCCCGACACCATATGGATCAGCCTTAGAAATAATATCACCGATTCAAGAGTTCTCACCATGCGGTGAATACATACAACGTGGGCCTCCGATTGTCGAAACTATACAGCCGAACAGATTCGGAGGTTATACAGAAACATTTTCACCATTCTATGGCCAATGTGGACCAATCGTGGAAACGATACAGTCTAATATCTGTGGTGGTGTTACAGAGACGTATACACCAATGTACAGAGGCGGACCTTTAGTTGAAAAGATACAACCAAACATATTTGGTGGTATAACGGAGACATTTTCTCCTCTATATGCTAATTCGCCAATAATTGAAAAAATTCAGCCCAATGTCTTCGGTGGTGTTACTGAAACGATTTCATCAATATACGGACCACAGGTCGTCGAGCAATTCATTCCCAATCCCTATTATACAGAAACAATTGGTGGTAACTTCTGCGGTGTTAATGAATTAAATCCGTTCTACCATGGTATAACGGAAATAGTTCCTTCTCCATGTGCTCTACCATCACCAGTGATCACCCCCAGTTATTATGAAAGAATATCTGAAATAGTGCCAGCCACAGCTCAATTCCTCCCAAATTATTATGGCGGCGTCTCAGAGTTTGTTAATCCGCCTATGGCTGCTGAAGTCTTATTTCCATCTTCAATTCCAGCACAGTTGACTTGTAACTTTGGATATAATTTACCATCAAAAAGTCCCTGTGTTAACGTAAATGTTGAAACTCTTCCCTTTGAACCCTGTGGTTGTAATTCATGCTCAAAGGGATATTATTACTAAATACTTTTAAATATAAAATATAAGATGTTTGTTACTTTTATATTCTTTGTTTTATTTATCATTATATCTGATGTGATACATTAGTATTAAAGATCACATACTATTACTGTGGTTTTTTTTAATGATACAGTTGTTATCACTGAATGGCGTTACACTAGTGGGGAAGCGAATATGTATTTTATGAAAAAGTCGAAGACACAGTTTTTCAAAGTTTTATTAAAAATAATTTATCTAAAAACAATAAATACTTAAACCAAATCACTATATGTATAATTAGTGACTAAACATACCTAGCATATTAAGCAAACTAGATTTGGAACATGTGTTGACTGGAGCAGGGCTAAATATGGGAGCTCTAGGTAGATTAGGACCTACATTCGATAATTGATTTTGAAACATAGGATTTTGGCAGCCACAAGAAAATGATGGCGACGATATAACCTCATTTATAAGAGGTGATGCTAATTGTAATGCCAATTCAGAACCACCTTTGTGCCCTTGTAATAAATTACAAACGATCATTAGCTGCAAAGTATTAGCTAGGTTTTTGCAAACTGTTGGAGAACAATCGGTCACAATGGTTGTAGACGGCGCTGGTAATATTTTTGGCGGCAACGGTGTTAGTTGTTTATAGTCTATGGCAGAGTACGGCATTTTCATAGATGGAGATATGAAGTTGCGGGATGCCTCTATAATTGTCTCTGGTATTCGGTTCATCATTAAGTTTTGGGGTTGGCGACACTGAGCTTTGGCGAGCTAAAAAAAGAAATTCATAATTAGCACGAAGGAACTTTTTCTAATATATTATGAAATAAGAAACCTTTCATTTTCTTTCCTTCACACTTCTTAGTAAACAAAAAGTTCGTAGTAGAACGCATGCAAATGTCCCTTTTAATTAAAATCTCATTTAAACGATCGTCGAACCTTATTTTCTTCGTATCAATTTAATTTTAATTTCTTCAATACAGGCAAACAAAACCTTTTAAATCTTTTTAACATATTTACATAGATAATAACAAAAAAATATTACCTTCAAACTAAGAGCAACAATACTGAATACTACAATCGCTTTCATTTCGATGGATATTCGATTGCAGTGGTGTATAATAATAAACGATCTTCATAAAAAATCCACCTGTTATATTATAAATTGTGCAAACATATTTTATATTTATTGATTTGTTATCTGTGAATCGTGATCTATCTGATTTTTAAAAATGTATTGTCATTTTATCAGATTCCAAGTTGACTAATACGTTTAGACTGACAGTTCCTATCAATTAACTTATTACAGTTTCCTATTTCAAACTTTATATTTAGAGATGAAAATGTGGAATGAAATATGTTGATTTGAAAGAATTTAAACGCCGCGCGTCATAGTAATCAACTATCTCCACTCTCTGAAACATTAACATATATAGAATATAGTATCATATCGAGCATAAGACTCATTATTTCAATGTTAACACTTCGAGTGTTCAGAAAAAACTATCGCATGGTATTCATCAGAAAATAATAATGCTATAAATAAACGTATATTTTCTACATAATTTAGACATTTCTACGTTAATATATTTTTAATGGAATATTTAATATTTGTAAATAGTTGATTATTAACAGATAGGACGTGCAACGAAACGTGTAACATTCCTTGTTGTTAATGTAGCGAAATGTGATATTCAATAACATTTTGGGATCATTACAAGACGTTCTTTTTATTTGAATTTTTTAAATACTATTTATACAATATTCAATTGTTTGATGTTTTTGTAATAATAATCATTTTACGAAACAATCGCCAATTATGATTGCAAAATCAATAGTTTTGATTGTGTTAGTCACGTTTGCAAATGTAAGATTTCCTTTCGTAATAATTGTCTAAATATATTTTTCTTTCTAATTCTTTTTCGAAAAATTTCTTTATTTTTTAATATCTACAAGCACAGGTTAGGTAATACAAGTGTTCGTGTCGAGTTCTTATGATTACAATTAATTTCGTATTATGTTTAACTTGATAACTAAATTTTAAGGTGTATTTAAATTCGCTTGTAGTTTGTATAATGTTACCAAAGCATCACTCATCCCGCCAATTTTATTCAAAGAAAAAACCTACATCTGTCTATAACTTAATACATTTCTACTTACAGTTCGTCTCGCCAAGAACACGTCGACATTTTCGTCCAAAACATCAGCAACAGCCTCGTTACCGAAACCTTGGATATCAATCAATGTATGCTGACAGAAGGTTCTACACAGACTCCTGTAGATTCAAGAAATCGAATATTAAATCAGATACAACTTCCAACATTAAGACTGATTTCAATCCTGACAACCAAATAATTTTGCCCCCAAGAGGCATTGAACTACCTTTTGGGTTAGGATATTCCTTTGCTGCTATCCCCACCGTTGCTGAGACTTTCAACGCAAATATGTTTGGTCCAACAAAAGTTCGAGTTTCAGAAGACTTCATACCGGTTTCCCCAGAATTCGCTTCTATGAAGATAGCAACTCCTTTTAGTAATGAATGGGGTTCCCTGGTAAAATCAGTTGTTTTATAATAAAAATAAACATACAAAATGTGTCTATTTATTTATTGAGAAATTAAAACGAATAAATAATAATAAATGTAAAGCACCAACAAAAGAACTTGCATTTATAAAACTTTTATAATAAAGTTATAACTTCAAACCTTCGGTCAAGTCAGATCCTTTAAGTATATACAAATATATTTAATACAGACTCCGATGTAATCGGAATAATTCGCAGATTGCCATATACTAAATGAATTCACACATTAATAATTATTATTTGATCCAAATTTACTTTCTATCTGATTCATTTATTATATCTGTGGTTGTTATTATTAAATTTGTGGGCCATAACGGTATAATAAGGATAACCTGTCGACGGTTAAAACGACGAGTCCCAAATCCCGACTGGCAGCCCTGCACTAGCAGGGCAACACTAAATTATCTTCTAAGCTAATTTAGTGTTGCCATCTTTTTTGGGCAAATCTAGAAGATTTCACAAAGAGTAAACGTTAAGGGCGATAATCTTACCCTTACAATATTAGATTATTAGAAATAAAAGAGACTGTTTTTTCAAACCATTTCTGTCCACTTTTTTTTTTTTGGAGTGGGATCTCGCTGTTGGCCAGGAGGCCTTTACAGCTCAGTTCGGGCTGGTTGGTGAGCTTAGCTCAGCCGTGACATGGTTTCTGTCCACTTTTCCTATCCTCCTTTTATAAACGGAGAGACCGTTTATAAAAGGAGGATAGGATGGCAACACCTACAGAACTATAAAGCGAACTCAGCGAACATTGCAAGTTGATTGTCAATTTTCCTTCTTTGTACTAATTACTAAAAACACATATTTGTTTTAAGTATCACAATGGTTGAAGCACAAAAATATAGAATTGAGCAAGAAATGACCAATTTGGTCAATGAATTAGATCGAAGTCATTTGAGAATAATGCAGGTTTGTTTTAGGTTATGTTCTTATCATTTCATGTTATGCAACAATAGAAAAATATTTATTAAATTTTCCTTTAATTTTAATAGTATACAAGGAATATAATATATAATAATTTAAATTCGTTCCAAAAATTACTTTTAAAATTAATATTTAAATTGATGAAACCGGCGCCGTAGTCTGTATATAATTTTACTAATACTACCGACAAGTTATATATGTTTACACAACAATATTTAATTTCTTTTTAAAAATTTCAGGGTAATATGCACAGATGTGCTGCAAAATGTTGTGATGACCCAAATTCTTCACTAGAAAGAGTCCATGGCTGTATAGAAAATTGTACATCATCATTGAATCAAGCTAATAATTATGTTCAGGTAAAGAAATTAATATAATTTATCATAAAAATATTTTCTGCTTTGTAATGCTTATCTAAGATGTTTTTTATTTTTTTAGAATGAAATCAATGTCCTACAAAACAGACTCCAGAGGTGTGTTATGGACTGCAATGATTCAGCCAGAGATAGATTAGGCCCAGATCCAAGTCAGGAAACGGTAAATTTTACCCATATACCATGCATGGATTTTTTTTACTTAAAAAACATCACAAAATCATTCTAGAACTACCTTAACATACAATTGTAATATATATAAATACAATGATGTTATAAAAATTTCCTAACTTTCAATTAACTAACTTTCAATAAATTACAATGTTACTAATATTAGGCATAGTTTCTGAAAGGATCAATGTAATTTTCCTAATGAATTGACAAATCTCTCGTCAAGTGCAAATTTAATTTAAGGATGATTACAAACCTTAAATATTGTGTCAATACTGCAACCAACATTTAAACTGTTGTCCTTATGAATGAAATATTATTAAAAATTTAATGATCTCAACATTGACATTCCTTCAGTAATTCGGTGTTTGTGAAATAATTGTACTTCAATTCCTTACATCAGATGTTCTACTCTGTGTTAATCATAAAGATAATGGACAAGGAACACCGGATAATAATTATAGTGTTTTGTTACAGATCGACAAATGCACAATAGATTTTGAGAAGTGCGCAGTGAAATGTGTTGATAAACATATAGGTTTGATTCCAAGCATGATGAAAACAATGAAACAAGTATTAGCAAGTGGAAAGCCGCCACCAGTGAGAAATGAATAACAAGGGTTATGTGTACTGCAGATGCATATTGACAGGCCATTAATTTCAATTTGAAATTTTAAACATTTACCTTGTTGACTTTTGGAACACTGACCTATTTCAATTTGTCTAATCACTCTACATAGATCTGGTAAAAGAAGCTTTATACAAAGAATGTAAACAACATGTCTTCCGTCACTCTCAATGCCTAACTGAAAGAACCTGTTAAAAGAAATCTCAACTAAGGTAAATGCAAAATTAACATGTTCCCGGGTCACAAGCCACTACCTCTATATAACGAAATATTGCATTTATTTTTATATTTATAAAATAACTTGCCCAGGCTGAGCCTTTTAGAAGGAATATGTATGAAGATAATAACTTATATATTTATTTTTAAAAAAATATTCTCTATTATTTTAGCTGTGAGGAATTATAAATTTTGATTATAAGTGTTACTTTTTCAGACAGTCTACATTACATCTGTCAGTTAATCTAGACTTAATGTTAATAACCTGGATAGAGAGAGTAATATTTTGTAAAATATGTTGTTTAGTTTAGAAATAAATGTTTAATTTTAAAGGTTTTTTTTTCTATTTTAACTC
The DNA here is from genome assembly GCA_951799465.1 of Leptophobia aripa. NCBI lineage: Eukaryota > Metazoa > Arthropoda > Insecta > Lepidoptera > Pieridae > Leptophobia > Leptophobia aripa. The sequence continues at coordinate 2,910,963 of OX637272.1, read as the reverse complement.
AATTATCCTGCCTTTAAACGAAGCCACACAAACAACAGGGACGTTGCTATATATAGATCTGTTTTAATTTGGACTTACATTTGATATATGAAGTGCTATTCGCTCAGCCCTGGACAATTTCTATGAAAGTTGAGGGCGAGCATGTCCTGTTATTTTTCCAAGTAGTGACTTACATTAATGTAGGTATCTTACCTAATGTATTGTTTAAATTTTGTATATAAACTAAACAATTAATTGTTTTTGTATTATTTAAACTCAATTCAAACATGCATTTAACTATTTCTATTGTTTTTCTTATCATTGGATATTACAATGTAAGTATAAATATTATTCGTTATATCATATAAATCTGTTAACTGCTTAATCTTAGGTAAACCTATTTTGTTTAAGTCACATATCACTATTTGGGTGCAAAGAGTGTTTTGTTAAAATTAAAATCTCGACCTACCTACATTATTTCATGTTATATATTATTATATATTTGCCATCTCATTTTTCAAATTTTTAATTTAACCGTAGAGTACAAAAGTATTTAGACATTTTTCTTGTGGTAAAATTGACAAACGACCGATAAACTTATTGAGAAATTTTACCCCTCAACTCAGGCTTGTCGCGTCTGAAATCGTTTAGGGCTGCACAACTGCGCTGGCTGAGGCGATAGCCTCCGAAGCCTAAAAGCCTTGAATATCCCAGCCTAACTGATAATAGTCGACGTCGACTGATGGCAGTTTTAACAAAGTAAAAAAAACTTATTAAGTAAAAAGAACATTATTCTTACAGGTCCAAGCAAGTAGCCCTACGTTTATTGGTTATGGATATCAGTTACCAGATTATCCAATGCAGGAATATTGCTATGAAAACACATCACCGGATACCTGTAATATGAATATGGTAGATTCTTGTGGGTGTAAATTTCCGCATGCCGGATCCGGATTTCCGCCTTTTACCACTTACGGAGATCAACCCATGAGTGTACCTTGTTGTGGTAAATACTTAAGGCAAATCACGCTGCAGCCACCTTATCTGTAGTGAATTTATATTATGGTTTTGATTGTAAAAACGATTTTATAAGCGAAATACATATACTTGTATATTGATAGATAATTATATTTTCAAAAATGTCGATGTATATTATTTATATAAGACAGCGTGTCACGTGGATCAGTCGGTTCTATTAACTCTGATACTAAGAATCAAACAATACATAAAATAAGAACTTCTACCACTATGAAATTGTACAGTATTTAATACACGTTAACTTAAGGGCTTGATTATTCGGTCACCATGCCGCGCTGCCAGGATGAAGAGTCCTGGGTTGGATCCCCGGTACGGTCAACATTTGCCTGATGAAATTAATTGTTGGTTGTTGTCCGTTTTAATATGTATTTATTTAAAAGAAGATTTTAGCCTGTGAAAGAAAGCCCTGTCGAGATCATTAAAAAACGCTTATACTTAACCTAATTACACGTGAGCGAAGCTGCGGGCGGAAAGTATTTAATAAAATTAGCCGATTCACAAGAATTTTACAAAAGTATTTTCAAGGAATAACACTTACGTCTAACTCGTTCGCCTTTCGGACCCAAAAGAGCCGCTTACCACAGACGTGACAGAACCATCGAACATTATTCACAAATGCCTCTAATAAATTCATTGAGCCAAAAAGAGGTTTTATTGAATTTATTTTTCAAAATAGGTTTTAACAAATTCATGTATAATCATATCATTTCAAGGTATGAATATACATTATATAAGATCGTCTTACTATATGTAATATATTAATTTACTGATAAATTCACCTGCCTGTGCGTTCGCGACCTTATAAATCCATATATAATAATCCTTCGTAGTATTCACGCGCTATGGCTTATTATTAGCGTATTTATAACTTTGGTGTTTCTTTATCGATTTTAATGAATCATTTAAGAAATCGTTAATACTGTTAACTTTTTAATAAGGGATGACTGAGAGTGTAATAAACGTAAGAGTAGACAAATATAATCAGAAAGCTTCGCACGCTGCTTGCTAAGCGACAGCTTTACACGTGTTATTGTGAGTCAACCATAAAAGATAGACATATGCTATTGTAAGAAAGGTTTTACATAATTTTAAGCACAACATTTCAGTCATACATGATTTCTTTGTACCTTTAACCATTAAGGTTGCACACGCAACGGAAGCTCTGCTTCTATTAATCGCAGCGTGATGAAAAGTATGCTATAACCAGCTCAGGAGTATGAATAATGTTTGTGTTAAGTTTCGTTAAAATCTGTCGAGTAGTTTTTGTTTCTATAACGGTTACCCAGACAGACAGACAATTTTTATACTGATTGCAGTTTTGGCATCAGTCCCTAATCCCTAATCAAATCCTGATAATTATTTTGGAAATATATTTCATGTACAGAATTGACCTCTCTACAGATTTATTATAAGTATAGATAAGTTTGGTTAGCTATAACAGAAGCTATCAACATTGTTCAAACTTGTAGAATGTTGGAAGGTTTCCTTATAATATTTACTTATATTATATCAGCTTTTCACATATTTTGTTTTTGTACCAGCCAACTAAAAGCCCAGAACATTTAAATTACATGATCTTAATTTATAATTTATGATACTTCATACCTAATACTGATAGTTACTTAGGGATCTGCCATTAATATATAGATTACAATTAATTATATTATTTATTTTTATTCATATAAGTTAATAAATACTTAGCTTCACAATTATTTACATTATTAATAGAAATAGTTATCCCCTCTATACTCGGATGTTATTTACAAGGTGGGAGGTGGTATACGAATCTTTCTCAAGAAGTGGTTCCTCGACTGACTTGGGATTATTGGTGGTAGTAAACAATTTGGTGGATTCCACGAGGAGACAGGTGATGCTGCTGGTAGAAATGGAGATGTGAAAGATGTACATTGTTCCTGAACTGGCACTGGATATGGCACGGGCACTCGTATCACTTCCGGCTCCCTTTGACATGAAAGATTTGATGTCACTTTTGGTACAAAGTTTGGCCCCTGTTTAAGTGCAAAATTTGGCCCCAGCTTAGGTACAAAATTTAGCTCCTGATTTGGTAGTAAATTTGGCCCCGAATTAGGTACAAAATTTGGTCCCTGATTTGGTGCCATATCGACAATCTTCTGTTGGCATTGTGGGTTAGCGGCGCATTTAGGTGTGACGCTTCCAAGCTTCCAAGCTTGTTTTTCTGCATTTTTTATTTGCATCATTTGCATGGCTCTTTCTTTGTCACCAGCTGATATAATGTTTTGTAAATTGAGTACAGGTCTTTTATTTTGAGATCGGCTTTGTCTTGCGCTTGTGTAGTGCATAGTAAATAGTAGTATTGATATGTGTAGAAATTTCATTTTGATCTGAAAAAAAATGAGGTAACGATTGAAAAAGTTATGTTTATTGACAAGATTGTTATGAAAATCCTTATTTGAATCAGAGGTTGACCACCTTTTATTTGTTTATTGGAACTTTGTTTAAATATCTTTGCACGTAAAGAACAGCAAAACACATACCTTTCTGAATGTCAAAACGACTTAGATAATTTTTACCTAAACCAAAGGCATTTATTAATTGTTTTATCGTAACACTTTATCGTAAAATATTGAAACAATTGAATATATTTTAAAGATAATATGATGTTATGATATTATTTTGTCACCCTTCCTGTAATTACACCGTTTGTTTTTGCACTATTTAATAAAAATATCTTTACTATCCAGTGGTAGGTAGTTATAAATATTTTATATCTTTTTATTTATTTCGATGAATATAATCATTTTAGACCTGACTTAACTTTGACAATTTATAGATAATCATTGGTAGGCACATGTAATAATGCAAGGTAGTGTATTTTTTATTAGTTTACAAACTTTTTACAAAACGCATATTATGAAAAAATGCGTTTTTGATAAGAAATAGTATACTTATATATCGATGCTCCACTTTTGATTGATTATTCGAGTTTGGCAAAATGTTGCTTCTGATGTCAATATTACCTATTTTGTCTTGTGTAAGTACTTCCTTTAAGTTTACAAAATACTTTCACATTAAGTTTATTGTTGATAAACGTATAATAATGTTTAATCCCACTAGATACAGAATAAATAAGTAGGTAAATTTCATTTTTAACAATTTACCTGTTAAATCTAATAAGTCTTTTGTTTTCAAGTATGCTTTCCAACTTCACTTCGTAACTGGTTCTTTAAAACCTTAATAAAGTAAAGTTTATTAAGTTACTTCGCTGTGGTGATGAGTATGAAGCGAAATGCGTTCTGATTATAAAAAAATTTAACATTGATTATATTTCTTTCAGGTAACAGCACAGTGTTTGAAACCAAGTGTATGTAACCAACCAAAAGTGTGCTCGAATCCGTGTTCATCTCAAATACTAATCGAGCCAGAATACACAGCGCTGGGATGTCTTCAGCCAACCATTACCCCATTTGGTACGATAAGTGAGGTGCCACTATTTCCCCTTTATCCTGAATTATCGATATTGCCAGCTGCATCTCCAATTTCGGCTTTGGTGCACCCATTTTCATGCATATACCCACCGGCACTGCCCTGTAATTGTAATAATCATTTTCTTAAGAAAATAGTTGTTCCACCACCATTTATATAAATCTATAATAGAACTAGCTGATCCCGACAAACGTTGTTTTGCCAAAACAAAATGTCTCTAAAAATAGATGTTGGCCGATTCTCAGTCCTACTCTATATGGCCACAAAATTTCAGGAGAATCGGTCAACCCGTTTCGGAGGAATACGAAAACAAACATTGTGACACAATAATTTTTTATATTATATTACATTAATTAAATATAATAAACCTTACGTGACATTTATTTAACCTGTATATATTTGTATTAATATTTAAATTGTTATTGTGGTATAACATTGACATAATGACCCAGTTTAATTATTCAAATAAGCAAAATCGCTGTCGCTAATTCGACAAGTTATTTTTGTTACACATTCAAATTCGAATGTTGGTCTGCTTAACCAATGCATAAATACTATATAAGCTATATAACTGTATAAGGCATACAAAAGTTTAGGTTGTATATTTAACACATTTTTTAAAACGGTAAATTATTGAACTTGCCTACATTGCAGATATATCTTTGACTGTTTTCAATCTTAAAATGTTCACTTTTACCGCATATTTAACGTTTTATACGAATTGCGGTACTAGGCCTAATTATAAGTTAATTGTTATATTTATGAGAGGAAACGCGTGGTTAGACAGATTATTTTCAGATCCGTACACCGAGCATATTATACACGGACTGCGTTTACTTCTAAGAATATGCGATACTTCGAGAGAACAAAGTTAAGCAATTATTTTTATCTTTTACTAATAATGATTTTTCTCTTAAGTTATGTAAGAGATAATAGAGAGATAAATGATGTCGCGTGCGATAATATTCTGTACTTAAGCGAAACGAATTTATTTTGCAATTATTTATTATTTCCTCTCTGGTTTAGTATCATGTCTTCAGGAGTTTTGATTTGCTTAATAGTTTTAGTTATACAAGTAAGTGTTATCTGATAGGAACGCTGCGGTAATCTCACATTAATCGTATAATATTTGTGATCAATGAAGGCTTTGTACAGCAGAAATAATACTAGGTTTAAATTTGCGAAACAATATCACTGCGAGAATATAAAATAAAAATATCACGCTTGTGTGGGCTTTTCAATTGGGGCGAGAGCTTTGAATAAAAGAGGCTTGCTCACTGGCTGGACAATAATGGTGTCCGTCAATACATAACATTGCAAATACACAAAAATACCTTATTGATGTTAATTTTAATGATTTCATTTCAGAACGTAACAGGTCAATTCCGAGTCTCAGAACTACAACCACAGACAATACCAACAATACAGAAACAACAGTTACAAAATCTATGGTCAATGGGGCCTTTTAAATCTCTAACACCTAGAATGCAACTAGTGTCGCAACGTAATCGTTATGTTATTAAAAAACCAAATAAAAAAATTAATAAGCGACAGTTGATGGCCGAACTATTCAAGCATTCAGCTTTCAAAAATGTACAAGAGGCCGCAAATATTTGTAAAAGAGAAAAGAAATCAGCCAATTTAAATAATATTGTCAACAACATTCCTTTGAAGGGTAACGATGTTGCCAGACTAAAAAATGGTGGGCATAATTTCAAATACGTATAGTTTACACATTATTTAAATTAACTTATTTAATTGAAATGTAACGTTATAAATGTGGTAAAATTATTTCCGTATTTTTTTAAACAAAATCCTTATTGTTATCCCTTGTGAAAACTAATCACTTGAATATGTATCAGATTACTTCGTTTTATTATTATTATGTGGCGTTCGAGCAAAACTGTCTAAAATTTAAAAAAAAATAGGAAAAAAAACAAACATATTTAAATTAGATGCAAAGTATGTAAATAAAGTAAGTAAAGTATCTATGCTATACCCAGTAACGTTATAATTATTACCAAACTCACAAAATTATTGAGTAAATATAAAAACCAGTTAGACTTGTACTATCAGAAACATTTAATCTATACCAAGTATTTCAGCTACGATAAACCACGTTTTAGATAACATTTACATATAAATTACGTATGTTAACGTAATATTTATCATTCGAAATTAACGTAAAATGTGTCTCAATAAAATTTTATTTCTATTGCATATATATTTCGTGCAGGTAATGTCGTAACTGTCCAATATCCGCAATAAATTTCGTGATATTTATCTCGTTATAATTTTCAGAGAATTGTGACACAATCACTGGAAAATAATTGGCCCATTTTAAGTGGAACACATCCCGTGTTCGGTCGTTCGTCAGAACCGAACCTTAATCGTTGCTTAGCACAGCATGTAAACACAGGAAACAAATTCATTCGCTCAAATGGTTCACCGTTCTCAATACCATTCCATGGCTCACCATTCACATCTTTATCAAATCCATTTCAATCTGGAACAGGTTGGCCATATTTCTCAGGAAACGAAATTCCAATTATGAATCGTATGCCAATCCAATATAAACCTGTGTTCTCTGAGTTTTACAAACCCACTGTAAATAGGGGTATGGACAGACGAGATCTTTTTAACCCTCTGAAAATTTTGACCTTAAATAACCTTATAGCTAACATGCCGTATAGTAGTATAGGTTTCATTGACAAACAAACACATTTAACTGGAATTTCTATACCATCGACATATACAATGATAAGGAATCCGATCCTACAAACAAATAGTTTTGAAAATTATTATCCAGTAAACCATAGGATACCATTTGGTTTGAATGGACGAAATTATATGCCACCATTCTGACTCACTGACACTTTAAAATTAATAGTGTCTTTTATTATATAACTGTTAAATTATTATTAAGATTTATACTCATTAATAGTCTGTTATTTTTGTTATTAAATAATTGTTATTGTTTTTGTAGAATATAAATCAAGTATTATAATAACATATGTTACATTGAATAGCGCACGCAATACGCAACAGGGAGTTAACGGGTCCAATCGTAAATCGTAATGACCGTTTAAATGAATTAAACAGTTGTAATTATTCATAATCCCATAATATATTGAATAACAAAGATATATTTTTTTATTTCATACGTCGCGTGTCCATACGCACGTTCTATTAATACATTGTACATGATATTATTAAATAGTATTTTTAGGGTTAGCCGTTATTTGTAAAGAATAAGCACACACATCGTTCAATAATAATTTATTTACATTTACATAGCTAGTTAAAATATTGACTGGCACATTTCGATACAACATCCATTACTTGGTTACCAAATGATTCGGACACTACCGCTGAGCCACACGATGGCACGTTTCCATCAACAGCAACCATACCATATACAGGGAAACATCCAGATACTTTTATAGTTCCACCAATGGGCAACTCTCCAGCCATATTGACATCACCATACTGGAGAGATGGCACCACCTCTGATATAATCGGCGACACTTGGATATTATTTATTGCTGGATTTGGTATACCTTGAATTAAACTACTAGCTGGGTTTTCTAGTAAATTATTACCAAATTCGTTTCCGTTGAAGCCTTCATTTGCTAATGTATAACTGTTTTTTGGATATGGTTTACCATCATTAAATCCGTATGGCATATTGTTTGGTAGGTAACCACTACTGGGCATTCCAAAGGATACCTGGAAAAAATATTAAATTGCAATATGACTTCAAGCATGCTTATGATCTTTTTATTATCTAAGACTCGTAGCATTAATTAAATGTATAAGCCTTAATAATATCAATTATATAACTAGATAAATAAACTTACTTTTAATAAAACGCATTGTGCGATAAATATAAGGAGGCGATTCATTTTTGAATTTTTTCTTGTATAAATGAAGAGTATTTTATTACTTACTATATTTAATACCTAACGTTATCTGTTGATATATTATTTTGTAACGTACGTTATCGATATTACAATGCAAAGTTCAATGCAATTTCTATAGCTTATCAAGTTTCTTATGTAAAAAGAAAATCGTTAGACCTATTGCGTTATGTCTAACACAAAAGTTTTGCGCTAACGCTTAATGTCACTTCAGGGGTTTTTGTAAAGGCTTTACTACTCTTTCTTACCGGTGATAACGAGCACCATCGGCTAATTTTGAATCTTAGACGTGCGAGCATGAAAAATTACGAACGGAATTTCGTTTCTCACGCATTGGTTTAGTTATGTCAGACTTTAGTCACGCGTCTTTGTGTAGTGCTTATTACTACCACTTCACTAAATACTAATAATAATAATAAAATATACTAATAACGAATATTAAAAAAATGCTTTGCTTTATACTGTGTTAAAAAAAGATGTTGAATATTTTCAACCTGTTATTTCTTAACCCAATGTAAACCCATGTAAAACTACACCTACTTTACGACATTAGGTTTTAATATCTTGTAGACGTAATAAACAATTATCAATTCTCAAATATTATCAAATGTCCCAAGAATACTGGCAAGTTATACGTAATTTATTAATTTTGTTTAAATTCATGATGTAACTTAACAATAGCGTGTTATGTAAGCTAATTGTATTTAAGTATCAGCAAATTTTGAGTACAGTCAATCAATCAGTACTGAGATACAACTGAAAACATTCAAAATGACTAAAATCATAATATTTTGTCTTTCTACAATGCTCATAAAGGTGAAAATATTATATTTTAAGTGAGATTCAAGAGTATTCTCATTTTTCCTAATGATACATTATGTGACTTATTTAACCACAGAAGCGTTTTGGAATACTATATTATCTAAACTCAAATGATTAAAAATATCGTTGTAAATAATACAAACAGATAATCGTGTTAACCTAATAAATTTCACATATCACCTTCACAATTATTTCTATTTTCAGACCATTTCCAGCCAAGTCATGCGCAATCCTCTTAACGCTGGCATGATAGGAGCTGGCATGGACGCAATGGCATATGCTAATCCAATGGCTAACATGGCATATGGTGCAGAGTACGCAAATCCGTTCGTATATGATAACTGTGGGCTCAACTTAGCTACACTAGCGGCTAATGGGTGTGGTTTCTCAGTTCAATCCAGTTCTCCAATCACACCACATGGTGTTTCAATTTTATCTGATAACATGCTAATAGAAGGACCGCTCGCTGTAAATGGACAGATGCCATTCTTAGGAACTATTGGCGTTGAAGGATCTCTACCAGCCACAGGAGCTGGTGTTGTATCATACGGTTGTGGTAATGGTAATGTTGGTATAACTAATGAGGCATATCCCAATTTAAATATGGCGAGTCAATATAACATGGCTGGCATGGCACCCTGTATGACTGGGATGGCTCCAAATATGGCTGGGATAGCGATGAAAAATGGTGTGTATGGTTTATATTAGGTGTAAATTATGTTTTTATTATATTTATGATATATTAAAATAACTAATATGATATACATATGTTTCATTTTTGTATAGATCGTCCTATATGCTTATTGAACTATGCGACATTTTTTGATAAATTTTAATTTATTGGTCTAAAACGGTCTAGCGCTGTCCATCCATTAACAGACACCCTGAAACATTTCAAAATTTCATTCCTAAAAATACAAAATCAAAATGTCAGTATTAAGTAAGCAACTAAATAAAAGAAAGAAGCAACTAGAATTGAGATAAGTCTTAACTAAATTGAGAAACAATAAGTAAACAATAAATTAGTGTTACTTTTAGGGAATTTTAAAATGTATATTGCCGTTACTGGTAAATCTCTACAATTTCTAAACCCTATTAAATTATAGAATAAAATCAATAGATAAATCTGTTTAAGTATATTCAAAATTATTAAATGTATCTTGACCTTATTTTCATATTAATTCGTGTGTATAAGAAGAAACATTTTAAAACATAAATGCTGTTTCTCAACGAAACGAAATCTATGATAGGATTTTATCAGGGGTGAAGCAACTGCCAAATCTGCCGTATCAATTATATGGGGCGCCCAAAGTGTGCAAGGAAAAAAAACTTACTAATTTATTTTATTTAACAAATGACAAAATTCGATAAACCAATTACTTTTTTTCCCGCCTTAAATGTGCGAACAAAAGTTGGCAACAACTCTACATCGTTATGGCGGGCTCTTTACCCCCATATAAGGGCCCCCAAGCAATTTTTTATACGGGGCCCCGCCAATGCACGCTACGCCACAGATTTTTATATTTACGTACTAGGTACGTCCGTATTTGAAACAATGCTAAAAAACCAGAAAAGGCTTTTTTATACAATGACCTAGAGAAACGACTACTACGATTTTGATAAAATTTGATACAATATTAAATTTAAGCTTGTTTACAAGCATAATGACTTCGATATCTCTTTAGTTCACAAGAAACTTGTTTTGTGAAGATATGTACATACTAACATTATATCATACATGTACTAAACTATCTATACAATCTAAGATATCTGACAGCTTAGAATTTTATGACTTGTATGTTTTAAGTTAATAAATACAACTTATTTTAACGGATGGAAACGATTTTACAGTGTCAGCAAGAGCTGTCGATATAAATCAAATCTAAAGGAATTTAATTTAAATTATTCTTAAAATGTATTATTTTTTCCAAAGAATTTAAAAAAACGTCGATCTATTTAAAAAAAATATATTTATATCTGTAAAGATTTATTTTACTTGGAAGAAAATTGTAAATAACACGATAAAGATTTAACTAAACATTTTTATTAACCTATTAACAAATTTAACTAATAAACACCAATTGGTGCATTAATACCGGCTGGGTAACCGTTGCAACCCAGTCCGTTTCCATATAGATTAGCGTAAGCATTAGCATTAGCATATGGGTTTGGGTTGGCCATAGCTGCGGATTCATTGATACCCTCACTAACAATTCCAACATTTCCATTTCCACATCCATATGCCACCGCACCCTGTCCAGACGCTGCTAAAGGACCTTCCAATGCCACAACACCCAAAAATGGTAATTGCCCAGAAACTGCTAACGGTCCCTCTATAGCAATGTTATCAGATTGTACATTTATACCACTTGGTGCAATAGGAGAAGAGCTCATCACTCGTAGACCACCACCGTTGGATGCAGCTAAATCAGCCAAAGTCAAGCCATATGTCAGCCCAGGGATACTGGGTCTCATTGTCATTTCTTCAACTATGGGATTGCCATAATTTCCATAACACGGTGTATAAGCATTTTGAGCATAGGTGCTGGGAGCGTAGGCTGGGTAACCATTGGCAGAGTAGGCACTGGCAGGATAGGCATTCGGGTATGCCATGTTATTACCAGCTATGGCAGAAGTTTCGGCTGCGATCGCCGTGTTGGCCACGGCGTTCGCTGCAGCGCTTCCAAGAACACCAGGGCTATACATCCCAATGCTTTGGGCGGCAATACTCTAAAAATACAACAACATAAAAACTTTATTTTCCCGTGAATGAAGTAAGATGCATTATGGTTCAAGGGATTAGAATATGTATGTATAGTTAAACCATATAAGATGTATTTAATTTAATATACCTGTATTAACATCACCGAGACGATAAAAGCAAATGCCTTGGAAAACATCATAGCGTTACACGTTAAAAATAATAATGACATTTTATTAGGTTTACCCCATTTATATACACATCAAAATTGTAAAATTATATCAATTTTGAAAAATATTTAATCACATTTGCATAATGTGTTAAGTAACCGAACCAAACAATAATATCGTAATCAATTCAAAGAATTGTCCGTGAAGTTTATTCGGTCAGTAATTACAATATTTGTATTGATAACATACTATATTTATTGTACTGCAAAATAGAGGGACCAATAAATATATATTAAATATAATTCAATCTTATCAATTAAAATAAGTAATCGAGTTTCATTAAAACATGGCATACAGCCTTAAATATAAAATAAATATCTGTTATAATATAACTAAAAAGTGTCGGACAGATTTACATTTTTTTAATTAATAAAGGAATATCTTTAATTTACATCTTATTTTTGTAAATATGGCAATGCAGCTAAATATAAAAGAAGTGTTAGTTATATCGTTTATAACTGGTTTTACCGTAATAGCAACAGTATTAAAATATGATACTCATCAATAATATAACATTATTACAAAACACAACTGCCAGTACTTATTTATTCAAACAGCTCACGTTAATAACAAAATGAAAAATGTCGGATTAAATTTTATACGAATCTTATGAAAAATTAACTGAAGAAATGCTATTGAAATCCTTAAGGTACACATTCATTTATTTTTGGCGGAATGAAGTTCACCATGTTAGCCCGTTACAAATAAGTAAATATATAAAAAAATACAAATAAGTAGGTAAATATATAAAAAATATAAAATCATTTGAATTTAAAAAATCTATCTGTCCTATGTGTGTTTTTGCCGTAACAATAACACCTGTCTCGTATCTCTTGTTAGTCGGAACACGGAAACTAACGTACACAGATTCTATATATTCGTATATTTTGTAAAACTATACTTCTGACTCGTCGCAAAATATTATTCAGTAGCCTAATTATTCTCTTCGCCGTGTGCCAATTATATGACAATTATATCAAATCGTTATTGAAAAAAAAACCAAATGAATAGATGACGATGTATGGAGTATTTGATTAAATATAAAATTTAGTAAATTTATAGTTTTAAAGTGAATTTCGCTGCAATGAAATTATTTGCTACTTTTATGTTTCGAAATTCCGTCCTACTTAAAAATGTATGACAATAAACCTTATGCAATAGGAATTTCATAATTTTGAAAAAATAATCTGCCTCTCGAGAACCAGAAGTTAAGTAAAAATACCTTAAGTTTTGTAAATACAAATATTGTGTTTCTATTTAAGCATTTTATTGCTTGTATTTGGAGAACACGCTCTTTATTTTCCTTTCTTACGTTCGTAAGCAATGAAATACACAAAATACAATATGTGATTCCTCAGGTCGACCAGAACCAATAGACATGTTTGTACTCCACGAATTCTCGCAAATCAGAATATATCTATATATTATATAGAAAAGGAGGCCAACGAGCAGGAGGCACACCATAAAGGTGAAGTCACCGCCCGTAGACACTCACATGGCTTGCCATTAGATACCAGATTGCTAGCGTTTTAGGAAACGGTACGCTCTTTTATTAAGGTAAATCGTATAGGTTCGGATATACCATGACAGGCAACTGGTTTCAAAACGTGGTGGTGTGTGGTAAGAAGTGTCTAAGGAAACGCTCAGTAGTGGAAAGAGGCACATCAAGGTGATACGAGTAACAGTGTATGTAAAAATAGTTTGCTTTATCGTTTGATGTTTAGATAGTCAAAGTTTCAGTCTCGGCGATACAGAATATGAAGAGGTCATAAAACATTTAATCACAGAAAAGCAAACTTGTTTTTGACAGTTGACATTTGAAGGATGAGCTTTAAGAAACCCGTAATTTCTATTAGGGTAATTTTGTTGTATTTTTTATATATGGCATGTCCTAAATTATAGATGTTCTAATTATAAACATCTGACAACTAAAAAATGCGGGTCAAATATTCAAAACAATAATAAAAGTTACGCCTAATATAAGCATCATTTTTAAATCGGATGATTTAAAAATACAAAAAAAATATATTTGAGAAATGTACAATTCGTTTATTTAGTAATTTACAGAACTACATCTTAATATCTTCCACATCCACATCCACGGTTGTATCCATATGACGCAGGAGCAGCTTGGCACGCACCATAGGGGGAGGCGAGACCAGGTGCCGCGAAACCTGGAGCGGCTAGAGCTGGGCCGGATAAGCCTGAAGCGTATCCGTAAGCGCCGTACGCACTCATATCCTCGTTTAAGATTGCAACGTTTCCATTACCACATCCATATGCAACACCTCCAGAACCAGCAGTTGGCAATGCTCCTTCTAAAGCAACAGCGCCAAGGAATGGTATCTCACCACTGACTAGAAGTGGTCCTTCAATTGCATTTTCTGAGATGAGAGAGACGCCGTTAGGTGAAATTGGGGACGAGCTTGTTACAGCAAGACCACCACCGTTCGAGGCTGAAACTGCTGCTGGGACTAGACCTCCGTTAAGGCCTCCGTAGCAAAATCTGCCATCAATGACCGAGTCGTATTCAGCGGCGCGCATTCTTCCAGCGGAGTTCCAAGGTCCAGCCCATTCATTGCAAGGTGATGCCCATTCATTTCCCCATGGTGAAAGAGGCTCCATGGCGCAAGGAGATGCAGCCCACCCATATCCTTCAGCTAAACCATTGTAAGCGCCAATGCATTGGCTGCTTATTGCCTGCAATAGAAATAGTTATTATAACTTTTATGTCCTATTCAAGACTGAAATATATCGTAGATATCAGTTTGAACTTTTGGATAAAATATATAATATATTATGATCGTTGTAAAAACGCTTAACCTTATCGATGTTTATCTTACCTGAATGAGTAAGGCTTGAGCGCAGAAAAGGATAGCTTTGAAAGACATGATTGTTTGTTTGAATTAATGATTTTATGAGAACAAAATATTCCTTTTATATGTGTCATTTACACAATGCAATTTTATGTTGTAATTAAGTAAACTGTATGAATAAATTATAATTAAAAGAAATGATGTAACGTTTCCGATAAAGGTTATTAGGACACTGCCCTATAAAATGTGTTACATTTTCTTGTGAAAAGTATTCTGTGTGTTCAGTGCAAACAAACATGTCTCCTTTCAGCATTGTCTTCCTCTGCCTCCAAGCCTGCTTGGTCCAGGTAATACAATCCGAACTTAATAAGCTCAGTTAGTCTCTAAAGTACTCGAAAGTAAAATAAAATCACAAGTCCTCAAAAACTTAATTTTGCTGGAATTTAAGATATTTTTAAAATTTCTTATACACGATCAAAAAGTTGTGAGCGTGAACTTTCATTTTATGTCTATTAAATAAACAAATAAATCATCAGTAAGTATATAATACATTATAAATATGATTTTATTATTTCCAAAGCGATGTTTACTCCGAGCCTCCATTCAACTTAATATATTCCACTGTAAAAACGAAAGATATCAATAGCATATGTTTATTTGCAGCACGCATTCTGTTGGATTGCCGAGGCACCGTGCGCAGGTATTCCTAACCCAGCGTGGGGTCTTGGTGGTCCCGCTGGATTAGGATTCGCTCCTGGTATGGCTCCATCTCCTTTTGCTCCTCTGGCACCATGCGCCTCCGGTCCATACGCTCCTTTGGGCCCAATCGGATACGAAGCTGGTCTTGGCGCGTACGGTGGGGAAGGAGTCGGTGATGTGGCCGTGGCTGGAGAGATGCCTGTTGCTGGTACCACTATGGTAGCGGGACAAGTACCTATCCTCGGTGCTGTACGCTTCGCTGGTGACCTCCCAGCAGGTGGTATTGTCTCAATCGCTGGAAGCTGTGGATGCGGAAGATCACCATACATATACTAGAATCTATAATAGATGTCTAGACAATGATATGACATGCTTGAATAAATCAAACAAAATATTTTTTGTATTATTTGAAAATTACCTTATTTTTATTTATAACCATTCGTGTTACACAAATATAGAATAAGTTTTTAAGATTACCGATAATACGTTTGAAATTTTATTTTGAGGTTTTAATAACGAGTATTCACTAGTATATTTGCATATATATATATATATATATATATATATATATATATATATGTATATACATAAATATTTCACGATATGTTAAAGATGAAAACAGCATTGTTATAGATTTGGTGTTTCATAGAAATTCCATAACGTTTTTATTATGTTAACCAACAACATTTAGACGACTTGTTAAGTTTAGGAGATTTAGACTCTAGGTTAAAAATATCTGCTATTATGATCCACTTAACACCTAATAATTTGTCGTTATAATATACATGATGTATTAGATACCTTAAATATCTAATACTTAACCTACCGCTTAATTTGTGACGTCACCCGACAATGACCTACATATATCTAATGTAGTTATGTCTCTGTAATCTTACTAAAATGGGAAATAGATGTTTCCATTCCCAAAAAGGCCGGCAATGAACTCACGAGCTCCGAGCCACGTGAGTGTGGCGGCAATATTACCGTTATGGTGGGCCTCTCTTTGAGGGGTTTGCCCCCTCTTCCATAAAGAAAGGTATTTTTGTAATTTTAATAGATGCTTCTTTTGCGCTGCTACACAAGAAAACATCTACGCGCGGGGAGGCGTCGATATTTTGATACTTTTAAATTTTGTACAATCAATACATTAGTTAGTCTCATATCTGCAAGAGACACATTATTGATTTTTTTTAATTATTCTATAATTACAAGCTTTGATAACATGATTTATACTTATTATAAGTTATTAAATTTGTTTGCAATTTTTGCTGTATAATATCGTAAAATAATTTAATAATTGTATGCGATGTAATAAAGGATGCTATGAGACTTCTGACAAGATTTTTCCTTATACTTATATAGTCATTTATGAACTATTAAATTTCAGAGTCGTAATATAGTTATTTCTTGTTAGTAGAGTGCCGCTTGAAATGCTTTGTTATCAACTCAAATAAAAACCAATCTTCTTAGAATATATACCATTATGTACCATTATTATTCTACTATTTCAGCACTATTACCATTTTATACTTACTAACTAGAATTCAATATATCAAGGTTCAAATCAACGCTGATAAAGTCATAAAAAGTATGAAATTATATGTAGTTTATCAGCTGTGTTAGCACCCAAACAGAAGGTATAAATAGCTAAACACATGTTAAATGTGTCCTGTTATTTTATTATGAGTCTTAGGATATGTTGTAAACTGTTATTGTTTGATACAGTATGACCTAAATATTAGATTGACTCGGCTTTCCTCTCGGTGGGGCAAAAAACACAGCAATCAAAGTCAAATTTTTATCAAGACCTGGGAAACGTGGTTTACAACCAATTAATTACAATTGATGTCAGCGTGTTCTCGAACGTGATAATTAAATAAATAATAAAAATGATTAGCAAACATTGTACAACAAATGTGGCATTTTTCTACATATTTAACGTATCATTTAAAATTATTATGATATTATAAATTAAAAATGCTCACATAGCTATACTAATAATAATAACTAATACTAAGAGACACATATGAGTAAAGTTAATTAATTAAACTTATTTCCAAAGTACTGCACATTTTAACTGAATGGGCTGCTATGCCCAAGCCTTCTCTGATATTTTTAATTAATAAGTAATTAAATGAATATTTATATGTCATCATTTGGTAAGTTCTCGGAGTACTCAAGACCCTGAAGTTATACGAATAATTTTAACCTGTTGTTATTGAGATACCTATTTTTATCATTTGTATGATACTTACAAGGACAGCGCTCAATAAATCTTTCCCTGAATGAATATATCTATCAAGATTACTGTTGCAGATGAGCTGCAACAGTAATCTTGATGGAAAGAGAGCCGCAGAGACTTGGAACTTGGAGATTAGCGAGGAGAGAAGAGAAGCAAGGAAAAGAGCGTGATGTAGTGCAATCCTACACGCACGAGCGTGATGTGGACACCCTTTATCCCATCGAAGGGGCTTAGGACATTCAGTTAAAGTCAAAGCCTCAGTGAATAAGGGTTCGTGGCCGTTCAGTCTAGTTTCTACCAGGATTTCGTCAGTGCACATAGTTTTTTTTGCAATTAGTGCAGGATGGTTGGTTACATAAACTACAACGAATATAGAATAGAAAATTTATTGTTTATTACAAAGGTAATGAAACTTAAACTAAAACACTAAAACTGCCATAATAGGTAATTTGCCACGAGGATCGAACCTTTTTAATGTATTTGAGTTTTTTAACAATATACATTTTGTTTATATTAAAATTTCAATGCATCAAACTAATGACAACCGCAAACCGGTTTTGCTTGTGGAAATCTTGGATCAACAACGCGTCCATAACCCGGTCTGTAAGACGGTACTTCCATACCTGGTCTACCAGGCAATTCATACCCAGGTAATTCCAATCCAGAAGTTTCACTAAAAATTCCAATAGTACCATCACCACAACCATATGCTACTCCACCATACCCGCAAGTAGGCATAGAACCATCAAAGGCTACAGCACTTAGGAAAGGCAACTCCCCACATATCGATATTGGTCCTTCGATTACGTTCTCCGATGTGATAGACAGAATCCCAGGTCCAAACGGTGAAGAACTGGTAACAGTTAAACCATAATTTTGAACTGGTGCATCTGTCAAATGTTGGTTGTATGGCAAGTTTTGGCAGGCTTGAATTCCGGGCCAGCTTCCAGGCTTAGGACTTACTATACCTCCAAAATTAGAGATATTTTCGTTGCATATGCACTGGCTCGCAATAACCTGAAACGAATTGTTTGCCTTTAAAATAAATTTAAACTGCGTTTAAGGCAGGTAAAAAGAACTGAAATTCATTTTTGGGCGTTGACAACAGGAGAATGATTTTGTTAAGCTTAAACCCTTTAAGCTACTGACATTAGTCATAATAAGAATGTAACTAACAATAGTGGATCAAAATTGACTTATGATTATTATTAAATCTATTGTTTCTCGACGATCTCTTCGTCTTCTACTATAATATAAATATGGTATAGAAGGCTTATAATTAATATCTTAAGTAAACCACACCATGTTTTTGAACGAACATTTACGATAGTACTTCGGCCACATCGTTACCGCACAGGCCTTATTAACGAATAAAGATTGTGTCTGTACCAGTAAACTAACAGCTGTCCTCGCTCAGATGTAATACCAGCATTATGGGTACTTTGCCACTAGGACCATGTTAAATATTGTTTTTTTTAATAAATAACTATATAATTTTTACCTTAATTAGAAGAGCTTGAACAAGGAGAAGTAATTTAAACATGATGTCTACAAGTTTAATTTTAACTTTTTAAACTATTTACCCTATTTATAGCATACATTTCGCAAATGCTTGTAAAGGCACGTAATATATTGCAAATTTTATGCCACATATTATTGAAATACCTAGTTTTATCTATTTAATGGTGCGGCTAAAATAAATTAGTTTAACGATAACCAAGCAAAAGCTTTAATTAAAACATATCACAACAAATATGTTTGATTATAAGTTCTTACAGGTTACACAAGCTTCTTAGCCTTTTGTTATATAGGATTGCTCACTCACAATAAATAATATATGAAAATTGAAAAATGCAACTAATAGTATTTTTTTTTATTTTGTAATGTAGTTTATTTATTTAATTGTTAACACGTACCGCACAAAATAGTAAATTTGAGAGCAGAGGGCGGCCTTGTCGATAATAAGTGATCTCTTCCAGACAACACACGATATTAATTCATTTATAATAATTACTATTTATTTATATCGGCAATAAGTTGTTTGTTAACGCTATATGTGTCATATTAATAATTATATAATCTAGAGACTTATATACACGTGAAATTATAATATTTTGTGGCTTGGTTTTTATTTAAGACGAAGAAGACTTATTCAATGGGTCTTCATAGGCAGATTATGTATTTACCTACAGATTTGCTACAATACATCTAATCGGGTTTTAATGATAGCTGAAACCTGAAATTATTCCGTCGGAAATTAAAGGATTACGTATAATATTTTTTACTAAGGGAGCGTCAAATAAAGGATAATCGTATCACTGTTGCAGTATTTTGTTATTGAAATAATTGTTATAATTACAAAACTATTGATAAAACTCAACAGAAATTGCAATAAATACGCGAAAATTATTTATATTAAACAGTGTGCAAAAAACTTAGAATGATATACTTTACAGTATTTTTAGTATTGCAGACCTTTTTAATACAGGTTGGTTTCTCTCTATGTTAAACATTAACTGCATTTTTTATGTAATGACTATTCCTCGGGAAGAAAATTGGTATTAGAGTGTTTTGTCTCATCCTTTTTTGGATGTTTATTGAAATCTTAATTAGTTTGTATGGTATATATATTATTTTGTTTCGTGTTGAGTGTATTCTATAGTTTGTCTTAATAGTGTGTTGATCATGCGACTTAATTCACTACATAAGGTCGCATGGTTTTGTATAGCGCATCTTAGCTTGTAAGTTTATAAATAACTGTTATGTTAACTGTTATTTTTTGCAGCACGTGAAATGTTTTAATAAAATAAATTCATCTTTAAATGGATCTCTGAAACAATACTAATTTTAAGGACATGATATTTTACAGAATGCGCTCGCCCAATGCACCAGACTCCCACCACCTCGAAATGTTCCAGATTGTATCCAGAATCCAGTGATACCTGATGGTTTTTCTAGTAACGGGGTTGGCACTGTTTCTGTTGTTGGTGACATGCCACTAAGCGGTTCGACCCAGGTGGTAGGACAGGTACCTGTTCTGGGTGTTGCCAGGTTCTCTGGAAGCGTACCAGCTAGGGGTTTTGTAACTATATCTGGACGGTGTGGATGTGGGTGCGATGAGAGAAACGTTTAATTTGACCAAATTTGGACTTAAAACTTTGTTTATACGTAATGAAATATACTCAATAAATACATGACATGATTTAGCGAGCCTTTTATTTAAATGGTTGTGATGTTGCATTTGAGTACTCAAAGGGTATTATTGTAATCAGTACCTTTAATTAAGAGCATTAATTAAACGATCACGTTAGAGAGGTTTATTAAAGAAATGTACACGTTAAATGTTTACTAAAATATAGTGTATAGCAGAACTAAGTCACGATAGGTGTAAAGTTGAACAACTTCATCAGACAATCTTGTGGTGATTAACTACATGATTAATTATTGTAAACCCTTGTATTTACGATTAATGGTCTACTCTTTTCATTATGATATTGATAACTTAGATTTTTTCTTTAATACCATCCTTTTAAACTATACCAACAAGTCGTTTTATCATCATTATACGAAATTATGTTTTAATCAAAACAATATATCTTGCGTTATACATTTATTATGAAGGTTCACGCTTCTTTTAAAACATCAGATAACTCAGTAACGGGCACCGCAGCCGCAACCAAGTCCACGTCCGTAGCCATATGCGTTTGCTTCGTAACCATATCCTGAAGCATCCTCGTTCAGCATAGCAACATTGCCGTTACCACAACCATAGTTAACGGCACCAGAACCAGCTGTGGGCAAAGCACCTTCCAAAGCAACGGTTCCCAAGAATGGTAATTGACCAGCCACAGCTAAGGCACCTTCGATTGCGTTCTCAGAAAACACGGATACACCGTTAGGGGGGATTGGGGATGAACTGGCAACTGGAAGGGCACCACCATGAGATGCAGCAGCGCTGGCAGCGTAATTTAATGGTATTTGTCCATATGGGGCAGACAAGGGTCCGGCACAGGGACCAGCAAGAGGAGACGCGAAAGGTCTAGCTAGAGGACCAGCGCATGGAGCAGCGAATGGTGCGGCGACGTATGCGTCTAAGGCATAACGGTCAGCAGCGAAACGGTCAGCAGCGACACGGTCAGCTGCATATCTTTCAGTGGCGTAGGCGTCGTTGGCGTAACGTTCAGCTGCATAGCGGTCGCTAGCGATGCGGTCTCCTAATGGAAAGTATGCTGAGATGCTCTAAAAAAAAAAACAATATTTAGACTTTTAGAGAGAATATATTATGTTGAATGAAACACACAAATAATTACAATATTAATAAATAAAAATCTAATAAATAATAATATAAAATATCTAATTAATATATACAATTTGATTGCGATTTTTTCACATAAAAGCAATTTTAAGTGGATATTTTTCGCATAGTTGTACGTTTTTAGAATTGGTATGTCAACTAAAAATATTAACTTTCTGTGTTCGTGAACTTACGATACATAAACATTAGTTAATTAAAACCAACTCGGCACATATTAATTTTTTGCCATGTATCATTCTCAAAAACCGTTCTAACAAAACCTTACAGAACAAAAATACAACAGTGCATTAGCAAAACATTATGAATAATTACCTGGATAAGCAACACTTGGGCAAAAACGCAAAGGAGGATTTTTGATGTCATTTTAATGAATTCAAGTTAGCAAATTAAACTGGAATACAATTACCAAAACCGTACATACTTTTATATACGCAGTTATCACTTGGGCATATTGTTTCGTATGAGTGTTTCGCAATTTAATTGCTCCAATAATTTATATTAGGTCAGTACTTACATTGTGCCATATAGGCTGAGTAGGTTGTTCGTAAAGTTGATAAGAATAAACACGTATTTTATTTAACCGTTTCCTTAGTATCGTATTGTATAACGTTCCTTTTCTTATTAAGATTATTTATATACACAATATTTAAAAAATACATTTAATTAATATCATAAGTACTATTAAGTGCTCTTAGTAAAATATAAAGTTTAGTTTCTAGTAATTTTTAATAATAAAAGTCAAAATCAACACTTATAAATCGTCAACAATAAAAAGTTTAAAAAAAATCGATTTTACATTTCCTGCCAGTTCCCAAAACAAGGGACGGTACCATACAATCTAGCTAAAATAACCGGTAGGTCGTTGTAAACGATGTCGTTATAAACGGTTTCGACTTTATTTATTTACATTATATTATAAAAAGATAAAATATATATTAGTAACAAAATAAATGTTTTAATAACTCTATGATTATGTCAAAATGTAAGAAAAAAAATATCATTACGAAATGTTTAAGCTAAATAAAAAGAAATCCGTTCTATGAATATTAAAAATTCACGGATGAAATGTCGGAGACATGTCAGTATAGGAAGTTATGCGAAACAGAATGTGTCAATACAATTTAGTGGGGTCCTAATTAACTGAAAAAGTATCGAAAAACTAAATAGTTCGGCCCCTACATGTGTTAATTATTGCAGGACGCCGAATAACGAAACAATATCAGTTAGGCTTTTTAAGCACGAACGGTTCAAACGCATCGAAACATGTAATAGCCATTCTATGTAAACACCACATAGGTTTTATGAATCAGTGTTTGGATTCAGCCAATTGTTTACCTAAAACAACTTGTCCGAAACAAACCCAACGCTGTTAAGCCTCAAATACTTTAATGCATTATAATGACTTTTTTTCACTTATTGTCGTACCATTTAATTTACTATTATTATTATTCTTCTAATTATATATATATATATATATATATATATATATATTGGTTGTTATTATGGCATATTCCAGATCACAACTCTTGTCTAAAACTAAAAGAATCTATCATTTTGCCAACACCTACTTAGAAAAAAATGAGAGCATTTGAAGAGACAAAAAGAAACGTTTGTGGTTGCAATTTAGTGTTTGTGGTAAAAAAAAATTCAATATTCAGTTAACTAATAGAACTCAAAATCAGAGTGTGTTCTACTTAGGGACTATGATGTGTTATTGGACTCTAAGTTAATGTTAAATATGTCTAGACTAGATTGTATTTTTTCATAATGTCGAATGCAGTTTAATTATGCGTGTATAAAGAGCCTTAATAATCAACATACCTCAGTTAAATATACGGAAACGCGACAGCGACAACTTGTTATTATTGAAATACCTTTTACAAAATGATTATTCTAGGGTTCTATAGTGACTATTTTAGTAAAACAATATACAATACATTTAATAAAACTACCTATTTAGATAATAATTGGTATAAGTAGTTACTAGGCTATTCGGAATTATGCATAAGTTCATTGAATGGTATTTTTACAAGAATAACAAATAGATTATAAATTGTTTAATTAAATTCCATTCTTATTAACTATCATGATTCGTGTATGAGTAAATAATTTATAAATAAAGTTTCCTAACTAAAACCTATGCTTAAATATTTTGATTATTATTTAATTTAAAATGTTAACATTAATAAACAAACCACGAATCACGCTTAACCATTCTAGAGCGATACAAAAAATAATGAAAAACGTTAGCGCCAGAGCGTTCTAATTATGACAAAATATTTCGGTTATTTGAAAGGGCAACCCCACTTTTTCATCCCATGATTTATAATAGACGATGTAACTTGATTTAAATGAATTTTAATTAAGTAATATTAAATGACATTGCGTAATAAATCTGGCGCGTCTTCCTTATTATAAGAAATATACATTAATGAAGTTATGAGAATCTAGTGAGTTTTTACTTACTTAAAATTAATTTAAGCAACCTGCTATGGGTTACCTATGTTTTATGTCTATTACTTAACCATTTTTATAGCTTTGACGTTAAAATAATATGTGATGCACAGTGCGATTGAAAAGTTTACAGTGCAAAGCTACCTAAGACGGACGAATAAATAGAAAGGTTTTTTTAATCGATAAATGATTAAATATTTATATTTGAAAGCGCAGAAAGTCAAAAAAATTGTATCTAAATCGAGCTCTCAGTGAATAATAAGTTTTGTTTGTATGATAAGGGTGTAAAATAGTTAGTACCGTACTCTTAATAGTTATTTACACTTTAGTAAATATTCTACGCTTGTGGAGCGAACATACTTTGAGTTTGGTAAATTTATAACTTAATGCCAATTGTTAAAACATAATTTTTAACATGCGTAAAGATAAGTCGTAATTTTATATTGTCAAATGATATCCACAGGACAAACTAGTTCATTTAGATTATACTATCGTTCCTCTTGAAACTCCTAAGTCGACGCGTCCAATTAAAGTAACTAACTAAATAATTATCGCAATTAATGAGGTACCTCATAAATCAATCCTTAAATAAATTCAACTGTTGCGCATGCCACGCCCTTTCGTCCGATTGGCTTATAGCTAATTATATCTTTGGTACATCGGAGCCAAGACTATTTGCATCTTTTAAAATATCGTAATCAAAATTCAACTTTACATCATGGGTATTTGAGCTTAAATCCCATCAACCGCTTGCTAAATGTCGCATACAAAAATGTCATCCTGATATACACCCATTAGCTGAAGCTTTTCATCTTAATTTCATATGGAATAGCTGCCAGATGTCCTAATCACATTTAACTATGTACTCTGTCTCTAATGAAATAAAAGTGAATATTATTTGAAGCTAGTTATAAAAGTAACTTCTTAACATTTCAGTGTTAGTGTTTCGATGTGACAAAAACGAGTCGTTAGCTTTCAAATTAGTTACGAGTTATTGCTTCTCCCAAATTTGTTGTAAATTTTACACTTTGCGGGACCAGTTGTGCTTGTCGAGTGTAGCACTAGAGAAGTGTGAAGTGTAAAAATGAGTGTCAAAGAGGAAACTACGGGTAAAAGTGATAAAGACGGAACTGAAAGGAAACTTCCGTTTTCCATAGACAATTTATTGGCTGATAAATTTGAATCTCAATCGTATTTAAAAGATTCTGGTGACGAAAGCAGTGATTCGGAACAGTTGGACGTGGAAACGTCTGTTGGTGATGCGCAGGAGTTTGCAGATAAGATTGAATTCCAAGAATCAGGTACAATCCTTTTTCGTGATTTATACATATGCAAAGGTTTATAAGTCTTCTAATCAAGGTGGACGGCATGAGCTGACTTGGTGTCGTCACGTAAAATGACGCTTTACATAAGAAATATTTGTCACATTTCTTTTTATTTTACGATAAACGGAGATTCTTTGCGGTAATGTCGTAATGTATTATTGTTATATAAAAAAATATATGTCAGCTTTAACTAAATATGACCGTCTGGTATAGGTAAAGCTTATTGTAAACTCGAAATAGGACGTCTAAAATCATTCAGCAATTATTTCAGTTTTAAAAATAATTCGTGATATTTTTATATATGTATCATATAAAATGTATCAGCAATAATGTTTTTTTTTCTCTTACATAAACTTTACACCGAACAAATAGCATACAAATGGTAATTCAGAAAATCCTATGCAACAAAAATTATTAATTGTATCTCATACATTTATGATAAACTTTAGGTAATAACTATATAATTAATTTTAAAAAGAAAAATATTTTTATATAGCTGTAATTTGTTGTGGTTATCTTCTATGACTCCTCTATTTTGGATCCCTAGCAGTCTTGGATATAAAAAAGAATAAACTGGAGTTCTCATCGTATTAGGTTCTTTAAATTTAGTATATACATTGAAAACACATGTTAAAAGCCAGATTTAGCTTTTTTCGTTACATAATTTAAATATTAAGTAGAAAAATGTAGACTTATACAAAATATAATCATCACATTTAGGTATATTTGCTACATTAAGTTGGTGACGCACAAGTTTTTTTTTATGAAAATATATGAATGAACTTCGAAATCCACACAAATGACCAAGTAACCATTACAAAATGGCCAAACAAGTATACAGTAGCTTTTAATACCGATATTTTTTCACCCGGGTATGAAACGCATCAAATATCATAAAAAAACATAATACTACTCAGCAACCAAACGATGTAATTTAAAACGTTCTTATTACCTATATAGCGTTTTGAATTTATGTTATGAAGTTTACGTAGAATAAATAACCTCTTACATTTTATGCCACTATCTATGATTATGCTCCGAAGAATCTCATTATAATTACATATTTAAATCGTGAATAAGTTATTGTAATTATGAGTAGGTAAATTTATTAGGGTCTAAGTAGAAATGTAATTCCTAAATATAGTTTAAAACAATGTTTCTGTGCCACTTTATTTGCTAATTCCACTTTCTACGCAACAAATGCAACATTTCAATCGCAGACATTTAAAATATTTACAGCCCATATATTATTTTCACCGACATTATTACAACTAATAAACACATCAATGTTTTATTTAAAAATTGGCTGCAAATTAACATACTAACACAAATATACGCGCTAATTTATTTATGGTCTATTACGATAAATTATCAGCAATTTAACTACGCGCGCGTCTCAAATTAGCTGATTCAATTGGTTCCAATAAATACGAAACAACATCACACACACAAATGTAACACTGATGTCTCATTTTCTAAATTTATTACGAAAAGATAAATCTCTTCGCCTCCCGACTCTTGTTAGCTAAATCTCTCTCCCCTGTAATTACTCACCGTTAAAAAATAAAGATGAAACGACACTGTTTCAGATTTCAAATTTAGTAACTGGTCGGGGCTCATTAAAAAGCTGTAAATATATTAAAAAAGCGGATGAGGGGATTCTGAACGCCATCTCGTCTGTCATAACGTCGGTGACAACTTTTATTTTTTTATTTTTTAAAATATACACGATCCAAACATATACACACGATACTAGGCCATAACTCTATCCACATAGAGTGACATTGAGATTTGTATCTGTGGAAGCTATTTGGAGTTGCTATTTTGGCGCGAAATAGTCGTTTCTCGATGATAGGTGACGATGTATATTATATCGACGTTAATTGTTTTACGAATGTCGCAGTATTCACAAAACATGTACATCAGCCATGTTTGTCTTTCTCAAATGGATGGCGAGTTAATTTTATCCCACTAATTAATTTACGTGCCACAATATTAGAACAGATGTGATGTATTGTGGCGAGCGTATTATGTCCATAAATGTCATTGGAATGTGTTCAATAATTTAATTGTTTGGTTATGAAGTATGTTTTTGTATTATAAAGAACAAATATTTGTTTCAATGGGAGGCGTATTTTGAATTAACCATACTCATTAAAATTTATATTTGTCCCAAATTGTTTAATTCTTAAAAAGGATTATGAATCTGTTTATTCTTATCAAAAACATGTACTAATTATTATTATTTAAGAATGTAATATCAAAACTAATATCCACTCTAATATAGATTAAACTATAGATATGGACAGAAAGAAGAAATAAATCACATTTATTATCTATATGAATAACACCTAATCTGTGGACATACGTAGGAAGTAGGTTTATTGCGATATAGGTATATAATAAATCTATCAAACATCATACCATAACGATCAACTGCTCTAAGGACACAGATTTTGAGAAAATTTATGATCAGTAGAAACTTAAGCATACCATTTTTATTACTATAACTATTGATGATTTAAATCAAATATAAACACATCAAATCATAACATTTATCCACGGTTAACCTAGAACAATCTGACGTTAATTTTGGCGCGCTCATTAGCGCGGGAAGCGATTCAAGATGGCGTCGAGTGACATGTTGATAAATTGCCACTAATTATTTTGAGATGAGAGTGTTTATTGAGGATGGCTGTCAGGTGACGATGTCTGGCGTCCGCTTAGGTTACAGTTGTAAGGTTTTCCATACGCGTTAATGACTTAATTACATGAATCTTTTTTTATAAATTGCTTCCCGTTTAAAGTTGAATCATAAAGTTTATATTTCATTTTTTGTTTAAGGATCATGTAATACCAGAGGAAAACGTGCAAGAACTGCTTTCAGCGCTCAACAAATCAAAAGTTTGGAGGCTGAATTTGAAAAGAATAGATACTTATCTGTCGCCGCTAGGGGGCGTTTAGCTAGACAGCTTAGACTCACAGAGACCCAGGTGTTTATCTTATATATTATTATTTAACTCTGCACTTCTATGCTCTTAATAACTATTGTTAAATGAATCGTATTACGGCAGTTATACAGAAATTATAATTGTATATAGTTTGTTTCTTTATTGTTTCTACTACTACTCCATTTGCTGCCAGAAATTTTCACCATCAATAACTCGACATTTTTAATTTCAGATTAAAATTTGGTTTCAAAATCGTCGAACTAAATGGAAAAGAAAATACACGAACGATGTAGAACTATTCGCGCAGCAGTATTACAGTAGCCTGGGTATTGTCACACCAAGGCCAATGTTTGTAGGAGATAGATTGTGGATCTTTAATTACCCAAACAGGCTCCCACAATGGAAATCACTGAATATTTCTAATATTAATTCACATGGACATGCCATAGATAGAAACCTCTTCCGAAACGCTCCTAAACCAGAATTCCTAGGTTCAAACGAGGAAAGATTTTCAAATTTGGAACGGCTGTCAGCTGTCAAAGCTCCCGCGCAAAATCGCTTATACCCAGTATCAAGCGTCTACTCAAACTTAGCACAAAGAAGTTTGGATATGTATAAAAATGGAATTCTTAGTCATAATAACCAAGATTCAAACGTTGATCATTTGAGAAGACTGGAAGAAAACTTTAGTATTTAAAGTGTAGTATTAGTATACAATAGAAAATGTACCAAAGAGTTTTATTTGCTAAATAATAAAATTAAGTAATTTAGTGCATTTTTAAGACTCAGGCCCTTAACTAGTACTATTTTGACGTAACTTAATTACTAATTTAATCTTATGACCAGTTCCACCTTTTTTCGCCAAAGGTATGCAGGCTATAATAAATACTCTTTAGAAGGGTGCTGTTACTATTTCTAAGGCGCTTTAATATAGACCCAATCCTATTTCGTCTGATCACGTAGTAATCGTCAGTACCGCAAAGATGCAACCGATGCAATGGCAGAAGTTTATTGTTCGTATAATCTACCTTACTTTTTCAAGTACCTTCTCAAAATTATTATATTTCTATAGAAATTATTTCAATAAAAAAATATATATATTAATAGAATCGAAATTAAAAATATTTAATGAGAAGTAGTCCATAAGAATTTCCTAAATAAGCAAATCATAATCAGTCAAATATTTTATTTGTATAAAACTCAGTCGTGAAATATATTAGTAGTATCGGTTACCACATCCGCAGCTACCAGCAATGCTGACAATGCCACCGGCTGGAAGATCTCCCGCGAATCGCACTGCACCGAGTATGGGAACCTGTCCAGCTACCATCGTGGTACCAGCCACTGGCATCTCTCCGGCTACAGCCACATCACCGATACCTTCGCCGCCGTATGCACCGATTCCCGATTCATACGCGAATGGAGCCGGGGCAAATGGAGCCGGGGCAAACGGAGCCGGGGCAAACGGAGCCGGGGCAAATGGAGCATTGCAGGCCATGCCATAATCAGTATTGTAGGATGCAGGTGAACCATAACCATACCATCCAGCCAGTTCAGCTGATGCTGCCGTCAGACCAGCACCTTGACAGTTGCCAAGCCCGAAACCATTTCCATACACTGCTGGTCCAATGAGTGTGCTCAGGCCATTCTAAAAATATTGTTTACATTTTATTGAATATAATATACTTACAAATAATCAGAGGAGATTTTGTTTTTGATACAAACGTCGTTCTTTGTCTTACTTTAGTATGAACACGAAAATAAATACCTATATGAAATATATACATAAACATATTATCATATTTATTTGGGCAAGACATATTTTATGTTCTTGCCGAACAAGTGATAATATTTGAAATAATCTATTTCTTAGTTGTTTTTTAACATACCTGAAATAAGCAAGCTTGAATGCAGACGAATAAGAATGTGAATGAAGACATGTCTGTAAGTATGTTTATTGTGTAATGATGCCTTAATTTTGTAACAACCCTTTTATACAATTTAATAGGCTATGCTTTAGAGATCCTTAAAAAGTCGCTTGCTTTATGTAAGCTTTTATATTTGTATTTATAATACAGTTGACGTAATTAAATAATGATTAAAATAATGTAAGTAGCATTTGTGGGTTATATTATCTATTACATCGTTAATAAGCATCTAGTCAGTATCTATAAGTCAATATCGTTTATGTATAAGAAGTAAGTGAGAACAGCACAAACCCAATTGTTGTGAGAAAAAATTGTATAAATCCCTACAGAACCACCATTTATTTTAATTATATAGGCCGAAGTATATTTCGAAATCAGAGATTAATAAGGAATTCTTATAACTAAAACAATTAAACGTTAATTACGAAACTTCACAATCAAAATTATTTGAAATGTATGTTGGTAAACTTTAATAAAATTTTGGAATGAAAATTGATAATCTGTTCTTGTATACTTTTTGACATCTCTTTAATACAAAATGGCAAAATGTATATTTTATTAACACAGTCTAAGACTAGGTCTGGATATTGAATCGATTAAATAAAATGGAGTTTTAAAAATACATTATACGCTCAATAGGAGCAACATGTAGAGAGAACAGATTCTTACTTTTGTATGCTAACAAAGCGTACCCTGCTTTGAATGATATGTGATCTATAGTTACACAAAAAACATGTTATTCAATTTATAAACAGATGCTAAGGACCACTGACAGTAGATGAGAGGATGGTTAACTGCCATTCTTGGGAACCGTGGCTGTAAAAGGCGTAGCTGTATTTTCTTATGCTCTATGAAGCCGGAAACGGAAATGTGGGTTTTTTTAGAGAAATGTATGATAATTGTATTAAACTATCAAATTTAAATTTTGGATAGTCAACATATGATATCCGTCGCATCATCCGAGTCATATTTTCGCTAGTAGTTTCTGCTTGACTTTGACCTATATATTATATACAATAAGAAATACATATATATGAGTCATATCACTGAACAATTGGATGTACATAAGTACGTGAGAAATTTGCAATTCAACAGAATACCAACATAATGTTGCATAAGCATTTCCTTGTAATACACCGTAATATGAATGACATTATCACTAATACTAAAAAGAAAACATCGGTTTTTTTTAATAAATTTAATAATATCACTAGACTCGATGTATCGCTACTACGTAGAAATTATGTTAAGGATGTTGAACAAAGCGGCGCGAAATCTAAGCTACAATAAATAATTGAGTTGTAAAGATCTAGTTAAAACTGGCATAATTTATCACTATTATAAGCTGACATTTGTACCCTTTAATATATTTGTAGTTACACAAAATTCAACTTAGTAGACATATATTTCGGGTCTCGGATAAAATATGTACACAAAACTGTGCTAAGTGATATTTTCATGTTTGATAGTTGACAGTCATTATTAATGTAATATTTCTGTAGATTTGTAAACACATCAAAGTATAATTGATAATCTTAAGTTTTTCATCACAAGAATTATAAACTATGAGCATATAATTTAAAATTTACATTTCCTTTTTAAATATGTTTGACAGATCAGACCTTGCTTCAATTTAATTGTATTATTAGATATTATTTTGTTAAAATTTTGGAATGAAAATTGATAATCTGTTCTTGTATACTTTTTGACATCTCTTTAATACAAAATGGCAAAATGTATATTTTATTAACACAGTCTAAGACAATAGGTCTGGATACTGAATCGATTAAATAAAATGGAGTTTTAAAAATACATTATACGCTCAATGAGAGCAACATGTAGAGAGAATAGATTCCATTTGGTTTGTTTGCTATTTGCATTTTATTAAGATGGCCATTGTGCTGGATTTGTATTGATGCCATCTGTCACCTAAGCGATTATTATTATTAATAACATTTATGTTTCTCGTAATTCTAAATACAGTAGAATATTTATTTAAATGAGTTAATAGGTTTATAAAGCTTTTCTAATTAGTAACCAATATAGTATTTGCCTAATCTTTGCTACAATATACAAAAAAACATGCGGTTAAAATTAATTCTGTGATTATAATCAGTTAATAATTTAATTTTATAAGATGGGTAGAGTTTTAAACTTGTTTATGTATTTAGTACAGACAAACGGCATCAAATAATTCTTAATATTATCTGAATATTGTACTTTTGTAAATATTTTTATTTTGTATGCAAATAATCATCAAGACACTCATGTTTAGCAAATACATTTTCGTAATAATGACACATTAACTTAGAAAAAATTGTCATTACATAACGCTACGTTATGAAAGTAGTTTACAAATATTATTCGTATAAATATAAATGTAACATGTGATCCACTCTAATACAATTAAATAAAAAAAATGGTGTCCAAAGCTATGTTTGTTTTAGTCGGTCAGGCTTTACTTATCCAGGTTTGTATTTTCATCACTTACTCGATTAAGTACTGGTTATATGGTCTATATTTAAGAAAAAAACAATAGGCAATCATTTTGGATCTCATTAAAGACAACACATTTTAAATTCAATACTGCAATAATAGCCCATGTCTATGAAGAGTTTATGATTAACATCGACTTTATTCGAGCCACGGAAACACCAACATAATAACTTAAGCAACAAAAATTCAGATTTATGACCACACTCAGATTTGAACCAATGATGCGTATAATCTTAACCTATTACTATTCTATAGTACAGTAACTCTTAAGCTAAATAAAAATTATATTTTCAGTGCATCTCCGCCTACGTATGCGACCCATATATGGAACGGCCGTACGATCCTTACGCATACCCCGCGACCGGCTACTGCCCAGCGACATTAGCAGCGTCAAATTGTGGTGGTTTATTCGTCAGTAGTTCTTCGCCAATTGCTCCTAGTGGTGTAACCATGATCTCAGAGAATGCCATAGAAGGACCCTTAGCAGTTGGGGGTGAAATGCCCTTCTTGGGCGCAATTGCTGTCGAGGGTTCTTTGCCAACTGCAGGCGCAGGTGGTGTTGCTTATGGTTGTGGAAATGGAAATGTCGCTATTCTGGCTGAAAATCGAGGTGGCTGTGGGACACCTGGTGGCGCGTATGCACCATATTACTGAATAGAATAAATGTTAAAAGATATTTGTATTTTTCATGATTTTTACCACTCCGTGTTAGGTATCCTTAAGTGGCTTCGTTAATAAAATGAACTTTAGCTTTTACAATTTTATCTAGTCTAAATTTACCTGGATAATATACAAGTTAATGTGTTTTTTTTACGTTTTTGTCAACAAATATGATTTGTAGAACTAGTCGTTATAACATAACACAGCAAATGCTTAATATTCATATTTTTTTAAGCCAACATTGTCACACTTTTGGAATATGTTATTATTTTTTGACCGGAATTAAATTATTTAAAAAAAATGACGTAGGAATTAAAAACAGCATTTAACACAAAAGTGTATTTCGTGTCATGCGTTTGATTACGTTGGCACAAGTTTATATTAAAGCCTTCATACAAATAGATTACATTACATTTTATTTTATGGAAAACATATTATTTACAACTTACTATTTTATTTCTATATATAATATAACTTAAACTATTTTATTTCCCAGAACCCATGGTGTATTGTTTTAAACAAGTACATCTGTTCATATTAAAATTGAAATTAAATAAATTTTACATTTTATATGATTAATTATATCGATAACAATCTGATAGGTTGTTGCATACATTTTGATAAATTATGTTGTCATATTAACATTTTATTATAACTATTTCGTAAATAATCTTATATAAAAGTTATAATCGAGTAATCTTATTCAATTTAACGATATTATTGTACACAAAAATGTTTTTCCGATTCTTATGTTTGATGCTGGCGACGGTGTTAATACAGGTAAGTTATATGACTACGTTTTTCTTTTAAAAATATATAATTTATTTTCGAATTCTATAAATTTGTATAATTACAAATTCAGAGTATGAGAAGGAATATTGGTTATAGGACCTTGCTTTTCCACAATTAGACAGAACTGTAACAGTAGACAGAATTGCCCAAGGTATATGTACCAAATTTACGCACAAATTAATTTTACCCGTAGGCACAGGTGGCACAGAATCTGCATGTGGTAAAAATGCCTATAAAATATTTAGAGAATAAGTCAGTTTCTTTTTGTTTTTTATGAGTTAAAAATAGAAAATTAATTTCTATAACGATACTGTTCCTATTACAGGTGGCTGATGCTCAACTGTTTGGTAACTATGGCAATTTAGGTGCCCCTGGAAGACCCTTCCAGAATCAAATATCAAACCCTGGTTTACCCTCAAATATCAATCCAGCTGTTATAGCACAAGAAAAGGCCGCATTGAATATGGGATATGGAAACCCAAACAATGCCAATGGTATGGCATTCCCCAACATGCCGGGTTACAACCAGGAACTTGGCTCGTTTAACGGAGGTGGTCTGATAGTAACAAGTTCATCACCCATTGCTGCGAGTGGGATGACAGTTCAGTCAGAGAATTTGGTGGTTGAAGGACCACTAGCAGTTACTGGACAGTTGCCATTTTTGGGTGTAGTGGAAGTGGAGGGGCCGCTGCCGGTAACGGGTCAAGGGGCTGTGACTTATGGATGTGGGAATGGCAATGTAGGCATAGTTGGAGAAAACTTGAATAGCCCTCCCGAGCCATCCATTAATGGTGGCGTTGGTATCAATGCCAGGAATGCTGCTGGTTTTCGAATGCCAGGTGTAGGCCGACCAGGCTTATATTAGACTTTATTTTTATATTTATTTTATTAAATTATGAAATCACACAATGGGTTTTATTTATGTATTCAACACATGTTTGGACGTTAAAGGAAAACATGAGATCGCCATTTTTAGACAAATATCTTAGGCGAATATCAAATTCATGACAAAAAAAATTAGGTTCAGTATTTTAGCGTTTTGTACAAGACTAGCGTAGCCCCGCGACAACCTCAACATGCCTGTTGTTGTCCAAAGGATGCTCAGTAGTGAGGAGGAGTGGAGTGCAGTGGCATCCTTCTGCGAGACTGTCATTTTATTGAAGGAGGCGGCTGAACGGGAGAGAGAGCGTTCCACTACAAATCCATTGCGGGTTGGGAGACAGGGAGAGCGTAGAAGAAGGGCAACCTTCTTCCTCCGATGTAGACAACTGTTACATTGGCAGCCGCTGGGTGCCTGGTTGAGTGCGAGAGCGACCCCAGCGCCCCTTCAATGCGGTCTTGTAGGTTTACCCAAGGTGATTTTCCCACCTCGTCTTTGAAAAGCAGAGACCAGCGTGTGTTGAGTCCCACATATCCCTTATTCTTTAGCACCAGGGAATGCGGAAATGCATTTCCACCTCGACACAAAAAATAAATGAATATTGTAGCGCCACTGAATTGATTTTACTATAATATATGTGTTTTGGTTTATTTAAGAATATCTCAAATTATAATAATTTGTTAGTCAAATGTATTAAGAAGAATTTTTCAAATTATTTTTTTACAGTACGAGAAGTACAATGATTTATTGTAATGAAGATTTTATACCTTAAAAGCAATTTTCTAATAAATACATTTCCATAAAATTTAATATCAAGATTGGTATCGTTCACACCAAGCATATTTATTTAGGATGTAAGCTAAGGTTGAAAACATATAATAAAAATGCAATCATAAGTTCACTGTTCTTTATTTATATATCAGGTTGTTGAATGAATATAAAAATCTAGTACATGTATGGAGATCTTCCACATCCGCAGCTTCCAGCAATAGAAACGATACCACCAGCTGGAAGGTCACCCGCGAAACGTACAGCACCGAGGATGGGCACTTGTCCAGCTACCATAGTGGTACCAGCCACTGGCATCTCTCCGGCTACGGCCACGTCTCCTATACCTTCACCACCGTACGCGCCAAAACCTGCTTCCAATGGAGCGGGGGCGAAAGGTGCTGAGGCAAAAGGAGCAGGAGCGAATGGAGTGGGTCCGAACGGGTTCAGAGCAGAAGCACAAGGTGCGTTGAGACCGATTGCTGGTCCAGCTAGTCCCCAAGCAGGGTTGGCGAAACCAGGTTCGGCCATCCAGGCAAATGCGTTCTGCAAAAATACATATTCAATTAGTAAATTTGCATTAATTTGGGTCTTTTAAGTAAAGCTAGTTTACACAATAAATTGAACACTTTGATTTTCTTTATCAGAAATTTAAAATTTTCTGAGGATTTAACTAAAAAGTATCGGCTTGGACAGCGGTAAAGCTGAAACTTACCTGGATCAAGCAAGCTTGAAGGCACAGGATCAGTACACTGAATGAAGACATGTTTGTGGGTTTCGACTGCTCACAATATCATTACCAGAAGGCGTCTCTGCTTATATACTACATGACCTATATTGTACACATGATTGCATTATTTTACGTGACATATATAATTATCGAAAGTGCGTACTGATTGTTGTGAAACAATTTTTTTTTAGTTAAGCACAAGGTTCTTTAATAAAATTCGAAGAAAACGTCTTTGCAAATATATATCCGCCAGTTTGAATGCCAACATAAAGGATGATAGATAAAAAAGAGAATATAGATGATAAGCTCCTATGCGAGTTGCCCATTTGGGGTATAAAATCAATAGAAAGTTCTGTTGAATCTAGTTAGAAAATTTGTCACTCGAGCAGCAAACGTATTATCGACTTACGGTCTATGAAATCTTAAAATACTTTTTAGGTTGTAAATTCTGAATCTGCTGGAATCTTCTGAACCTAATGTAGGCCATTTTTTTATATTGTCTGTAATTCTTTTTCTCATTGACATTTAAGAAAGGCATCATAATCAGAGTTTACGCGAACGTTATTGTAATTAAATTAGTTCTTATTTGAGTATGGCCTGTATGACATAACTAGAACCTGAATATAATAATTAATTTTAGACATTTCTCAAATAATTCAATCTATTTCCGACTACAGTGAAGTTTCGGCTTTGCTTTCATGAAATTTCGATTTACTTTGATTAAAATCAAACGTAAAAATAAAAGTTAACCTTTACCAACAAACACTTATTTTAAGTACGAACTTCGTTTCAAACAGCGAATATCTTATTATATTATACATCTCTTGAGGTAATTATAATATGTAATATTATTTTTATTTCTTGTAGAAATAATAAAAAGGTCATACATTTTTATAGTGCCATTTTTGATGTGGACATTAGAAAGCACATGCAATGTGAAAATTGCAAAAGAAATGAAACATTAATTGAAATCAGATGTTTTTAGTTGAAATCCTATATTTACAGATCACCAAATAAGCTCACTATACAGAAAGTTGGTTTCCATTTTTATGTATCAATTTTTTCAGCAAAACAGACTTAAGCAATTTCAATTATCTATGTAATTTTCGTTACTTACATCGTTATGTAAAAATATATCTATTATTACACTGTGTATTGTTAGGCCTATTAACCAATTATGCGTTGCGTTCATTTCTTAGAAATCCACTTTCTTATTATACAATAATTTGATAACTTACACTATAAAAACGAAGACCTACTTTTGAAATACATTAAATCGGCATTTGATTGAAAACAACATGAATTGCAAAACTATTTTGTCTTTCTTCGCTTTGATGCTTGTTCAGGTAAATTTCATTGATCATAATACGCTTTACTAAGCAGCATTTTAAACTCGAGTAAACCGTAATACTTAGCGCATAAACACTTTTTTTTAATTGTTACTAAGGAATTGTTTATACTAAGCATGATCTGTATGAATGTGTACAGTCTATAATTATTGTAATTGGTATTTGTGTGCCGTTTTAAATATAATAAAAGAAGTTATAATATTCCAACCCTCTAAAATTATACCAGAGGTTGTGGTGTTAGCAAAGATAGTTTCTTATTTTCTTGGTAAAATTATTGGTACATTTAAAGTATAGCGTAGATATTCATTTTAATTAATTATCACGCCTATATTATGTTTACAGACAATATCTGGACAGTGCATTAACAATCCCGCCTGGGCTCCAATGGCGCAACCATCTTATGCTCCAGCGTGGGGACCTATGCCTGCCCCATGGTGTTCAGAATCATACAGCCCTGCTATGCTCTCCGCATCTAATGGCTATGGTCTATCCGTGTCCAGCTCCTCTCCCATCTCCCCAGTTGGAGTTTCCATGGCCTCAGAAAACGCTATCGAAGGACCTCTAGCTGTTGCTGGTCAAATACCATTCCTGGGAGCTGTCCAGGTTGATGGAGTACTCCCAACTGCTGGAGCTGGTGCCATTTCATACGGTTGTGGTAATGGCCAGGTTGCCATGTTGGCTGAAGATATGGCAGGAGGTTATGGCGCAGTCACTCCAGGATTTGCTGGACCATACAGAGCTCAATGTGGCGGCTATTACTGAAATGATTAACATATGTTGTAATTAGCATGATGGCCCCGCATCTGATCACAGTGCATTTTATTCTCATTGCTTGGTCATCTAGTTGAAATGAAATTATTTTGAGTAAAGTTTAAAAATTAATGCAGATAAAGTTTACTTAAAATATTAATATTAGTTTTAGGAAAAATCACGTGAACGTCGCTTTGTATGTGCGTGATGTCAAGTCATTTTAGCCAATACTCTAACGAGTTTGCAAGTTGATTGTTTGGTGTGTTTTGAAAATGGAATATGGATCACAATCATGTTTCGTTTTGTGTAATAAAAAAATAAATCTAAATATGTCTATTTATTCGTTTTCAATGTACCGTTTTACAGGCATAATAAAATGCCATCATAAAAGGAAAAAAGAGAATAATTCATCACTTAATTTGAATCTAGAGTGACATAAGATAAAGATGTACGAAACATTTGCTTAAAGTGTCACTGTACTTACTTATATTACAAATGTGAAATATTTAGTCAAAGAAATATTAGTCTCCTACTGTTTTACGCCCTGACCACTAACTGCATTTCGTACGCAGTGGCCACATTAAAGAGACATTAAGTATAAAGATAAATTTTCACAAAGGATTATTGCTAATTGGAAT
This sequence comes from Leptophobia aripa, assembly GCA_951799465.1. Taxonomy (NCBI): domain Eukaryota; kingdom Metazoa; phylum Arthropoda; class Insecta; order Lepidoptera; family Pieridae; genus Leptophobia; species Leptophobia aripa. The sequence goes on along the minus strand of OX637272.1, from coordinate 2,871,015 downwards.
GGGGGGACATGACATTATCAGATATAAAACATTAAAATTATGTGTTAAATCAGTTAGCGATATCGATAGAATTTTGTATTAAACTGTAAGTGGCTAGCTGGCCTAGCTATAACATGACAAAACATTGATTTTCTCTAGAATTCAACAATAAAGAAATCCCAAAACTTTGACAGATTATGACACCAGTAGTGACAGATCAAATTACTATCTATAAATACCAGAAAATTGTGTATTTTTATGATTTTCTAATCGTACTAATGGTGTATGAAATTGTTATTTTTTAATCTATCATTTAGGGCAAATACACCGTAAAAATCTTCTGAATGACATATTATTTAAGTTCTTGGTGATTTAAGTTTTATTCATGCAATAAGCGACATCTATGACTGTTTATTCATTTCACAAGCTTGTAATTTATAGATTGTTTTGTAGTGTAGGAACTCGTCGCTTTTTCGATCAAGTAATTAGTAGACAGTACGGATTTGAAGAAATAATAAGACTTTGGAATCCGAAATTAAAATGGTTTTTGCCAAAATATTTACGCAAAACTAACGCAAAAACAAAAGATTACATTTCATGCAATCCTTTGTCCTGTTCCAGACGGTGTGATTAGGGGCTTTTTAATGCATTAATATTTTCGATAGATTCTATTTAGCTTCAGCTTAAGTGCATCATTTTGAACAAAACGCAGACCCATATTGTCTGGACCCATTTACGAACATTCAAACAGATTCACACACGCACACCTTAATTTTTTATGAGTTTTACATAACAGATGAACGTAAATTCTAGAAAAAAACCTTGCCCAGAGATTGACTATAGAACTATAAGAGAACAATAAGACTAGAAAATACAGACACTTACTTGTGTAATTACTTTAACGAATTACGAGCGTCTATGATTATCGCAACAATAAAAGAAACAAATTAATATTCATAATAATTTAATTAGACTTAATTATCAGTATAGGATAGGACCAGAACCTCCACATCCACAGCTACCAGCAATGGAAACGACACCACCAGCCGGGAGATCACCCGAGAAACGAACAGCACCAAGTATCGGCACCTGTCCCGCCACCATAGTAGTACCAGCCACTGGCATCTCTCCAGCTACGGCGACATCACCAACACCTGAACCTCCATATGCACCGGCGACATTCGCGAACGGGGCTAAAGCGGGATTTCCAAACGCAGCGTTTGCTAATGCTGGTCCTCCTAAAGTAGCCTGGTTTAAACCAAGGGCTGGGTTCGACAAGCCAGGGTATGCCGCTGGACCCAACGCCGCGCCAACACATTGACTGTAGACATTCTGAAAAATTAAAAATGATGTTTAACGCGGAAATGAGAGAAATAGTGTTGATTCCTTTTCTTTGGATGTATAGAAGTTAAATTTGTTGTTTGTATTACGAATTGATAAGCAATAAAGAAAATAATACTTAATACGTTAATGCTTTTAAGATATATGAGATTTATAATATTCTTAATAACACGTCTTATTCGGAGATATCCCTTACCTGGATCAAGCAAGCTTGAACGCAGAGGAACAGAAAAGCGAAAGTTGTCATATTCTTAAAATTACTACAATGAGAAAGTAGATAGAAACTATCACATTTTATATACTTTGATGTCACAATTGAATTGCGAAATATAATACGTGATTTATAAATTTTGTTGATACGCAGTGATTATAATTTCTTAAGTTGTTAAATTATGTTCATTATCATCTTCAATATGGGTTGTTTGATACATATTTGTGCAATTTGAAACCCATTAGCTTTGCTTCAGTAAATAAACTATTTGACAAAAAAAATCGCACGTTTAACCAAAAAAATATATATATTAAAAATATTCAATCCTCGTAATAGTACAACAACTTTAACCTAATAAGTTGTAGTATCGTTATAACATATTAAATTAATATAATACTTAATGAAAAAGGATAACAATACACTCCTTTCAGCGTCTCTTCACAACAACATAACTTTTACTTCAAATATATACATATTATAACATCAATATCCCAGTAAAATGCTCATCACACAAATTTTAAGTGGAAATAGAACCCGGGAATATCTATTCTGGTGTGCTGAGCAATAGGCGAACTCGGTCGCCAAACAAACATTCATTTTTATTGTTATCAAGATTGATTACACAAATAAAAAAATGTGTATGAATAGATCAATACTGAAAAAATCAATACTGTGCAGTTACTGGATTTAGTCTAACAATATTGTAGACGAAATATTATGCCTAAACAATAAAGTTTGAAACCAAGGTCACGTAAGATAACTAACCTAAAATTCCAAAGCAGTCACGTCACAATGATTAAAGGTTCAAATCTTTAAGGTGTATATAAATTCACAAAATTTTTGTGTCGAAACATTCTCATCCTGCTCAACGTGCACAATGGCAGCTAAAGCAGTCTTCGTTTGCATCACCGTCCTAATGGTTCAGGTAATCTCAAAGGTTCTTAATACTTAAACTCTAATTAATATGGTGTTATTTGTCAAACTTTTTAGATTTTTTGTTATACAACTACCGAATACCCAAAGTAATACAAAATTTACAAGATCTTATACAAAATCACTTTGGGTCTGCAACAAACTACATAATATCCAAAAGTATTAGTATTTTTTTGGAAAATAGATTGTCTCTAGTAGGCTCAGCGCATCTCGAAAAGTTTAATTTCTCAAATTCATCTAAATTTAATCGACTATACATTATATAGTTCAATCTCAAATTCAAAGATAGTCGTACTATTATATTAACGCGGAATCACAAAAAAAATTATTTTCTTAAAGCATTCTTTAAATTAACTGTCTCAACTTGCAGATGATATCTGGCCAATGCATTTCACGTGCATCAGGACCCCTCTTGCGCTCCCCAATCGCTGCTCCTTGTGGAGCAGTTCCTAGGGCTTATGAAACCCTTTCAGTCCCTCGTTTTGGGATGGGCATTAATCAATTCGCAGCCTCTCGCGGTGGAATCTTAGAAGTGTATTCTTCATCTCCAATCCCTGCAAATGGTATTTCCGTATACTCAGAAAACGCTATACAAGGAAGATTGGCTGTAGTCGGTGAACTGCCATTCTTGGGTACTGTAGCAGTGGATGGAGCACTGCCAACCTGCGGCTCAGGTGCTGTTAATTACAACTGTGGAAATGGAAATGTTGCTATCACAAAGGAAGGCTGCTGATTTATTATAATTAAATTCAGTTGGTACAACTTTTTGGTTTCATTAAAAATTAATATTAAGAGCACACCTTTAAGTTGTAATATTGTAATAATCTATTATAAATACAATGGTTCTTCTTTATGGCTGACATGCTTTTTAAAACAGTGAAAAGGATAACAAAACCTTGTTGGTTATAGCTTTGGTGCACTTTTGGGCTTGAGCAACGTATGCTGTGTACGTGTGTACGTTGAATAGTAGCATAGACCTAAATAATAATTTAATTCAAAATTCACATCGCTCGCAACGTTCTAGTGTCCCTTTGCAAGTATAAAAATTGTTAAAGGCATCAAAATTATTAAGTAAACATAATTATAATTATTATTAACGGGTTTTTTAATTAACTTTATTAATTATTTATCCAATCCAAATATTAAAATAACTCGTTGGAAATATCTTAACACTATTGAATTGATAAAATAATCTATTACATAATATTTTATATACAGCAATACGTTACATAATAAAAGATTTTATGATAAATAATAGCTTATATTTCAATGTATGTTAACGACTCGTGTAGTATTTTCTAAATTGTACAATGTCCCGATTACTATACAACTGTATTCTTGCTTGTTTTGTACAGGTAACCTTTTTATTTTTACGTACGAGAAATGTATTGAAAATAACCTCACAGTTTAAGTTTGCATAGAATTAATCTTCGTTAATTAGATGATATAATAATGATTTTGCATTCGGTTCTTCTTATTGTCTCTGCCAAACGGTTTCATCTACTTCAAGTTTCATTTGGGCTCTTTAAATCGAAATAAAAAACAAAAAAATTAACATATAATTCACATATACTTTTTCAGATTGCTGTCAGTCAAGCAATCAGGCCTGGCATGCCAAATGGCATGAACAGTCTTACAAACAACGCCCTCCTTGCAAACAATATGGCATTGGGACAGGAAATCGCTGCCAGCGGTCTTTCTGCACTTGGAAATGGCATAGCTGGAAACGCCATAGCCGCGAACACCAACGCGTTGAATGCTAACGCTTTAGCCGCGAATGCAGCTGCAAACGCTAACTTGAATAGCCTTTCTATGGGTGGAATGCCAATCTCTGGTGTATCACCAATCGGTTACGGTGATGTGGCTGTTGTGGGTGAAATACCTGTTGGTGGTTCTACGGCGGTAGCGGGGAACGTGCCAGTAATTGGTTTTGTCACATTTGAAGGCAACGTCCCAGCTGGGGGCACTGTGACATTGGCAAGCAATTGTGGATGTAACGGAGCTGTTTATTAATATTTATTTTAAATATAATTAAATTATATGGTCTGTGTAATTTTTATAAACGCTTTGTTTTATTTTAATAACTTAACGTTGTGTGAAATGAGGGAAAAGTATGAACTTTTTGAATATCTTCACAGGGTAAATTATATAAAGGCATTTATGATAATCTATACATAAAACGCTACAATACAGTGGTAGAAGTTCTCGGTCATTTAAAATAGAAAGACATCGATAATTTTTCAAATCTTCTGGGTCGATAGGAATCGATAGAAAATCGATAGATGACGCAGCTTTATATTTTCTCCTAAAAATTATAATGTAACCACAGATAATTACACTAATATAGTGGCATAAATTTAGGTTTAATTCGATATATGTCAACACTGAATACCGACGTATTAAGTGCGCTGTAGGGACATTTTAGTATACAAGTTAAAATTATTTTTCGGAAACAAAATTCGTTTTAAAGTTTTACTCGAATAAAATCACAATAGACCATTCATTTATACAATTTTATCTTAAAAGTGTTTTATTCCAAAGGGCCCTATAAACCAAGACTCCAATACCATTCCCCACTTTACACACATTGCTTTTAAGAAAACTTTTTATTTATTTATTATCGGCTGAAGCCAACAACATATACAAAAATAAACACGCTTAATTAATTATATGCTTATATATGTAGCATAATATAATATTTATTTTTATGTTGTATTCCCGTAAGGTTTAATATCTAATGGTAAAATTCATCTCGGAATTTATTACTAAGTAGATTATACTAATTGACCCGGCGAACGTTGTTTTGCCATAAAATTACTAAAAAAAACTTTGCGTTGGTGATAAAAAAGTAAAAATTTAGAATTGTATGTATATTTAATGTCACACTATAAAAAAATAAAAACAAAACATTTCGTCAAAGTATTTAAAAAAAGATTTCAACCCTTATCACTTAGAAGTATGTAAAATAAAGTTTGGCCAATTCTCGGACCTACTGAATACGCATATAAAATTTGGATAAATATCGGTCAAGCCGTTTCGGAGGAGTACGGTAAAAAGTAACCTTTAATGTTTGCAAATATAAAAAAATCATAAAAAATAATGAATAATTTAATAAGCATTTTTGACTTAATATTTACAATAAATATATATCTATTAAACATTAACTGGTCTTCCACAGTTATAATTAACGGACGCTGATCCATCTGTTGGTAAATTACCATTTACAGCCACTGTACCAAATATTGGATATTGTCCATTCACAGAGAGCGTACCGCCAACTTCTAAAGCATCAGCCAATAGCTGTATCCCAAAAGCTGGGCTATTAGGGGATCCACTTGTTAGAGTGAATGCATTAGGTCCATCGCCAAAATTAAAAGTTGCCATATTACCATTTATATTTGCCAAATTATTTTCTGCCCAAAGACGGGCGTTTTCAATTTGATTTTCATTATTAGCAATTCCTACATTCATATTCAATGCGTTAGCAATGTTTTTGTTAGCCCAAGACGGTTGAAATCTACCCATTTCTGCTTTAGCATAATTCGCATTGGCTAATTCAGCATTCAAGATTTGCGAATTTGCAAATTTAGAATTCGCTAACTCTGCATTAAGAAGCTGAGCGTTAGCCGCATTGGCTAATTGTGTATTTGCTATATTAGTATTTTGCAGATTGTTGTCATTGTAATTAGCATACGATCTTGATATCGCCGCACGATTACTTGCTAAATGATTAAAATTATTAAGATTCTGAGCTTGTCTTGGAACATCTGTAAATAGATGGGCTGTCGAGATCTGAAAAAAAAACCAAATTCATATACACACATTTTTAAACTTATTACTTTATTAGAGATTGCCTCTCAGGCAAATGAGGCGGGTCACTTCGAGTGAAGTGCTAGCCGCTCATAGGCTAGCTGCTAGCTGCTAGCTGCTCACCTGCAACGCCAGGAGTCTTACAAGTGAGTTGCCAGCCTTTAAGGAAGAGCTCTTTTCTTGAAGATTAACCACCAGACCAACATAAGTTACGTTTTGATATAACTTACCTGTACTAATAGTATACAAATTGCACAGATTACAATCATGATGTCCAATGCTTAATAGGCAATTGAACAATTTTCAAAATCTGTACAACTTTTATACACGCCAGATAATCATCTTATCATTCGTTTTAAACGTGACTTAAATTAAGAAATTTTTGATGATTAAAATACAGATAAAAGTTATTACGACAAAAATTTTGACTACTGAGATTCACATTCTATAGATAGTTTCTCCAAATATAATAATCCAGAAATGTATATTGTATGTTAGTGACATAACAACCTGTCATAAAATAGAATAAGTAACAAAATGTTTATAGAAAACTTAATAAATGCTTCAGTACTGTGGACATTCTAATGATTTATATTTTATAAAACTTTAACGTGCCTGATGAATTAGTAATCCCTAACGGCCAATCTTCCACATGTAAACGTTTCAAATCAAATAAATTATTAACACGTCATAAAAATCCTTAGCGCTTTACCGCCACTAAATCTTAACTCGTAAGTATATATGATTTTTCCAATAAATACCATTTAAACTAACAAAAGAAATAGATACATTCAAGTCATATATTGCAAAGTCAAGTCGATTTATTTGAAGTTAATGTAACATATGTATCGAAAGAAAAACAAAGGGTTTATATTATATTATTTAATGAAATAAATACAAATGTTCGATGTACCAAAAAACAAAATATGTTATGTTTTAATTATACACACAAAATATGTTAGTCCAAGTATTAGTTATATATATGGCATTTTTATTCAAATTCCATAATTTAAGGGACCAAAAAATCCGATTTGATAAAAAAATCCTCAAAATATTGCCTCTTAATGGACAAAAAAACAACGTGTTATTTTGTGTTTGAACAGTAAATGTATTACGCTAACCAAAAAGTTGTACTGTCATTGCCGAGGATTTAATCAAAGTTTTAAAATTGTGTATTTTACCATGAACACATGAACTAAGTACACCTTAACTTCAGTATAAAGTTTTAAGGCCGACTGTCATTTAAATTTGAATCGAAAAGTAGAATCCTAAAACCATTTTAAATTTATAATCGGAAAATTTGATAGAAAATATCATGGAATTGTAAGGAATAAAAATGATGACATTAATTTATGAACACGTCTTTAATGTCAGAATAAAATAAGGAATGTGGGGATTCGATTTTTCTTTATAAAAATGCAATTCTATAATTGACTAGAAAATATGTTGAGTATAGATATATTTTTTAAAGAAGAGTTATTGTTCTTAAACGTTATATTACGAATGGTCGTAGATAAAACATATAATACAGAGTATGCTAATGCGTAAAAATCGGATACTTTCTAGAGGCAGAGATAAATATTTCTATGCGACCTCATTTTTTCTTTTTATGTCCGTCTTCTTATCCAATAAGAGCATCGCGATGGCAACGACAGGTAGATTTTTGTATAAAAAATCAATCTTCATTCAGTACAATTTAGAAATTACGCAAAAAATATCAGTATTGTTTCACTAAAGTACTATCTTTTTTCTCCAAAGCGTAAACACAATTTGACAGAAAGAGACGAAATATTAAGAGCAACATGTAGGCAACATATTTTTGAATTAACTCAATGTAATGACATTTCGGGACTTTAAATCAGTATATTCCAGGTGTGAGACAGTAATCCGATATTCCATTGCGCAGACGCCAAGTGTATGTAAAATTCTGCATGCACTTTTCAAAGTTAAACGACCATCCGTAATAATAACGATTAGCCACAATAAGATATAATGCTGATATACTCTCATTTTCACAAGCAATCGCATTTAGAAATTTTACGATGATTAAGTAAGTAAGCCCTAAAACTGTGGAATTTTGAAATTATTACAAAAGTTTTGTTCGAGTGGCGGGCGAAAGGAACGAGTCTGTTTGGACTACAAATTAATATCAATCAAGAAGTCAGAAATTAAGTTTATTATTTTAATTTCACACACCGAATCCTTGAAATCACCATTTAAATTATTTATTATGACATAACATTTCAACATTCCACAATTATTTACCTAACACTATAACTAGGAAGATTCAGAAGACCTTACAATTAAATAAACAACAATAAATAATTAAATCTAATGTGACATTTTATGCGATTGCAAAATGCACGCCACGTTCTCGACATAAGAACACTTGTATGGGTCGATAAAAAACTAGGAGACAAAACAGTCCCGTCTCTCGTTTTAGCATACAAAACGAAAGAGACGGCCATATTTTGTGATATTTGAAGGAACCATTTTCGGTATGTCGTTGGCAAAAATAATATCGAATATCTTACAAATAATTATTTTTGATAGTGATAAGTGCAACATTATTCATCATAATTAATCCTTATGTGGGTGAAAAGTAACAAATTATAATAACTAAAATGATCTTTTTTGTTATTTTTTAACTAGTATGAATTTTACCAAGTTTTAAGATAGACAAATAAATGTATTATTTTGTAAAAAAAATGGACAGTTCAAAAAGAAATGAATACAATTTTACCGACTTTTTATATCTCCCAGTTTTTCAACCTGTTTAGCATATTTAAGGGGTAAAATCTGTATCATAATTTTATACTGTTTCACACCAACAGAATTAATGTTCTTAATTTAAAAATTCTTAACAACATTTGTCAATGTACCCTCTTATTTATAAAACTTAGTCTAATTGCATTATTTTTAACTTAACTCACGCCTCTTTTTATCATAGTGCAAACTCAATTTAAAAGTGATAAAGTAGCGAGAAAGTAGGATTTGTACATTTTTTGAAAAATTTAAATTTAGCATTACTGTGAATGTATATTCCAAATGAATCCTTAAAAAAAACGAAGGAAACCACGGAGCTGTAATGTCCTCTTCATTTTTGATATAAACCCATCTCTAGTTCCTTTAGAAATAATTTCTTAAGCGAAATAAATTGAATCATACAAACGTGAAAGGAAACTTACAAATTAATTTTACCCCTTAAATAGAAAGGCACATTTTTATTACTACAATTGTAAAGAAAAGAAAACAAATAAATTAGGAAAATTCGACCAATTAAACTATTTAACCCCAATAACAAAGTCAATCCCCATTCAACTTTTCATAGAACAATTTATTTTTGATATAACTCGAAACAGACTAACCTTGATGTATTGGTAACACTTACGAGGGTTTATCTTGTCTGTGATGTTTCTTATCTGTGCAATTTGACATTGTTTAAATTTCCAAAATATGTTCTATGAAAAATTGATTTAATTAAAGCACATTAAGCTTATGTTTGTAAAATTTTGATTATATTAATATTGCATTTAAAATCATACGAGAATCCCTAAAGGGGATAATCCGTTGCTATGAACACATTTATAACAAGTGTTGCCATAAACAAAATTTACACTCTCTCGTATTATTTAGTAATTTTCTTATTATGAAATATTCAACACAGCCGCCGTGAAGATTTTTGAATAAGATTTTAACACGAAGCCTTAAAATCCAAACATTTCGATTAACTATCAATGAACAGGTCTATAGAAAGACATCACTCGAGTCGAATTGAATAATCGAATTGGCGATGATCAGTCTTGTTTCTTCTCCGTTTCAGATTTCGGCTCACCCTCAACCAGCGAGGGTGGACGATCTGTTTCTGTTGAAAAATAGATATCAACACTTCATAAAAAAAAATAACTCTCTTTGAGTTCAATAGAAACTAGGACCCAGGTCTCGTAAACTGACACATTTGTGATGAGATTACTATTTTATTAATATATGACACGGACATTTATTCTGTCTGTTAAAGAAATTATTGATACGTTAAGCGTATGATTAAACCTTATCGGGCGTTCGAACAACGGCAGTAAACCGAATTAATTTCACAATATCCAAAAAAAGAGACTTCTTATTGACATACCGGTGTTAGCCGCTTTCTCAGTTTCCTCTTCACTCTCAGTACCAGAAGACGCCAGTGAGGAGTCGTCACCACCTAAAAAATATTAGATATATTTTGTTGTTTATTTTCTACACAGGACTTAGACAAATTTTTCTTATAAAATCATTTCACGGATTAAATTATACATTTCGAGTGCATTTTACATACCCAGTGTATTATTATTAAATGCCAGGGCGGGCGGCAAATACAGGGCGGGCGCGGCGGGGCGCTGCTTCCTTGCTGGATTAAGCCGTCCACAATAAGCGCATTTGTATGACACGTAGTCAAACTCCTCGATCATCGCCATACCTGAAATTTGACATCCAACATATTAACACTTTTTACACGCTCACGTCTCGGCTGTGCAAATCGTTTAACGGTCCTGTAAACAGATTGTGTCGACAGTTTTTGCCGACTCTCTACTTAGCTTTCGTAGAGGCGTTTTAAACACCTTAAAATAAACAAACCTTTGAATCCTGATAGTGGTCACAAAATAAAAGGTTTTTAAACCTCAATCAGGCTTTCGTCGTCTTGTACTAGCAACAAGTTTTATTATTTAACATTATTAATTCCTTTTTATTTTTAATTAGTTTAAAATATATCCTTAAAGATGTGCTATTTTTTTTACTTCTATACTTAAATCTATAACAAGCCATTGCTGCCAAAGGAGTATATGAATAAATAATTAATTTGATGACAAATCATGAATGATACAAACAAAATAGGTCACATAATTTTAAAAAATGTTATTTAAACCAGCGCCATCTGCTTTCAAATTAAAACAAATTCCTTTACCAAAGTTATTTACTTACCAGATTCATTCCGGTGATACAATAATTGTTAGTGTCTTAAATGAAAATGCTCTCATGAATGTAACAGGTCAGGACAGTTTTGTGGATTATAGTTTTGAGTGTTTTCCATTCAATTATTGCTCCAAAAGAATAATAACAGCTCACCATTATGCGAAAAGCAATCAGAGCAAACGAGCGCCATCCTATAATTCGGTCCGTCCTTCAGCAAATAGTCCACAACTTTGTCCAACGCCGACCTGTTGCTGTCCGGTAATGGACGAGGCAGCTGATCTGACTGAAATCCAATAATCTTCAATATTAGACAAATAATCGCAATTTTAATAACCATGAAATTGGTTAATAACAAGACATAAAGGCAGACTATGATTTTAATGAAATTTACCTGTAAAATTGGTCTCAAGCCGTTTTAGAAGATACACGAGTCGATGTTTCAAATAAATGTTTCAACTATACGTAAATAATATGTTAATTATACCTTGAGGCGAGATCCATTTAGAAATGCAGGGTTGGCTGTGACGTTCATATTCCTATTTGGCGTCGACGTCATAATCGCTAACTGCTTTTGTCTCTGCTGCATAGGAGTCGCTGAAAAATAGAAAGAATATTTGAAATAATGAAAAATCAATTAATGTCAGAAGAAAGAAGCTAAGGAGGTTCTGTTTTATCTAATCAACTATAAATTAAGTATACATAAAATTGCCATATAAATAAATAAAACTTACAAGGAATACTGGGTGCGGTTATGGCCCCGGTGAACGGCTTCAGAGCCTTTGATTGCTCTTCCGGTGAACCATACTTATCTAGGATCTCCTTCGCGACCTGAAATTTATTTATTACAAAATATTTAATAGTAGTTAGTTTTGACAAAAGGCGTCATGCGTTGGACATTATTTACAGACTTCTGACTTTTATGAGAAAAGCTAAGTGTGAGTATATCTTAAGATACACAAAGTTGTAATCCGTGGGTTAAAATGTCCATGACCATTCATGAGAATAAAAGAAAATTATTTACACCTATGAAAACTTATAAAATCATTCAGTACCTTGTAAGTCTCGGTGTTCATTACTTCCTCTAAAATCTTCTTTTTTTCTTCTCTCATCTTAGACAACTTCACTCTATTCTTATTCAGACTCCAATTGTAGTAGGAAGATATTGCAGCGCGTAGGAATATCACCCTGAAATTTTTTTAATAAACAAATGTTTTATGATATTTTTTCCATTATTCTAAGTATTATCAATAAAGTTTATTTTATATTTATATATATTTCTTCAGAAACAATATCAATAGGACAGAGGCAGAGAGATCCAATTTTGCCTTATTTAATTGAAAGTATATTTTTCTTAACAAAATAACTCTTAATAAAATAGTATTATACAGTATATACACATGACTGGCTTCAAGGTATACTATTTCATAAATTGCAGGATAATGTTACAGAGTTAGAACCATAAACAGCAGCGATAGATTCGCTAGATGTTTTTATATTATGCTTAACCAATGTGTATAAAGATTAAGAAATTTGAAGTATGAACTATTTTAAGTAGGTTCAAAGTAAGGCAATACTTTTCAGAACAAATAGACTTAATCTGTGGACATATCACGATCCATTATCGCTGGTTAATATCTCTCAATTGTTTACCACACTTATGCCTAATATTTCACTTTGGTTGAATCGGGTCATATTAAAAATTCTATAACCAACTTCAAACTGCGAAAATTTACAATTCAACATGTAATATATAATTTAATATATGTCTATAATGTATAAATTCAATTAAGCTCCATATGGTGTGTTAAACTCCAACACACACATCAAGCAACGCATGAGTCATAGTATTTTATTGAAAACGAAAGTGCAGTTTAAAAGTCCTTGAATTCTATTTATGACTGCATAGACTACAAACTAGTGATGTCATATCATTATTGAGATAGATGAATCAGTAGTATATAAGTAAATGGGAAATAAACCAACAAAACATACTATCACTATGAATATAACAATATATAATCTTATTATTAGCATTACAATCTTTATATAATAACATGTAACAACTTACAAAACTGGGAGCAGAAGTAGCGGAGAGGCGTACATCAAGGAATGTGCCCAGTACTGACTCTTGCCTGCATATATGAAGTAGTAAAGCAATGCAAACAGCACATAAAGTCCAACCGAGTTAACCATTATCATCCCTATAACGCGTTTATGCGTTTGCTCTTTGTATTCTCCATCTTTTTCTATACCTTTTATTTTCGTTTCAAGCTCTTCGAGGACATCTTTTGTCGTTTTCTTACGCTGAAAAAAGGAATTAATTAATATCTTAACGGTCATGTTATATAATCACATATCTATATCAAGCCGCGTTTAAAAAACTAGATTTCTAGTTCCATGTAGCAGAAAGTAATTATTACATTTATATTGAGATTAAAATTATAAATCAGTAATAAATAGAATATAAATATCTATCGAATAATTCGTTTTATTCGCAATATTAACATTAGGAATCAGATATTATCTCGAAAATATATAAATTAAAAAATATTTTTTGCGTAAAATTTATAAATATAAAAAGCATTTCGCAATAATTATTTTATTGTTTCAGTCCAAACACCAAAATGTGGGTCAGACTTAAATGAAAGTCTATGCCGAACGAAGCGTGAAGTTGAGATATAATTTCAAATAAAGTTTCAAGTTACTCTTGAGGTCTACTTTCAAATGCTTTGTTGCCGCTATATATGTGTCTAGTTCTTTATGGTCAAATACTTGTATGGCTTGTATGGAAAAAATGTACACTATTTAAACGATAACGACAGTAAAATCAGACAAACGCCGCATATTTAAAATAAATCCTATAGAAAAAATAGTGTCAGCAATACAAAGCAAGCATGAGCCTCTCTGCTATAAGATTGTGTGTAGAATACTGGATGATATCAGACCAGTATATTTTTGTTAACAATCTCATATATTATATTACATTTAGATGAGATCTGTAATTAGGGAATCAAATTAAATTCATATTAAAGTTATATATGTATATATATTATTACTATAAAATACAAACTTCACAAAATGTAAAAATCATTGTTTGTAAATTTTCAACTCTCTTCTATAAAAATAATAAAATCTGTTTTTCTTTAAGGACTGTTAGATTACTTAACAAAAGTGTTCATTCATTTGGCTAAAGCGACAGAATGCCACATCCTACTCAACAAAAGAATTCACTATGTTTTATATTAATTTTAAAAATAAGGCACAATTTTAAACAACAAATTATAATTATTTTCAATTAAATTTCAGCATTGTGTAAATTAGGGTCAAATAGGGAATGTATAAGTGAATATATTATCATTATAATTTCATGATTCCTTAGCTATAGAATTGTATGCAATGACTATAACAATTCATAGTGTGTAATACTCATTATATGACAACTATTTTAGAATGCAAATGTTACACTGGACATTTAAACCATTTAAGGAAATGGAAATGGTTTTTGATATCACAATTAAAGTTCCAAAGTTTATCATGAATATCCTCAAAGAATTCATACATTCTTAATAGCCAATCATTTTAATAATGACATTATAAGCATAAAACCATTTATTTTTTGCTTTCAAAATGAGATTTAATGAGAGAAATTCAAAATGAGTTTTAATGAGAGAAATTAAAAATACTTTAATATTATTGTACAATTATTTATACTTCACAACTAATTCATAAAATACTAAGATAGACATATTTTATTTTGGTACCAGATAGCAGTTTGAGATTATCTTAATATCTAATAGGTCAAGCATTAGGTTTGAATTCGCGCCAAATGTATAACAATTTAGAAATAGTTTTTGGCTACGTTACAAACCATACGGTGATGTATGCAATACTTACTCGAAATCTTGATATAATGAGACCCATGTTAATACTTTTATAAGACTCCCAAACAGCAGACAACTATAAACACTGTTTTAACCAAATCTGCAGATTTTTCACAATAATTTATATTTTCCTGTAGGTGTATCCAAATTATTCTATAACCTAGAAAGTGTTAAAGCCGAATAAATTAAAGGCATTGTAAAAATGTTAACACATTTAATTGATAATTTTACAAAAACCACTATCCCCAATGTTTTAAAATATTAACTTGAGAAATTACATTAGAGAGCGAATGCCGAAACTTGAAAGTAGAAACAAATACGATTACAATTTACAAAGTTTTCTTAACTTTGACAGTTGACAACTAGGCTTTCAAATATAATACTAATGTCATTATTGTAGCCTGGCACAAGTCACTCACACAGATAAGTATTAAGTATGTATTAGTCACATCTGTTGAGTAGCCGAGGGTTCGTCGCCTATTGAGAATTCGCACTTATATTTTAACAAACAAAAATTAACTTGGGATGACTACGTGACTGACGCAAACGAATTAAAAGGGAATAAAAAGTGATAATTTACCGTAAACCATATTTATTGGAAATAAAACAATTTTTGACGTCACTGTATTACTACAATTCCCTTTATACGTAATATATTCATAGATGTGCATCTATTACTGGGTTGCTAACAATGCTGCCAGTTTGTTCCAAGTTGTATGAAACACTCCAAATTGCATACATTTTCTTGCTCTTTTCCAACCTGCCGCCCGTCAGAATCCACACAACGACAAAGGCCGCGATAACACTGGATTTTTCTAAAATTTCCGTTTGCACAGCAAATTGGTCGTGATCCAGAAGAACTCATCAGCGATAGAGTTAATGCACATTCTGAAAAAAATTCTTTACAATTAAAAACTTTATAATCTGCGTATCTCTTATTCTGTATTGAATTCCTTAGTCAACAAATTACAATTATTAATGAGTGTATTATTGATGTCAAAAATTTAAAAGAAATGTCTTTGTACTAGTCCTAAACCTAGTGATACAATGATTTCAACCATTGAGAAAATTATTAGCCACTTTGGCCTATTCAATTGCACTTACTGCAATCCATATGATCATATTCAGGTGTGTTAGGCTTAGCTTGGTAGACTCCAATACGCTGAGATCGTTCGTCGATACATATTTTACTGGAAAAAGTTATACAAAGCATTATTCTCTCCTGATATGTGTAATTACTAAATATATAATACATTAAGCTTTAAAATCACTATTTTAATATTAAATGATATGATATTTGATATTATATTATTTACCTGCCATTTGCCATTATCCCAACTCTTCCACTAGTACCATCTGGTAAACACTCCATACCTTCGTATGAATTAAAGTAGTCCATTATAAATCCATCATTAGTTCCACCTTCTATTATCGTTTTTTTTTCTTCTATGTTCTTGAAACATGGCGACATTGTAGAATAAGGCGGCTCGCCCTCTGATAGATCAGGAAATAGATCCAATTCTTCTTTATCTACAGTAATTTTTAAGTCATTATTAGATAATGAACAAAATAATTAATAAAATAGTAATGACTTTATGTATTATTTTTTACTATAGATTTATAAGGAATATAATAAATCAGCAGAAAATTTATTGACATGTTTAACATTGAAAATTTGTTACAAATTACTGAAAAAAAATTATTATTAAAAAGCCTGCGTCAATATTATAGTTTTCCACTAAACAGCAGTTAAAAGCTAAAATTAGACTAAAATAAAACCGTCTATGTCCTCTGTCTGCACTGTAATGTAATGCAATTTATTAATGACAGAGTAAGAAAATCCTAAAGATACTGGCAGAGTAATATAGAAGGCTCATCTATAGAGTGTCATCGCATAATTGTAATTTTTGTGTCTTCAGATGTATGTACCATAAAGGAGTATAAGATTATAAAAATGCTTCGCAAAAAAGCCGGAATTGCCAAAACACAAAAGCATGTAGTTAATAATTACAATCTCACAACAACTTAGTTCTGTAATAGCTGTCCTGTCCAAATTAATTTGCTCTGAACCGATTCTTTCTCCTGTTATTTTATTCACACAATGGCAGGTTTTCTGTAGACATTGTATAGGGTTGAAATTTCCATCTGAGGTACACATAGGTCCAACAACCGGGTACGGGGTATGTTTATCTATAATCTTTTTAACTTGGTAATTAAATCTGGAGCAGCCTGAAAATAAAACACAATCGCTTTATTATTTTTGTTTACATAAAATAATGTTTTTTCAGTAAGTAGTAAGACACAGTCTGTAGGCTGTAAGTCATCCACAATATTGAATATATTACGTAGTAAATTTATATAATTTGAAAAATAAATTTCATAAACATTAAAGCACAGTTCCCGGGTGTACTTTAATCATAATTACAGGAATATACATAAAATTAAAACAGTAGCACGCACCACATGGCATATTTTGTGTACGTCCAGTATATAGGACTTCGCCAAACAAACGTTCGCCTTCTTCTGATTGACAGAAACATCTGAAATGCGACAATATGATAAAAAGGACAAGTGGATTTAAATCAAAGTGAACTAATAAATTATGTCAGGTTGTATAAAGCGTAATTAAGTAATTTGGTCAATTGTTAAAACTTTATGTTTAACCGAACTAAAAATACATTCTAAGATTGGACGCCTTAAAAGTGCAATGCATTTAAAAACCGTCAATTAAACACAATTTGTTTATTTAAATCCGGTAAAGCACAATTTAAATACTAACGTCTGTGTAGGAATACAATCAAACGCTGCATATTTCCCTTTTTCATCGCAATAAGGCCTTAACTCGAATGCACCAACTTCACCCCGTGCGAATCGTGCATCGTAATCGTCTTGCGCGTCATGGCATTTTGTTTTCACTGAAATTCGAAGGGTTTCACTTTACACATTCACGTTGCAATGTCGAATAACGAATTAGCATCTTGTGACTAGTGACATCTAAATAATCGCTATAGTCACAAATATTACATGACATTCTTAAGCAATGGGCAATATAATTTCCATAGATATTAGTAGAACGAACAGCACATTATTTTTTTTGTAATTATGCAATTAATTGACAGACAAAACTAAATACTTGTATATTTTTGACCCCTTAAATGAGTACATACAAGAGCTTGTATGTACTCATTTAAGGGTGAAGGCTTAGAACATAAGATAAATATACTTCTGCGGCAATTAAATAAAAACAGTAACTTGTTATATGAATCTACAACGGGGTTCCTATGTCACGGCATTTGTATAGAGCAGAGCTTCTTAAACTATGGGTCGCGACCCTAAATGGAGAAATTTCTGGGTTCGGGGATTTTAATGTCCAATATTTATATATGCTATTTTATAATAATTTGTGCAATTTTTAATTTTAGATTTTTGTATATAATTCATAATGAATTCTTAAACTATATATTTTATATATGTATGTACATTGTTACAATTTGTTATTGTTAATAAATAAATCATCAAAAAAATTTTTTTTTTTCTTTTATATTTATATAGGGTCGTCAAGATACTCGCAATCATAAATGGGGTCGTGAATGACAAAACAAAACATAGAATTCTTAGTCATACGTTCATACTAATTTTCGCATTTAGATTTTTTCTGGGTTTATTATTCCTATTAGATCTTTAAAATGCTTACTCCTAACACAAGTCCTTGTTTCTTCATTACATGTGAGTCCATGGCCACATCTGCCGATAGTCATACCGTCACCTGGACCTCCCAAACTGCAATCTTTAGCTTGACCTGGAAAATGGAATTGATAAAATAAATTAAAAATATGTTTATTAATTGTTACTTAGATGTACTTTTCTGTACCTATCTATTAATATACATACATATACGTATGAGCAAAATATATTACGTTCGTTAACAATATATACAAGTATGAGCAATATATACAACTACCTACCCATCTCTTTTTTCTACAACTATAAAGTTTAATTAGAAGTAAAAATGAGGACCGAATTTTTACATACAAACTAAAATAAATTCTAAATTGTATCCATTTTTTATTATATTTTTTTGAAGTGCAATATATTTCATTTTTTTTACCTAGGACGTTTAATGGGCGGTGGATTACATTCTTTTTAATTTTTACCAACCGCATTATCGAATACTAATTATGAAAATATTTAAAAAAATCTTACCGTAAAGAGGTAAACAAAATTCACAGCAATTACATATGGTTGGAGATGGTATTGTCAGTCCGAGGTGTGTTGCATTGTTGTAACCACAATCTGGTGCAGTCACTCTACATTTGTTATTCTCATTGTTAAGGTGTTCCTGAAACATTTCAAAGAAAGTACAGAATACATTTTGAATTGTAATAATGGATTAACATATAACCAATCATAAACGTTGTAGTTTTTTTTAAATATCCTTGCGGTTTTGCGTACCAGCAATGTCTTATATTATCTTTGAATAAGAAATGAAATAAATGAAAGTAAAGTATTCTAATAATAACCTTTGTTGGTTATAACAATTAGAGATATAATAGGGGCTTCAGTATGAAACGCCGTTGTTTTTTGTTTTCGTTAAATCTTAGAACCTTTATGCTCAGAGATTTCAGTGAAACTTTTTGCATGTTACGAAGTTGTGGACTTAACATATTTCTTTACATGTAAGTAACAACCTCATACAGGTTCTTCTTTAAAAAAATTGCAATTCAGTTGTTTCAACTAGGACAAGAAAGATTTGATTAGAACTCCCCTTCGAAATTAAAAAAAAGCTATTTGGAAAGGAGATTGCTAATGAACGCACGGTGATACTTTATTTTAATGGCTCCAATTTAGTCAAGCTATAACGGCAGATATCTACTGTGCTGAACTCTAAAGAATGATGGCAAAACTAGCAGCGAATATAATAGCCATGATAAAGCGAGACCTCATACAGCACGAGAAGCCGTTTTAACCAACATTCTATATGATAAAAGTTTTCTTCTCAGGCAGCACAACTTGTTTCCAACATTGGGTAATTACGATAAACATTGGTTTGTCGTATTTAGCTCACCAGAATTATATCGCAAAGACATACAACCTTCCTATTAGATCGTAGCAATGTAAAGATAATAATGGTAAATATTTTTATTAAATACATTTGTTGAATTTATAAAAAAATATATATAAATCGGCAATTTAATACTTTAACCCATTATATTAAAAATGCTTACTGTACAAAATCCATGTTCGCACAGCACGTCACAATAAACAAGTAGAAAATTTGTCACAAAGCAAAGGAATAACACAATTATTTTTGCAGCCATCTTTGTACATTAATTATTAGTCACTGAATACAAATATCGATGTGCTATCGCTGATAATCGGTGATAAATGACTATCAATATCGTACTTGGTAATTAAATCCTTAAGCACTTATATAGCTTAAGGATTTACTTAAATAATTGCCTAGCTTTTGATTTTTTTAATATAAGAAGTCTTCTAACTCTAATTGTCTGTAACACCAAAAACGTGTTACGTTGAGTGCGGGTGCCATGCTGTTACGTAGAGTTTCAGCCGAATGGGCAGGCACGGCACAGAAATACCACTCTCTCACAGAAAACCGGCGTGAAGTGATGCAATTGGACTTTGTTCATTTTGTACTCGCGTTTCGTTCGGTGAGTGAGATCTTCCGGTGCCCATCCTTTCCCCCCCACCGTCCTCTTCCCCTACCCCCCCACCCCATTTCCTAATTTTCCTTTAAAGGCCGGCAACGCACTTACGAGTTACCAGCCGCGTGAGTGTCTATGGGCGGCAACTTCACCTATATGATGGGCCTGCTGCTCGTTTGCCCCCTCTTCTATAAAATAAAAATAAAATAAAAAACACGAAAATTTGATTTATTGTTTCACCTAATTACCTCCTTAAAAATATAAACCAATTTTAATTCTTATTCGAAGTGTGACCGATTGTGTGCGTCGGGGTAAGATATATTGTTTTTATAGTAACTATCTTAATAACGCCTTTAAAGAATATTTTACTATTAATGTAGCATTCAGCGCTTCATAAATAGAATACTAATTGGAAAAACAAAAGCATAGTCGTGACGCAGTTGGATTTATTGAAGAAAAACTGTCTTCGCACAAAGAAAATCGAACGTCGAGAAAATGTATGTTTATTTGCTAATCGTTTTTTTCAGTGAAACTTAGTTTACTATACATCTTACCTCTTAACATATCAATTTTTATAACTTGTATTTTACAATAAATGAACCTCCAATATATTATAAGTATTCTTAACACTTACTTGTTACAATAAATAAAAATATTAATCTGTTATGATTTATATTAGAAATGGAACACGTTCAAAATAGTTTTGATTAAGCCCAAATTTAATTAAGTTTTATTCAGCAATAAAACATAGTTCTATTGCTTAAGCAGACTTGTACGTCGTAAGTTTTCTTTATATAGTCTTTCTATTATTCAATTTAAAAAAAATTAAATCTGTTTTATACCTCGTGAGAACTGTGTCATTATTAGGTAATAAAAAAGGAATTATTAAAAATACATATATTTGACTCTTAAAAAGGTATTTAGTACATTTTTTTATAGGCGACAAACGAACTGGAGACTCGCCGAACTCTATGTCGTCGCCATGAACACTCACACCGCCAGAGGGCGCTTGAGTGTGTCTCCGCCCAGCATTTGTTCTAGTGTAGAACCACCGTCAACTTAATACACGAAAAATAAATGTATAAAAAATGTAATCAACATACTGCGCATATATGATTTTTGACACAGGTAACAGCCTGAATTAACTAGTACCAGCTAGTTATAATGATATTCAGTTACCCAATTTGCTATCTATCAACATCTTAGCGTTATCACTGATAACATGTACACTTATTTACAGAGTTGTGTAATCTGTGTATTATGGAAGATTCTTGTGCACACATGTCTTCGAGATAGAAAATGATAAATTAACTTTATGATGGCACATTTAAGCTTATTTCATAATATTGTGTAGATATACAATTTAAAACAACTAAGACTCTTGCTTGGTGTAAATTACTTGAAGCGTCCATATTAATAATGTAAGAAATTCGCGTATACCAAAGATAATATTATTTGTAATTATGTATTACACTTCAATAATTAATTAAAAAATTAATAATCAGTTAGTTACGCCACGCCTTAAAGTTAAATACTTTATTGGTTTTAATGGTTACTACATTGTACTTGAATCATTTTTAAATATCATATTAACCTTTATAAAATAAGTAATAATAAAGTCTAAAGCAAAGAGTAAGACGTCGTTTTATCATTTATTAACATTCGGATGAAATCAAGCATACAAGCTTTTCATTATCACTCTATTGATCAAAACAGTATTTTTATAATTATTTATAAATATTTAGTTACAATTTAAAAAAATCTGGAGATTCAAAAGTTCTTTACAGTCTTGTAGTGTTCTATCTTCTCTTTTCGTTGAACCAGTAAACGTTCATAAAGAGAGCAACTCCATGACAGTGTTTACTCCAATACTGTCGACGGATAGCTCTCTTCATTAACAGATTATTTGGTATTCTTCTTTCTTCTTGTATAAACTGACGGGTTTATTATTATAATAATAATATTCATATATAAAGTGTACACGTGAAAACATACCTGCGACTCAAATTATATATTTTTCACAAAAAATCCTTTTAAACATTTGTAGTTTGTATGTTTTTTTCTCTTCACTTTCCAGTTATGATCTCATAAATTTCTTTTGTTTTTTTTAAACATGTAAAAACATTGTTCTTGATGCGTAGCATGTACCTACTTGTTTATAATTAAAACAGCAAACGTTTCCCGGATGCACCTAAAAACTAAGAATATTAAGTAAAAAAGAATATATCGATTTGCGACAACTTATTTCTAGCTAAGTATGTATACATGTTTTTAGCTATTATAATATATAATATTTAATGTATCACTTTAGGACCTCAAACTAATGCTAGCTTCGTTACGCACGGAATTGCGTATATTTTTTTTGAAAAACTGGAAAATGTTACAGGAATCGCTAGGAAGTAAGACATTCCATGCGATAGTGAGCCTATACATCATTATAAGACCAGCTACGTACTCACAATGCGTCTGGCATTGTAAGTATCCAGAGGCGACGATATTCCCTTTCAGAAGTGCCTCTTCTCGATGCTCGTTCTCTCATCTATAAAGAAATACAAATATTTTTACCGGCACTTACATTGAAAATTTATTGTATTGAAATAAAGCGTCAAATAAGGCTGCATAACACTTACACGGATGTTTGAACAGAACGGTAGTCTTGACACAACTGTGGCAGTATGTATAGAAATGGTAATCAAAAAAAATGTGTTGAACATGTTTCCGAAATTTTGATGGCATTGAAGATTTTACCCTACAATGTACTAGAGAGGAGTTACAATCTAATCTACAGGTTACCCTAGTTTGGTGATTAGCATTTGTAAAACTTGCTTTTTTCCAAAAAAATAAGAAAAATAAGAATTTACTACCTAAATTACCTTTAATGCGCAAGTCTAGTAGTAAGTTTTTTTTATAAGGAACGGAGCAACTACAAATGTAATTCTCATTTAGACTTATGGAATCATAGAGATTTTAAAAGAACTTTTTAACCTCCGTCTATATTTTATAAAAGGGAATTATGGATGTAATATAAACGAGTCGCACCTTCACCTCATTATTACAATTAATCAAGATATATCGATTATATCCTACGCTAATTTAACTTGGTTAAAATAATTTTACAAACAATAGATACTAAGTTATTATAATAGGTTTAGTTTCTTCTTATGTTTTATGAAATGCGCAAATGTAAACAATAAACTCACAACGTTAAATACTAATCATCAATTACTTTGAAGATGCATAAGTTCGGTAAATAATTCGTAGGTATCTTTGATATTTTATTTAGATAAGTAGTATTTTTGCGTAAAACTACACACATGTCTCAATACCATGAGTGTACCATACCATGTTATCACATACAGTAGAAACATGTGCGCGTAGGAAGAAAAATCAAATAAGGCACACAGCGGTTAAAAGTGCTACGCTTATTTGTATGGTTTACATTGTTCATAATTTCATATAATATTACGAATTGAGTATTGAAAAATTAGTTAAAAACTGGATATAATTATTATGTAAACCAGAAAACATATACATATATTGATTTAGTATCTATTGTCATGAACTCTATATCGGTGACAAGCAAACGACAGTTTGATTAGGAAAAAATCCGGTCACAATTATAACTGTTGTAGTTAAGACTGGTTCCGTAGATATAACACAGTGTTAAATTGCCTATTCATATTTAAAAACCTATTATTATGAAAGGTAGAAGTTTTAATTTACAGGCCTCATTCAAATACGAAGTAAATAGTACTTCGATTACTTCACGGTATATTATTCGTCCGCCTGTACTCTGGATTCCAACATTATGCTATGACGTCCTGACGAGTAACGAGACTTGAACCATCGTGACAAACAAAGAAAAAATCACACCACTACAATTTTTTTTGATGAAATTTTTACGAGGTGCATAACCTAAGCCAGAGAACCCTAAAGGTTGAGTCAACAAGGCGAGTCCATACATTTTACAATTATCGAGCAGTAGCTAAACGTGTGAACTGGAACTTCACGAAACTAAACTAATTTGATTGTCGGGACTTCAAGGCGACTTACCGTTACACTAACTTTGAGACGAGGTTAACGTTTTGTATCTATTAATTTTTGCGGCTTCGGCGCGGTCATAACGCCGACATTGTAGCATTACACAAATGCCATGCGTGGATCATTGAAAATGACATACATAAATATATGTATATACTTGAATAAATGAAATGGTCTCTTGTAAATATGTATTAAAATTTGTTGGTTTAATGTATGAAAATTGTTTTATATCACAGATTTCGTCTACAATTTACCTTACAAGCACTTAATCATATTTAATACAATTGTAATTTTACAAAACAATTAAAACATTTTATTTTACGTAGAACTGAAAAAATATTTTTTTACTGGACTAGCGATATAAGTATCATATCATATAAAATATCGAGGGGAAATCTAAATCTATGAAATTACTGTCTAGTAACACTCAGAAGGGTATTTTAAAATTAAGATTCGTTAGAGCTTGAAGATATCAGACGCCTTATTTAGTTCATAGGATATTTGAACAATGCTACTAGGATAATGTTAAGAGTCAAAGATAATTCAAAACGCGTAAACGCGTATTATAAAGCCTGGTGAAACGCATACTAATATTTTAAATAGGCCACTACTTGCATAAGCAACAAACAATAAGCTAGGTATTTGTAAGAACAATTTGTTAAGCAGGTGATTTTCAAAGGCATTTGCGTTTCAATGCTCTAGGTAATGTACATGTATTTAACAAAAACTATCACGATTTCGTTTTAAAAAGTAATCGTTATCTGACAACAATGTTTGAGATTTTAACCTCTACATCTGATATTGTGTCAGGTGATACAAAACAATGCAAGCTGAATTGTATTTTAGTTCTCACATTCAATATATAAAAATCCTATTTATTTTATTACTGAATATAATGTGATTACTGAAAAATGTTTAAGCGCAAACCTATTAAAATAATAACGTCCAAAGCGTTATTATAATACTTAATGCTGTTAAATACATTTCAATGTTTCATAAATCTAAATATCAGCTGATTAAACAAGACAAGAATCTCATGATGAATGTTCTGTGACTACATTTTACCAACCTTACTTTTACTGGCGCACCACGACTTCGTTAATTTTATATGAACCTATTTAATAATAAACTAAGTACGAACGGAGGATTTTTACAGGGCTGAAATCCGCGGCCAGACTGTCTAATATTAGTATTACATTTTTATCAAAGTTAGAGTGTACCTTGGATATGTAAAATTGGTTTCAAATATCAATTAAACGTTTGTAAAATCAACAGATAATCAATCAACAGATTTGAATTTTTTTTTTGCATATACATGTACCAATCGGTTTGATGAAATAATTATTGTGTCCATGCTAATCATTGCATTGCTCGAACATGACTACGACACACATTTTATTGGGTAATATTTATTCCTTATAATAATGAAGGACATTATATTAGGAAATGAATGTCTAAATGTGTTTTTGTTTACCGTAGACACACATTGTACAGGGAACCTACTTTAGTTAAGTAATAACAATTAAGCAATTATAATATGAGTATTTAAAGTAACATTATGTCTGTAATTTCCATATGAATTGTTTAAACGGATAATTAACTAGGTGGATTCTTGGAATTTCCTAATTGTCTCAATGTTTACTAACCTCTGCTACGAAAACCGGGAAAATGGAAACAATACAAGGAATAAAAAAGAATACAAAACATCAAATATAAGATAATGGAAAGAAGATTAATATACGAAAAAAAGGGACGTAGTAAAATATTTTTTTATGTAGGAATAGCGTATATACGTATACCTAAACATTTGACTTAGGAATTGAAATCATAAAATAAACGAAATACCGAGTGGGTGTTACAACAAACGTCAATACGCGGTACGATATAGAGGCTCATATCTTAGGACCTAGAACAAATTAATTGATTTCACACCGCGGCATAGACTTAACCTTAAGAATGGCAACTCTTTCCTTTTTGTTATAAATGAGGTTCATTTTGAGTCAGTGAAAATCCAGTTAAAACTAACCAAACACGTTCGCTCTATTTCTGATACACTATCAAAGTTTACTGCTTTTAATCTTAGATATCAGTTTATTTGCTAAGTATCGTGGACGACATTTTAAAAGCAAATATTAGCTCATTTACGTACAAACGCCCAAATAACTTGCTATATCAAGTGCTAGGTTGGTAATAGTAATATGTAGATTGGTTGGACTTTAATTAGAATTGTTAGAACACAGCTTGTAGTTTTTTTTATAAAAATTCAGGTTGTAACTCAGAATGAATTTACTACTTAAACGCCCAGTGTAGTTTTTACTGTTAAAGTTACTTAAATAATTCCGTAAAACGAAGATGAAACTAATAATACTAAAAAAACGTTAACTTATTTCACTGTTAAAGTAAATATGTCTACAAGATGAAATTACATGAGCAAAGTAACTATTACTTATCGCTGAAATAATTATTAATTAACTTTTTATAACTGTAAAACTGGTTCACTTCTTATCAGACACGCATAGACAGACACACTTGAGTATACAATGTTAATTATTTTTATCAATTCAAAAGAATGAAAAATAAATTAACGTGGTTAGAATAAAAACTACTGAAATAATCTTACCACGGTAGTTGGCCCAGCTTCAGTGCCATTTTTCTGAAACTTCAGCCATCTTGAATCACATGTTTATCTTGATAATACCCTACTCTCACGTCATGTGACCAATCAGAAGCCAGCAATTATGATACATTCAATTGTTCTTATAACGTTATCATCCAATGACATTTCAAATCAAATTATTCCAAACGTGCCGCCAAAAGACATGTCACTTTGTTTGACACTTAAAATCTTCAAAAAAGGTTTTACATAATTGCGTAACGACCAGGTTTGGGCAATTTAAGTTGATTACATGCACTAATGAGCGTTAATTAGGTAAATTTGTTCAGCGAACACAGCTCTGAAGGTGGTGTACGTAAAAATGGCGACAAGAGGTTCAAGTTGAGCGTTTTATACAAAGTTACCTGTTGCGTCACACCTGCACGCGGGACATACATTATTCGTATTTTCTTATCGCTTAAGGTGTTTTATACATGAACATATTTTGGGGTGTTTTGTTAGAAGGTAATTTTTTTTACATTTCGAATACATATGACTATATAGTCTATTTAAATAACACTGTTTATGTTAGGTGATTGGCTACAATCATAACGTTATTCCAAACGTAACTTATTTGCATATTTTGTTCTAACGTGATATTAAAGGAACGATTAAAAAACCTTGTAACTAATCAAAGTAGAACATAGACAATAAATTTACATTTGTTTATTTTACCATATTTGCTTTAAAAACGCCTCCCAATCGCTGGTCGGCAAACCGCCTGATAGGAAATATTAAGCGCTTTCATTTTCTAACCATTGTTTCGTACGGGACCCGTGTGGTTACAAATATTTTACGACTTGAAATAAACTTTGAATAAAAGCTAGTACACGTTCTTGATTAGAAACTAGTGAGATGCAAATTAAGAGTTAAACCTATAAAGCCATTTAGAAACGGCGTTAGAGTAGACCATACAAGACTATACAATCATAGTAGTACCCTAAACTTGAACAATATATACTTCCCTTGATACCACCGCAGTATAAAAGGTACAGTTCATTTATGATATCGTACAAGCGTCATATAAACTTTATAAACCGTGACAAAAAAAATTAGACAATGCAAAAACCATTTAATTACTAGTACCATGCGACCATCGACAATATTATGTTGTGTTAGTATAGGTTGGGTACCCATAAATAATGGAGACATGCGCAAACTGAGAATCGAACCCGACACTATAGCCGTCGCAGATCTTTAAGGAACAACGTAACTCTTCGTAAATGTCAAAATGAAATCTCCAAAGTAACCTGAGCCATTGACTATGTAAATAATTTTTAATTTTATCAAACTAAGTAATTTAAGTTATATACTTAATAGTCCTAAATATGTTTTCGTATTTAGGCAGCTAAAATTATAAATTATTTTATTCTACAGAATAGATCTATTAATTGTTAAGTTAGTATATTCAACATGTACATTTTATTTACCTGCTCTGAAATTTAAAAAATAATTTTCATACAAATAAACTAAAAAGATACAGCATCATCGCCCTAGTTAGCTGTATCGCTATCAGATAACGTTAAATTATGTATACTCTAATATCTGACGAAATTACTTGTTTGTTAGGGCTTAACTTGAAAAGCGCAGATTTTATACCTACATTCATAATATGGATGTGTAAGAAATGTAAAAAAACAATGCGGAAAATTATTTCTAAACCATGCTTTAGGTTGATCTCTCTACAATATGCCGAGCTGGTAATATGCCTTTGCCTTTTCACTTGTAATTTTGTGTATTTTTATTTAAACCTTAATTTGACTGACTAAGTGTTTTCGTATTGCTGAAATGTAACTTTCTGCTGAAGGCAAAACTAAATTATTTAATTTTTAATAATTATTAATTGTTTGAGAGGATAGTATAATGGTAAGAAATGAATGTGGTGGATAATTTTAATAGACCGTTCTCAAAACAATAAAAGCCTTTGTGGTGATGGCATTCAATTAATCGACATATTGGCCTCTCGATTTGTGAGTTTTTTTATATACGCAAACGAGGTTTTGTGTTTGTGCTTCAAATAAGTTCACCTTGTTTAATAACCAAATTATTTTAGGCTTAGGCCACGTCTTGCCTGGGGATGGAATTTCGTATTCTGCCTTGACATCCGGTAATAGAAGTCAGCTACAGGTTTATTTATTAGACCGAATTGTGGCCTATTTTCCAGAAATGACATCCGTTAGTCTATACGTATACCTTTTTAATACTCATTTTATAAAAATATATTTAAAAATGTATTTTTTATAACTATAAGACACTTTAAAGTTAAATCTGGAATATTAAAGTAAAATTAAATATACAAAGAAATAATAATTAAATATTATATTTTTTGGCAAGTTTTAAACTAATAAGTAGCAACATCGCAATGAAAACTGCCAACATGCTCACATTACAATAACTGACAATTAGCCTTTAGATTTATATTTATGACTTGCGTTTGTCATTTCAAAATAATGTAATTGTGACAGTGACAGTCCAAACTTGAAGTTGACTTATGTGACTTGAAAATAAATTTATGATTTTCTATATTCTTTAATCTTTTACACTTTGAATTTTCGTCCCGAGAATCAGCGGGTGCATGTAAGTGTTAAATTCAGTGTTAAAATTATCTGTTGGTCTTTTGAAAAAAAACTTTTAACATACGAAATTCGAATGCCAGACATTTAGTATTTTGACAAAATCGGCGCGACAGATCAAATTAAAAAAATTAAGGTTATGTAAATGAAAAGTTATAAGTAGATTTTTCTCCGAAAATTTTATATTTCCGTTCTACCGGTCTAAAGTTCTTTTGATATTGTTGATTTACTTGAGTTTTGATAGTGTTATTTTATTTACAGCTTCCTGATTCGATCATGAAGACGACACAAATTGCCCAGTACGCGTTTAGACTTACATATTCACAAGTAAGTTATAAAATTTGTTTTATAAGATTTTTAATATAAAGAAAAAATGTTGTAGATAATAATTATTAAGTAACGAGTTTCATAATTATAGTTATACACTTTATAAAAACGAATAAAATGATATTTTTATTAAATATCTTATACAATTGCTTTTTGTAATTGCATCTAATCAGAATTAAAAACTTCAATGCTAACAAAGTACTTGTTTATTATGTTTTTCAATAACAAAACAATTTATTTGAGTCTTGAAAAAGCTATAAAACTTACATACTCAATAAGAAAAGTTTAAATATTACTATTTATTGAAATATTATATAAACTGATAAAGGTTCAAAAATCTTAACATTATAAGAATGAATACTAGAATATTTAATTTCTTGCATTATACCTATTATAGAATAGAGCATCGCTTCAGTTTTTCATCTAATGACTTTCATCTTTGCTGTTTATAAAAATACTTGTAATAAATTATGTGCCGTATCTATAAACTATTTGTTCGAATTATATAGTGAAAATGCAATACCATAATATTGTGTTTTTTTACAAAACATTTTTCATGTACTATTTGAAATAATGTAGCTTGTAACGTTTCACAACTTACACACCGAAACTTGTATCACTGGATTAGTTTTGTAAAAAAGCGATATAAAACGAAATAATTTTTTCTGGTTTTTCTAGTTTTTTATTACATAACAAAATAGACTATATTTATTGTTCTTGAAATGAATTGGTTTCCCTACTTTGAATCTGCCTATGCCTGCCTAAACACTGTGTCACTAGAGTAAAAGGACTAGACCTGAAACACACCCCTAGTTTAGCATCTATAATAGATATGTAGGTGGGTAGTAACTATACCTAGGTATACAAAATACATAAATCCTATTAATTCTTCACCGTTTGCTTAAATATTCAGTTATCTATAGAAAGTATACAGACTAGATATATTCATTGAGTGTTGACGACCTTGAAGGAATGTTTCCTGGGTTACTGATCTCGAATAAAGAGCGTTGTTGCTACGCGTTATTATCTGTGGAAGAGTTTTTTTGTATATACAATGCACTTTTCAAAATTTTCAACCATCAGGTTATATTAATTGTAATTATGTCTGTAAACTTAAAGCCGTATTGTCTCGGCTAACAATAAACAATTTTACTTCTAGTACCCCAATGTAACGATTAAAATATTTTCATAATTAGTTCATATGACTCGGTAACGTTCGCACAAAACGTAGTTATTTGAAAAAAAATAATAGCTTAAAAATCAGTTATTATTTAAATGCCAGTGACAGGTCTACAATTATAACAAATGCCAAGAATGTTTTGACGCTGCGATTATGTAAGAGCTAGTGCGAAATCTAATCGGTCAACTTTATATTCTTGACGACAATTTCCGATACGAAAAATATAATTGATATTTATTGCAAAAATAAGACGAACATTATTCTTTGTGGAACTAAGTGATAGATATTATATTTATTTATTTGTAAATCAGATAAGGAATAAAGTGTGCTCAAAAATCTGGAAATTCCTTCGCTATCTGGCGGCAGGCGAATTTTATTATTATCATTACAATCAGTGAAAGATTCTATGTAAGTTTATCTTGTGAACGATAACATAATATTTATGTGGTCTTTTATACTGACATTTAAAATGTTGCACTTTATTTTGCAAATATTAAATTTAAGTTCAAGTTTAAATCAGACTGACATAAAATATAAAAAAAACCAGATCACCCTTGGCATCACATTGTATGCTCTCCGGAGTTGAAGTAGTTAAGTGAACCTCTTGTCTCTTAAAAAATCTTTACCCAATTCTTTAATTCTTCATTTAAACTCTTCCACTACAATTTATTATATCTGTCTTTTAAAATCACAATTTAACTACTTGATACTAAAATTGTTTTATTACTTTTTTAATAATATAATGTATCAAAAGACACTGGCTAATCGTGACAAAAAAACGTGGTGATAAAATGTAAATTATATACGTACTTCCTTACTTGACAACTAACAGGAATTTCCTCAACCAGCGAGGAAACGTATCGTACGTTTCCTCGCACGCTAAATAATAATAATATCTATTATTGTTTTTAGTGCAGATAGATTTATGGGCTGGGGCTTATATCTACGTATGTAGATAAATTCTTTTATCTATCTACGATAAATTTGTCTCGTAAATTGGGTCGTAAGGCATAAACTAAAGTTCTGAAGCGAATCTCTTACAAATATAATTTTAAAATACACGCATTGCATTTTTTTTATCTCGGTTCTTAGTCATACCATTTATTTTAAGACTTACAATCAAAGCCAAAATTTCTTACCACCACGAAATCAATATTTTATATTTCACAATATGCTTGCTGCCAAGCAACAAAATAAAAACATCAGGTGACTGAAAGGTAGTGGTTAATTAGCTAAAGTGTGTGCTTAGGACCATTAAAACAGTTGAGCGTTTGTTTCCCGCTGTGCCAATGCATTGCGGTGAAGGCAAACATTATAAACCGACAAATCCCACACCCAAGAGGCAAATATAAATAATAATCAAAAAGGAATGTTTGAGGCCAAGACACTCAAGGGGTTGTTATAACTGAATTGTTACAAGGCGAATAATACTATAAATTTACTGTTTAATTAGTTTGTTATCGTGTCGTACCGCTATTTATAGCAAAGAAGTACCTGATCAATGTCCATACTAATATGAAAGCTTACTTTCTTAAGAGAAAATTTTAAATTCTAGTTGATCAATTTGTTATTAAACTATTTGTTATAAATTACAATGGACTTTGTCCACAAGAAATTGGATATCTGACGTTACATGCTGAGTTTATTTTTATCTAGCTCGTTTAATTTGCGACGTTAATTGATAATGTAATAAGTAGGACATATAATAAAAACGAAATGTATGGTTATCATTTTTTATATAATAAATTCAATAGACAAGCTTTAAATTCGTTTAATATAAGATAATTGTGTATGTTTAAATAAATCAATGCGTTTGCAAATATAAATTTCTTTCTTTTATGGTTGTTGTTAATGACGATTGTAACAGACCTGAAATATTTGTCGAATAATGATGATAATTGATTCAAATGTTCATACGTGAAAGAGTAGATGTATAGAAATGTGATAGCCCAGAGTTCAAGACATAGACTGAGATAAGTTATGCAACGCGGTCGATACTGCGCACTGCGTCTTTGCACGTCACCAAGGGCAAAGCTCAGTCATATGACTGATATATTTAAAGCTTAAAACATTCGAAACGCCTAAATTTTAATTAAAAACAAAAAGCAGTTGGTACACGCGTTAATTTGATTTATATAAGCTTTTTCGTTACACCTTAATTCGATAAGACTTTGCGAGTATTGTGCAATTTTGTAGTTTCTATATGGTTTGTCGCTTTCTTTCGTTTGTATAAGCTTGTCAAGTTTAATTTAATCGTAGGTTGTAGGACCTATCATTGTTAGAGCTATTTCTGAAAAATGCGTAGTACCTACTGTACTTTTATTCAATATACGCACTGAAATATTTAAAATATGAAGCGGCGCCAACTACACAGTCGTCCACGAAAATATTTAGTCAACCTACGCATGTCTTGTTACTGTAAATAATTTTGGTTATGAGAAAATTGGCAGCTTAATTTGTACACAGGGGCGACAATTAGTTAATCTCTTATATGTCATTTAGTGAAAGGAGTCAAGGTCGCTTTAGCAAAGCTGTAATTAGGTAAATTGTATATTCCGATTGATCAAGTTAAAAATCAAAGGATGATTTTTTTTATATGTCCTCTCAGAATTCGGTCCCTGTAGCGCGATGTTTTAAGCTATGGTTTTATAGACAATGTTCTATAGAACATTATTATATATAAAATTTATATTACGTTTTATATGATACGACAAATTTTTATTATGACACAGTAAATATTGTGTTCTTGTCCACAGCCGGCAACTCGTGAGAAGATGGTGTCAAGATCGGCCCTAGCTCTCGCAGCGATTGGCCTCGGTGTTTCATCCTTCAGTGTCCGCCAAATGATCCTCCACCAGTCTAGAAGGATCTAGAAACCCCTATTTATTCAATTCTAGAATAATTTGGCATCTGACATATCCGTCTATCAAAAATGGAGACGTAGCACACATAGATTAAGTTATATGCTTCAGTATTTTGTGATGTGTGACAAACAAAAAAAAATTGTAAAACGAAAAGACGTAATTTATTTTTAATCTGTGGACGAGCGTGTTAAGAAATTAAGTCTCCGGATGAAGTGAATGACTGACTTAAATATTGCAATGTTTCATTTGTGATGAAAACCAAATAAATATAGAACTAAGGATCAATGTGCCTTATACTTTACTTTTCAAACCCTGTAGGGTTTAGTAGGGAAGTCTATTCCCCCATCAGTTCCTTTGATAAACAGAAGGCTGCATAGTGGATCATTGTAATGCCATCAAAAATGAAACACTTAATTGTAACTATTTATTAATTTCATTATAAACAAAAATGCTTGCGAATAATATCAAATGCATGTAAAAATACAAAATCTGCTAAGAGATTATCAGATATTTTAGGACCATTGATGCTTAACTCAATAATAATTGAACAGAACAATTTTAGAATCTAAAACAATTTGTGCATTCATGAATACAAAGTGATAACACAAGCCTAAAAATTAAGCTTCATATAATTCGTGTACGCTAGCTTGTTTACGATATTTTTTTAATAAAATATCTAGTTATAAGTCGCAATTGTACCTTAAACTACTTAACTTTTAATGAACAACAAATTATATAATATCCCTCAACAAAATATAAGTACATACATATATCAGACAGTTACCTATGGATGTGGTTAAAAATCACATAAATTTTTAAACGCCTTAATCATAAATGTTAAGTGTAAAAAATACATTAATCGGCAGTCTGTACCCATAAATAATATAACAACATAACACACGCAATCAAAAATCATAAACACAATAACACCACAGATTCAAAACAGTCTACGGTCCGAGAGAGGGACAAAGCTATTCCACTAGTATGTCGGAAAGAGACAGGAAGGGGGATTCAAGGACTCTGAAATGCAGTAGAGATGTCCTTGAAAATCTCAGGCTATGCGCGCTTGAAGTATTGTTCGTCCACGCGCTTCGCCAACGCGACTAAGCTTTCGTGCCGACGCACCGTATCCGCGAGCTTACGGCACGGCAAACGCGTCGTTATTATTGTGAATACGTGTCCAAATACCAGGGCGTCCAGTTCTGTCGGTCTGAAAAAAAAACCTGTATTTATTTCTACTTCATTAAATACCTCTAACCTTAGTAGAATTAACTCATCTTCTACGACTTTTTAAATACGAGCTAAATTCTAATTCCATAAGGTAATTTATGCTCATCAAATCTAAATTGAAAGCGTTTATTACATAATACAACTCAAGTTCTACGGAGGAACTAAGTACGACGGAGTGCTACTAAATAATACAAAAATCTCACCTCAAACTCAACTTCAACTTAAATATATTTAAAAAAACCCATACAAATAAAAATTTTATTAAGGTAAAGGTACGTCATAAGATTTTAGCAAACAAAACTAATCAATGTCGTCTACAGTAATATAACTGAAACGCGCCGCGCGTTCCTTTCGAAGGCATCTCAAGAGACTTTCAACACTCATATCATCATCGAAGCGGATCAAAGTGGAATTAGACTCTGTAATTAATTTAATATTCTAAGGTACACTGAAATTTAAGTCGGGCCTAGAAAAACATAAACAGAAAAGATTTGGGTGTTTCTAAAATTTTACATAGACAACGACATTTGTCAAAATGAAAATAATAAAATTAAAAAAAATCAAATAAAACCTCTGTTAACTTCCAAACGGGAAACACTGGATTTCACGGATGGTATTATCGAGGCCTTATAAATACTGGCAACACTTTTAGTTTTTGTCCCGCTCCCTTTTTCATTTAACGCTACCGAGGGACAACTGTCGAACAGATATAGAACTGTCAGATTATAGCATCTTAGAAATTATCTATAACCCATACAAAATTGTTATAAACTTCCCAATTGATAGATACTATCTTTTGTACACTTGTATATTTTTTAAAAGGATTAAAGTTAAAAAAATATATACTTTTTTTACCTAGAATCGACATCGTTAACCTTTTCATCGATATCCGATTCGAGTTTATCGAATACATCACTATCATCAATAACTTGCAACACATTCTCCTCGGTTTCTATAGAAACGCTATTCTCTTCAATCGTATCCAAAAAATCGTTAACCCTAATATAGCTCTTATCGATAATGGGGCAGGGTATAAATTCGAAATTTGTTTCGATATCAGAAATTACTTCGTCGGCTTTATCGATAATATCGTTTAATATATCATTCACAAAGCCATAGGACTTTTCCATTTGCGTCATCTCCTGTTGCCCCTCATATTCGCATGTAATCGTACCATTTTTCGTTGTCATTATTATGACTTGCTTCGATGCGAATGGCTTAAAACCGGCTTGAATTTCAATTATAAAATCAAAAATTTCATTTGAATTTGTACTACATGAGTATATAAAAATATTTTTTTTAAATGCCTGTATAGTCCATTGAAATTTATGGACCGAATTAGGTCTTTATTAGAGGCAGCAATTTTTTTTTACATTTAGAGCAATGTAAAATAAACATATTTGTAGGCAAAACAATTTACTACAAATTATGACGTTACAATTTTTTTGTAAGACGCACAGTTTCTGAGATATTGCTAAAAAAGTATTTTCACCCCTTTTTCCAAGATGGCGGACATGGGTGGCAACCCAACAATTTTGAAGTTAAGTTTCCATTGACCCCCCAAATACGTCCCAAAAATAAAATTGCTGCCTCTAAAAATGCAAACCAAATGTACTGTTACATAATCATCAAATTATACAAGTATTTTATTATCCGAACAGAATATAATAGACACACAAGTAATGTAAGAGGCATTTAAAAAACTTAAATCAATACTAATGCCAAAAATTTAATATTAACCAAAAACATCCGTATCGTACGTAACACTCTCCCGGCTAGTGTTGCGCACACATATCTTTGATCGTTTGGTTCGTGAAAGTGATCTTTCAACATGTCTACGAGAACAGAGGTGGCAACCCTGAGCCACTAAGTACTCTTCTTGGGGCTAAGTAAATAAAGTTAGTATGTATTATATTTATAAACGTATAATATTAATAATACTATTAAAATACTCGCAAATTAATTAAAATTCGTTACACTCATAGAAATAGCTCGCACACGTACGGACGGAAGTACTTTTAAAATGAAATATTCATTTAAAATAAAAAATCTTCTAAATAAAGTCACTCATCCCGCTCATACTTAGCCAAAACAACTAAGATTTCATAAAATAAATTCTTAATGAATTTCACAGTGTTACCATAAATGATACCGTTTCTAAACAACTACTATTTATTAGTTCACACACCGTTAGAGCCATCTGTGTTAAATTGGTCATCCGTAATAAATGTCTCAAGAGACAGCTAGTTATGGGCTTTATGAGCAAGGCCGCTTTGGGACCAACAGCGGACAATAGAGCCTTCATATGTCCAAATACAAGTGCATCAAGGGGCGTGGCTCTGAGGAAAATTACATAAGGACATCTGGATTTTGGGACTATATGGGACCATATTGGCACAAATATATCAAAATATACCAAAATTTAAATCATATACATAATTTAAAAATAATCAGGGCAAACCCGAAATGATGTGTTATGCACAATTCTACCTCTACTTATATTGTCCTTAATATCCCAGCCTAACTGATAGTAGTCGTCTTTAACTGATGGCAGTTGAAGAGAAAAAAAAAGACGACTGGTTATATACTAAAATGTTTGCTTAGTACTTTGCTTTTCTTAATACTTTATGTATACTGATGTTATTCATTTAAAAAATAAAAGTC
Source organism: Leptophobia aripa (assembly GCA_951799465.1). NCBI lineage: Eukaryota > Metazoa > Arthropoda > Insecta > Lepidoptera > Pieridae > Leptophobia > Leptophobia aripa. The sequence continues at coordinate 2,832,715 of OX637272.1, read as the reverse complement.
TATATCAGGTTAAATTGATAAAAAGAAATTATGTTAGATGGATTAACAAGTAATGCTATACAAGGTCACACTACTTTTATATGGTCCCAGGGTGAGTTGCTTTAGGAAGGATTTCGATTTACTTAATATCTAAGGAAGGAAACTGTAAAGGTAGAATAAATTATTTTTATGAAAAGAAACATACGTTCCAAAGAAATAGTCCTTGTCCCCAAGGCGCTGACTGAGTGAATTGCAGCATTGCTCCACCTGAAATTTATACTTATTTATAAGTAATGTGAATCATGAATAGAATATTTGATTTTGATTATTTTTTTAGAATCTATACAAAATAATAATGAAAAAAATATTATATTAATTAATACTTATAGCTAATAAACATATTACATATGCTACTTCTCTACTACTAAAAAATATAGTAGCAAAATTTCTTTTTTAATGTAAGAGGAGGCAAATGAGCAGGCGGGTCACTTCGAGTGAAGAGCTAACCGCTACCCATGGAAACCTGCAATGCCAGGAGGCTTACAAGTGAGTTGCCGGCCTTTAAGGAAGAGGAACACTCTTTTTTGAAGGTCCCCAAGTCGTAGCGGTTCAGAAATATCTGCGTTGGCACTTGGCACAAAGAGATGGTGCGCGGCAGAAACTGCCTTAAAAAATGAACACTTGTGCTCCACAACTGTGCGCCATTGGAATTGTTGAATCAAAACATTTATTTATATATTCATCTATCATAAATAAAAACTTACATCAGCTAACACCTGTTCCAACGTTTTGTCATACCAATGCAGCGCTTTAAGCCGCTTAACTACAGCATTACGTTTGGACCGGGTTTGGATCCAGCCTAGGGGCCACGGGTAAACTGATGAGTTCCGAACACGAGTCACTGTATTGTAAGTGTCCTGGTCCACCCAGGATATGTATAGCTAGAATGATTATTAAGTATTTCGTTTTTCAGAATTTAGAGTGCAGACTGCTTTTATATACTAAAGAGAGATTATTTGTCTGAAAATTAATTGTTATAAGCATACCTCCGCATTAACCAAGACATTAGTGATCAAACTCATATAAGCTCTCATTTCAGCTTTCTCTTCTGAGCTAAGTTTGTTGCACAATGTCACTCCCTTATTCGCTGCAAATTGTACTATCGGCTCCAACTCTGATACCACAAATGCCCCACATTTTATGAATGGCACCCGACCAGATGGAGACATGAACTCCGCATTCCATCTCATTTCAACTTCAAAAGGGAGATTACACATCTGAAAGTAACAAAATTAATTTTTGAAATATTTACATTTATATGGAAATAATTCATAGGACTGAATGAAAGCATATGTGTATTTAATCAGATGAAACACATTTAAATATACAATATATCTAGATGAAAATAAAATACTTTTAAAGTGATCAAGAAAATACCTTTAAAAATGCTTGCACAGCTAGGCAACTAGCATTATCAGGTAAAAGTATTTGCTCCACTTCATAAGGCTGGAACAATTTCACATTATCTGGCCAAGGTTCTTGTGCTGAAAATAGTATAGTAGACAGTATTTTAATATTTGTTAAACTACATCCACATATTGAACATCTCAATCACAGAAATCTTCACAAAAACATTTAATCATATGTTAATCACAGAAATACTATAATCTTTCACATTTCCGGTTTCATGGATATCAAACAAAAGATTATCAAAAATATCAATCAATATCAAAAGATACCAATAACACTTTTATGTTTCTCTTTATCCCTTACATTTGGCAATACATAAATGCATTAATTGTGTCTATGATAAATAAACAGAAAAAAACATGCAACATTTTAGTTCCATAAGGTTCCATTCATATCCCTATTATATTAAAACAACTATGGTAATATTATTTTAGTTAGTTGTGACCTGATGAACAAATGATAATCTTTGTAATTAAATTAAAAAATTCACATCTTCATGTAATATAATAATACACCTAATTATGAGTGGCATTTTATTTTAAAATAATATACTATGGTCACTTCATACTGAGTTTCAATAGAAAAGCATCATAATTCCTATTATATAATGTTGTTTTGATATGCTTCTAGGAATAGCAATTAGTTAATTTTTGTTGTATTCCATTTTATATACCAACTTGTATGTGGTACAGTTTTTAAAAAAATCATTTTGATAGGTTGTAAAATGCATAAAAATAAAGTTAGGTACAATATGTAAGTATTGCTTGAGGCTTATAACTACAAGATTCATAAAGAATATGTTTATTAGTCAACCAATAGAATTCACAAACTCAAATCAACTATACCAAAAACAAAATCATCGATAGGCATCCTGATTAGATTTGTAGACTTTACGTTACAGTTACGAAATGTTACTGTGTCTGGATGCTAAAAAGTAGAGTAGGTCAAAGCTAAAATTAAATAAACGTTTCAAATAAGAAATAGGTGAAACAAAAATTATATAATGTAGGGACATAGGGTAAATAAAACGCCTATAAAATAACTTACCACTTAGTGATTTAATTATTGAATCCTTTAAAGACATCTCCGGCATTGTGATTTTAATAAACGAAATAAATCTATCCTAAAATATGTTATTTAAAGAGTTTAGAAACAAAAACGAGCCGAACAGTCAAGATCAGTTTTATACCTAGTTAATTCAACAAAATACAAATTCCAAATGCCAAAGATTTTGACGTTTTGACTGTCAACTTTTGGTTGGCTATACAAGGCAGGCTATGCAAGAATAATTATTAAGTGCATGTGTCTCGATAATTGCTTATAAATTACGCCTAAACTAATAACGATATAATACTAAATAAATTAAATCTATTAAGTAGCAAAGCGATGTCTTATTTTTATTGAAAATCGATGCGGTACAAATTTCATTATAAGTAATTACGTCTTTTGTCAACAGTTATGTATTTTTACTCTTGTTTTATCAGGAATATTTGTATTATAAATCATTGAATTCTATTGAATTTATATTCTCTTATTATTTATAGAAAATATAAAATTATTAGTACTGACCATCTTTTATAAATCTTGTACAAACACTTAGCTAGTAAACATAGCCTAAACAAACTTACCCATTTGGATTAATTTAGTTATGTTGTCTCCAACACAAGCTACATTTTTATTGAGAAGATTTATTCCAAATGCAAACTCTTCGTCGTCAAAATCAAATGGCCTTTCCAATTGCTCCGTTTGTTTTGCATCGGTAGAAATATTCGATTTGGAATGAATTAAGTCATTATATTTGTTAAAGATCGCTTCGCCACCTTTACTCGGTGGCGAGAACGATCTAGGTGTAGCTATAGGAGAATTGTAAACCCATTCATTTGATAATGTGGACTTAAGTTTTGGTTCTTTAATTTCATTATCCCACATGTTATATACACTCATAATTTACCGAAAAGGTCGAAAAAAAATTTATTACAATAAATTTAATTAGATATAGTTCACATAATGATTTGTCTTGTAGTATGTCTGGAAATGTTTGTTATCAACAAAGATGATTTATTTTTTTAGCATATTCTATCAGACGTGCATATAAAAAGTCCCCATATTAAAAATGGCGACCTCCTTTAAAGATCTTCCACTTATTAGGAATTTGATAGCATAAACATTTATAATATAATATTTATTATTATCGTATTTTTTAATCAATACCTATGTACGTTTAAATGCTCTTGTATTATTGTCAGCTATTTGTACCATTTCATAATTTATAATCTGCACGAAAAAAAATAGTCTTTTAGTCTGTTGTTGTTAGTTTGTTTGTTTCAACTTTCATTTTTGATACGATGCAAAGTTAGTCTATGGCTTGACGCTTCATGTTTGCTGATTTCTATATTTTGGTGATTTTCAAATATATTTTAAATAATTGATAATTTTTCATCTCGTACAATAGGATCTAAAAATTAATAATAGAATATATCAATTAATTTTCTAGATTAATACATCTTAAAATGGCTGATGTTCTGGACATTGATAATTCCGAAGAATTTGAGGTCGATGAAGATGGTGAACGTTAGTATAACAGTTTACAATTTCTTGTGCATCCTAGTAACAATACTCTTAAGAATATTAATATTTGTATTATCTTAAGCAATTTTATAAAGCATCAATATTTCTTTACAAAATATGCTTTTGTAGAAAGTATAGGTTATGTGTTTTCAGTTTATTTATCACTTAATTAATTTATGCACTTTCATTAAAGTAAAACATATTTATTTTGATTTTCAGAGGGAATTGCAAGGTTAAAAGAAAAGGCGCGAAAACGTAAGGGTCGTGGTTTTGGTTCAGAAACTGGTGGTGGTACTGAACGGGGTAATCGTGGAAGGTATATATAATTTTTATAGAATTTAAATTGTACCACTTCCAATTTGATGATTTATACAATACATTTTGTGTTTGAATTTGTCAAGTTTTTGTTCATTGCTTTCTGGCTATATTTATAGATATGACAGCTTAGCTCCTGAAGGTGATGGTAATACCCCTGGACCTCAGAGATCTGTTGAGGGTTGGATTTTATTTGTAAGCAATGTTCACGAAGAGTCACAAGAGGAGGATATTCAGGTATTCAAAAATTATTCATTTATAATTAAAATATTCATGGAAACTTTGTAATGTTCACCTAAAATACTGTATTTCCAGTAATATATATTTAAATAATATAGAGTTCTTAAAATGTGTTTGCCCTTTACAGAATCAGTTCTCAGAATTTGGAGACATAAAGAACATACATTTGAATTTAGATAGACGGACTGGGTTTCTAAAAGGATATGCTCTTGTTGAATATGAGACTTATAAGCAAGCTGCCGTAAGTATTTTAAGTTTTTAATTTAGTACTAATAGTGTTTATACATTGTGTAATAATGGTTGTTGTATATTGTAAAGTATTTAAAAGAAACAATTACCATTTATAAAATGTTAATTTATAAATGTTAAAGATTTATTAATGTAAAATGTTTTTTATAAAATTTAAATTATAAAGATTTTTTTTAAATGTTAACAGTTTATACAAAATATATTTTCTACTATTACTAGAGAAAATATTTTTTTTTCCAGAGTGCCCGTGAAGCCTTAGATGGTGCAGATATCCTTGGCCAGACAATTTCTGTTGACTGGTGCTTTGTGAAAGGACCCACAAAGGGGCACAAGAAACGTCGATAGTTTTAATTTAACATGTTTGAGCAATTTATAGGACTTATTTGAATATAAAACATTATTTTTCTTTTGTTAAGAAAACAGACGACTAAATTATAATTAACATTTTCAAGTTTTTTTATTAATAGTTGTCACATAACTCGAAGCATTTAATAAAACCTACCCCCTTTAGTTTGACATTTGTCACCTTACATCCATTATACTAGAATGGTAACAATTCATTGTAAATTTATATTTTATAATAAAAAGCATATTTCACTAATTCCAATTTCATTAAGTCTAAAATAAATACACTATACTTATAATTTCATACTTGGTTATTCCTTAACCTTTAAATAATTTACCTAAGTCAGTGCAGTAATATATTATCTGTTATCCCCATGTGTTTCATTTAAAAATCATATCTAGCTATGATAATTTACAGTTTGACATAGAAAACTTTAGTTGCCACACTTTAAATAACTTGTTTTTAATTTTTATACTCTTCAGTACATTTTCTTGATTATATATTTAGTACAATGTTTAAATAAAAGTCATACAACAATGTCTATTAGGGATAGAATACCACAAAATAAAACAAATATTAGATCTTAACATATATTCAAGCTATAGAGCTAGCATTCGACGCAATACGGGGCCACAGATCAGCACACTCCTTTGCAACAGGACCAGTGATAGCAGAACCTTTCATTTCACCCTTGTTGTTAACTATAACGCCTGCATTGTCTTCAAAATATATAAACACACCATCCCGCCTCCTGAATGGTTTCCGCTGCCGGATCACTACTGCTGGCATTACCTAAAACATGTGTTCGTTATTGCACAGCAAACCACTGTTTAGTAATTATAGAAGAACTAGAATGACTTTTATGATGAAGAGGTTAAACTAACATTTTAGAAAGTAAATGTATAATCACACAGTCAGCCTAGGTGATACCAAAATATGCCTTAAACAGCACTGTAATTACACTGGTATAGTATGCTTGTATTTGACTTGCGATCCAGTTTAAATTTCTAAATGTATTGATCAACTAAAATCAACAATAAATAGAGTTAGCTAAAGAACAAATATTTATCTACCTTTTTTCTTAGTTCTGGTTTACCCTTCTTGACAGTTGCTACAATCATGTCACCAGAACCAGCAGCTGGTAGTCTGTTCAGTCGTCCCTTGATACCTTGGACAGCAATGACATACAAGTTCTTTGCTCCTGAAAAATTACGTTTCTTAAATCACCACAAATTACAATGTATCATTACTCACATGTAAAAACATACTGAATTAAAAAATATTTTAAACACAAGTTTTATGGTAATAAATGAGATTTAAAGACTTAAGATACGAATATAGTCATGGTCTTAGGAGTAAAACTTACCTCATGACAATTAAAAAAAAACAGAAAAACGTGCTTTTTAATTTATTTTGGAACTTCAGACACAGCCAAGGAAAGCATCATTATAAATCAAGACACTTTATAGTGTATAATTTGATCATCATTAGCTCCAAGTAACTTTAATTGAGGTTATGATATAGTTGACACAAAATAATACCTGTGTTGTCTGCGCAATTAATGACTGCACCCACTGGGAGACCCAGTGAGATGCGGAATTTGGCTCCCGCGGATCCTCCACGTCCTTAAAAAGAAAACACATCATTTACACCTTCCACCAAAACAACACATGAAACTAAAATACTAGAACTATAAATGAATTATAGAAACCAGAAATAAGTATGCAAACACTTCAGTTACACTAGTGGCTTTCATTTCTATGCTTGTATAACACATTTTAATTAAATTTCGATTAGATTTAAAAGGATTTTATTATATTCACGAACCTCTCTTAGACATTTTGTTGTGTCAATTTACAAAGAGGGATCTAAAAGAACGTCACCGTGAAATATTCTAAAGTATGACAGCTTGGTGTTATGTTCAGAAACCTAAGTGTTGCTATTTCATATTTGTGAATTGTGAATAATTCGAAATTATTTTTTTGTTAATTTTAATTTTGTAACTTGTTGGTAATGGGTGGTTGTACTCCTAAAAACAAACAAACCACAATTTTGTTTTATATTTTTATAGAATTAGTAACTAATTGAAACAATCAACAAAATGTTTATTTAACAGTTTTTTTAAGGAGATTTTAATACTCGTTGATATAGAAGGCTTATTCAAACTTACAAGTTGATATAACTTGGATTCGTCAGTTTTGTTGTTGTAACAACAAACTGAATAATTACAAAAAAAACTATGTTTTACTAATAGATAGTATTTATTTAGATAATATAAACATTTTGGAGGTGCTATCATACATTATTTTCTTCATTATTCATAAAGTACTTATCGGTCAGAGACATTTAATAATTCAATTACACATCTAAATCGTTTGTTTTAATTGCATCAATATATTAGAAATAAATGTTATCTATACGTATTCTAAGCATTAAGTTATTCATATTTCTAGACTACATCCAACTTTAAATTTAGTCACGGTAGTAGTAATACGGTTAATCTATATGTATTCTTCGATGGTATATATATAAAATAATATTATACAATGTTATCTATGGTAACTAGGAAAACATTTCGACGACTTACTTTGACTCAGCGGCTGACGTTCCTTTATACACGGTTACACTATAGTTAAGCGTTACAAGCTATTATATATTTTCTAATAACGCCATTTGTAAAAACCCTATATTGAAACGTAAAATTTATCAAAATTTGTTTGTCATTTTGACTTGCATTGTGGTTTATATTTATGAACCGCTTTTCATTGAGTATCATAGTTAAATCGTTATATTGGCGTATTTTGGTTAACAAAACAAAAGATATATCTATCAGGTATGGCTTTCATGGGAGATACACTATCACCAGCTCCACTTTGGCATAATGGGCCAACTCCAGGATCATTTTACAATTTTCCTGCAAATTCATCAAATTTAGGGCCTGCATCCCGTCCACTACAAGATTTCCGAGCGCAGTAAGTTTTATAATGTTATTTTTTTTTACGATATAACATGAAGCATTAACATAATCCTCTTATTATTAAGGGTTACAAAGTTGTTTCCCAAGTCAGTTTATTATTTCTGACATTTACTATAAATTATTTTTATTTATTACATCTGCTTACTATAAAGAGAAATCTAAATATGTCTAATTATTTAAAAAAAAATTTTCAACTCTTCAGCTCTGCAAGTCCAATTACCACAACAACATCTGTAATAGCTGTGAAGTTTGATAAAGGCTGTGTTATTGCAGCGGATACACTTGGTTCGTATGGTTCTCTAGCTAGGTTCAGAGACTGTCCCCGTGTTATGAAAGTCAATGATCTGATTATGCTTGGATCTGGAGGGGATTATGCTGACTTTCAGTACTTGAAGGATATTATTAACCAGAAAATGTAAGTTCCAAAATAATCATTGTGATATTATTGTGTAAAATTAGGTTTTTATGAATAAATGATTTAATAATAATCTTTAATTTTGTGGCTTGGGATAAAAAATCAGCAAGTATGACTTAAAGAATTACTTAAGTAAAAAAAAGATTTTGTACAACCTATTCCCTGAATTACTAAACAACATCTGTATATGTATTTATTATGAGTATTGTTAACATGTTTCAGTATTGATGAACAGTGTCTTGGTGATGGACTTAACTTAAAACCTAAGTCTCTTCACTGTTGGCTGACAAGAGTCTTGTATAACAAGAGAAGCAAGATGGATCCATTGTGGAATAATTATGTTGTTGCTGGTATACAGGTAATTTAAAAAGTAAAACCTTTCACATGAACCCATAGTATTTTATGTAAGTACTTTGTTTGTTATTCACATTTTTGTCATGGGTAGGTAGGTATTAGCTGAATTTCCACTGTCTTATTACTCAATTACATTTTCCAGGATGGTGAGCCCTTCCTTGGTGCAGTAGATAAACTCGGAACAGCATATGAAGATGCAGCTATTGCCACTGGGCTAGGAGCATACATGGCAACACCCCTTATTAGAGATGCCACAGCAAAGGGCCCCCTAGATGAAGAGTCTGCCAAGTGAGTACTAGAAAAATGGTTATATTTATATACATGTGTTTATCATTTAACCACTAAATCTAATATATAAAATTCTCGTGTCACAATGTTTGTTCCTTTACTCCTCCGAAACTGTAAGCATATTGAGTTGAATGCTGTCAAAAGTTGTTTTATAGAATGCTGTTTATACAATAAACATTAAAAGTAATTTCACGAAAGTCATCCTATTGAGTTTGAGACTCTTTGACTATTATGTAAACTATCTATGACTAGCATCGATGAAATGCAATACAATTTTGAGGCTATATAATTTTACAGGGCTTTGGTGCGTAAATGTATCGAGGTACTGTTTTACCGAGACGCGCGTTCGTTTCCTCGATACCAACTGGGTGTGGTGACTGCTGCCGGAGTTACAATTGATGATACTATAGAACTCAAACATGACTGGACATTGGCACATATGATTAAAATGAAGTGAATTAAATGTTATTAAATGTTTCTTAATAGAATTTTTTTTTATTGGTAAATTGAAATTTTAATCCTATGAGATTTTTGTATGGTTTGCCTATCTATAAATCTATTTTCAATGGTTTTCTGTATTGAAACAGATAGCCGAATGAGTAGTAGTTTTTTATTTACTGTTTTTTATATACTAAAGTCATGTAAAAGAAGTCTTACCAAAGAGTATATATGGATGGTGCGTTCTGATGTTCTAAATTTAAAAAAAAACGCGCCACAATTTTTTTTCTAGTGTCTGAATTCCATACTTAGTGTTTTCTTAATATAAACTTATGGGAACATTTTGTTATAATGACATGATCCAGTAAATAGTATAGTTTTAGCTGTTCAGTAAGTAAATACCAGACTTATAAGACATAGTTAAATAATTTGTAAGTTTGAATACCAATAATAAAATATTAATTTTTTCAAGTTTATTTATTTATAAATTATTCGTTGTAAAAATAAAATTCATTTAAAATTTATGGCTAGTCATAAATAGAGATAATAAATGCAATTTATAGTAATGAATATTTACAAAAGTAAACTATTATAACAATATTAAACTAAAACGTATGAGGCTTAATATTTAGTAGAAATTGGCTGGATTTGTTATATAAGCCTTATTAATTTCAATAAATATTATATTGAAAATATTGTAACCAATTAGCAATTTGCTTAACTAAAAATAAATAATATCTATCAATATAATTAATACAAATATAATTAAAAAAATATTTTGAAGTACACTTATTAATTATATTATAAATTCGTTTACACATCACCATAGACAATTGAGCAATTTTTTAAACAAATGTTCATATGACATGTGCAGATAACACTGGGAAATAATACTATGTTTTTAACTGTTATTTAACATATACTATGATTTGTATACTGTATCCATTATAGTGATATGTACATATTAGGATTATTTATTTTAAGTCAACATTGAAATGTTAAGTTATTAAAAAATAACTATCAGCGTTTATATAAATGAAATTAATATCAAACTCCGATGTTTAATAGAGGCAATGCAATTTATTGAATACGCCTATTTTTTAACGACTGGTTTAATTAACTGCAGTGATTTGAGTAATTTAACTATTAACGACATAACACTGAAATAATGTCATAGATACGAACTTAATGATGGATGTATTACAATATTTTGTCATTTAAAGTATATTATTTTAACTAAAACTGCAATATTTGGTTGATCCAGTCTCGGAACTCTGATATCCGCGTGTACACTCCGGGTTGGTTTGGTTCGGCACAGCCAATGCCCCACGATATGATGCCACCAAGAACGTAACGATTATCTCTGTCCCTTTGAATAACCATCGGTCCTCCACTGTCACCTGAATAATAAATTCATAAGTTTTTGATTATGACTTAAGCATCCAGGTTTATATAACCGATGCATCACTAAAGTAATGTGCCAACAAATGTATTTTTAAAAAATGGACAGTTTTAGATACTCAATATCTATGAGATCTATCTGATACTCAAGTCTGCTACGTAATTTTGTTCAGTTTTAATAATAAAATTACCTTCACAACTATCAGAGCCCCCATTCTTCCATCCCGCGCAGATAAATATATTGGGGATGTGTTCGTTGTATCCCGCCGCTTGATACATTGACTCACATGCAGTGTTGTTGATTATTGGGACTTGTACCTCTTGGAGCACACTCGGGAGTGGACCCTCTGTAAGGTTAAAACATATCTTATATTTTTTAAATATATAATTCTAGATTGTTAAAAAGAACTAAAACTGTCATAAACGCTTCATATAATATTAAATGGTGAGGGCTAAGCTGTGTGTAATTGTTTTTTTTATTATTATTAGTTATTTAACCTACCATCATACAAACGACCCCAGCCAGTGACGTACGCGGTCTTTCCAACGTAGTCGTCGTCATTGTCCGGCACACAAATAGGTAAAATATTTGGCTGGAATTTCACCGGCTCATAAAATCTGTAAAAGACGTTCATTAATTTGGAATTGAATGTGAATTAATTCAATATTGTTTTCATTTTTTTACCTTAACAACGCGAGGTCATATTCAAATGTAGCAGGGTCAAAGTGTGGATGGCTGGCTATGATCTGCACACGCCTTTCTTCAAAACCGTAAGGTTCGTCTTCAGTCGCCAAGTCGTGTTCTCCCAGGCGCACTAAAAGCTCTGAAGGCGGTACACTGAAAAAGTTTAGGGCAAATCAGCTTATTTAAAAACCAAAGTTACATTCGGCCTTTCAAGAGGTCAAACTACATAAAGTCGTGTCTTAGGATAATGACACGTAGGATTATGGCATTGTTATAATGTTGAGATGTTAATCTAGGTAAAAATATTTTTCCTTGTTTATGCATTTTTTAAATGGTATATAATTCATATCTTTATATATTTGCTCATATAAATAAAAAATATATAAAGGATTTAAAAGGGTTTTAAAAAACGGTACAATTGTTTTTTTTAAATTTACTTACAATAAATATAATATAATAATAGATTATATTATTGTTTATTGTAACCGAATTTCAGTTATAACAAACTGTTATATGATTTAATCCTTAAACAATTATTCTTACTCAAATATCATTGACCTCGTCTTATTAAAAGACATATCAAAGAGTTATTAACATAATAAATACTCACTGTTCCACACAATGTGCTGCTGTAATTGCCCAATTATCATTCAACAAAGCCGCACCACACTTGTGTAAGTACGTTGAGGTTCTATACTGCCTGAGCGATATCTGCCAGGGCCATTCACCGAAGCTGGACTTGGTTCCACCAACTATGCGTGCCTGAGGCCACAACCGACGCCCGCACACTGCCAGCAACAATAATGTTGAGTTTATAATCATATTAAAACCTCTTTCGTAAATCTATTTTGAGCTTTGCACAAAGTTCCACAAAATTACGAGACAGTATCTTGAATATTATAAAGTTAAATTGATTTTGTTATTATTTTAAGAAGAGATTTTCAGCAATATAATCGCATTCAACTTTTAAGCGTCTGCAAAGTCAAAGTTACTGTATAAGCTTTGCACTTTTTGGTTAGGTTATTGCCCGAATCAGTTTGTCACGAAACACTTATATTGCACTTGAAGAAATCAAACAGGTTCCACTTCCTTACACTATTTTGTTATTTGCGTACACTTAATCGTTATTTTTAAAACGTGAAAGCTGCATATGTTTCAATAGAACGTTAGTAAACAAAGAATACTATCATTATTATCTGCAAAAAAATATATGTATTTAGTTATTGACTTTTGTGTATAAAAATGTATTTTTTTTATTGAAGCGTCCTTGCACCTTGGCCGTATTCACGCGCGAACTCCAACAACTCGACTCATTGTTTGTAATTTAATATTTCAACTTTACTATTGGTATTAAAAATGACCAAGTATGTTTGTTTGTTTGCGAATTTTAAATATTTTACTTTTTTAAATACTAAAATTATTAATATATACACGTGATGTGTGATTGATACTTTGCATTTATAGAGGTTTTAACCAAAGAGGTTTTTATTACAAATTTTATTTAATGATAGGATGATAGGCAATATAACAACTAACAACCTCATAAGTTAGGTTTATAGACAATGTTATATACTGTATATTTTGATTTTGTATGTATATTCTTTATATGTATATAGATAGCCAGGACTTTGACCGAAAACGCACACGGCTTTTGAATTCAGATTAGTTATTCGAAAACTGTGATTTGAATTTATAAGCATCGTGTATAATTTATGATACAATTATACATGCAAAAAGTGCTTGACTTGTATTGATAAGTTTTTAATAAAACATATGTAAGTATCTAATAAATAGAAAGAAAAACCCGCAGATTTTTCTTATGCATACACAACATAAATTGTTTATTATAAGTTAACGATTTCAGACGTATGTGGATTTTAAAGAATTTAAAATAGTTATTTTATATTTTGTGGTATGAACGCAAAAATTTACTGCTGATTGCTATCTAAGGTTTTAAAGAAAAATAAAGACGATTTCGGTCAATTATTTGATGCGTTGTTTATTTGGATAAAGGGTTTTACTCATATACTGTAAACCTATATGGGTTTATATCCCCAACGCCAACTGTGATTTTGTATAAAATGTATTCTAGCGGCCATGATAAAACTCTATAGTCTTATTAACCACAACCACATGATTACTAGGCGTTTTTTCAACACGGAATTGAGATTTAATATGTACATACTGGCAGGAAAGAGGATGTTTTTTTTTATAACGCAAATAATTAACTCAATTCATTTGTAAAGTGTTTATGTACGTTTGTGTTTATTGCAGGTTTTAATTTAATTAAAGCGCTCAGTTACTATATTAGGTTTTGTATAAAAAAGATAATTTTCCTTTGTATGCGAATGTATGCGTATCGACTTTATTATGTTTTGTAATAGACCTGTTTTATTGTTATTAATAAAACGATGTGTTCTGCTGATGGTACACGGACGTATTATTTATATCAAGGTAACACAAAGAAAATGTATTCTTTGTAATAATCACGGGATTAACTGCAAATTGCAATGATACAATACTTTAGATCTAATGAGTTTTATATAACTAATAAGGGATCGCAGTACCGCTTGAAATAATAAGGTTTTTATCAATTTAAATTAAATTTATAAGTGGATTACAATTTAGTAGTGGTAGTAAATTTGGAATTAAGTTTTTAAACATGATATTGTATTTATAACATTATTGTAAATCGTGCGTTTTAAAGGAGCTCTTAGTAGCCTTACCTTCTGTGTAATTACTCAGGTTGTAGTCGTCTATAGGAGGGGTAGTAACCGATTCTGTTGTATTCTTGTTGATTTGCTCTAAAAACAAGAAGATGAAATAAATATACATATAAGGAAAAATTGAGTCGAAAGTTAGTAAGTACATAAAATAATCAATTTAAGAAATTATTTTTTATTATTTACTTGTCCAAAATGCTTAAATTACCTTCATCGTTCGGTTTTTCACTAGACGTGACATTGTTCTTTAAGCTTTCGGTTGTTGTTGGAACCGTTGGTGACAACGTAACATTTACAGTGAACTCTTGGATCTCGGATGTTGATGGTGTTGATACTGTAGTTGTTGATGTGGTAGTTGATTGAGTGGTTTCGGATATCGGAATTAGTGATGGACTTGTGGACTCTATTATGACTGTTGGTAATTGCTGCGGTGTTGTTGCTTCTGTTGTTGAAGTGGTTGTCGGTATTGGTGTTTCTGGCTTTGATGTTAATAACACCCAGCCTTCTGGTGCAGTTATTGGTGACCAATTTTCTACAAGATAAAGTTTTATAAGCAATTTGATTACTCTTCTATTATCTGCAATTCTGATGTTACAAGTTTTATTAGTTGAATGACAATACCATTAAGGATAAACTAACAAAAACTTTAATAAAGCTAAAGAGTGAATGTGAAGCACGATGTAATGTGTGACTCATTCATACTTCGAAGAATTAACGTTCCCCTATAAAAAGCTCATCAAGACAAAGATACTTAAGCTTTGTTGACGCGCTTTATTTACATTGTAGCATTAAGTATTTTACAAATGTTCAAAAAATATTACCCTATCAGTATTTTCGGCTATGACTGCATAGATCTCTAAGGATCCATATTTTAACCATATTTCCCATAAATTATCTCATTAGTTGGTATTAAAAACATTCGTTTTATCTTTACTTCCTTTCGGTTGTACGTACTTATAAGATCAACGACAGGTCATTAGCTTATTTTGTTTTGATTAATCATCACCTGTTGATTTCTACGAGTTAGAGTATTCTATTTAACGTGGTATCATGTGTTTTTAAAATAACTTGTTAGTAATCGTTAGTTTAGTTTTTTTTCAATATAATATCTATAACTTTGAGCATAACTATATGGGGATCCTGTTGGTCAAGTATTTGACCAACAGATTTTGCTTCTTAAAACATGCTGATCAATGAGTCACTTTTATTCGAATTGTAGTTAACATAGTTACGACTATTAACTTATTCCGTGTCTTTAATGTTAGCACTATTAAAGTATTTACACAATCTTGTATTGCAAAAAGTATATTTTAATTCGAATACTAGGTACAAAATCTTAATGTATTTATATTTAATAAACTATATAAAATGTATCCCAGACATTTGTTTTGATAAAAAATACAATATTTTTTATATCGCTATAAGCTTTGGGTTAACCCTTATTATTGTGCGATCGTGCTTAACCAATCAGATCACGTATCCAGGTCAAACACGAGTCGAGTCGGGTCAATACTGTAGTCAGTGAAATTCACTTTCACAATAATTTATTTAGAGGTCATGAAAGTTTTATTCGCAAATAAGACCGCTCTTTTTTATAAATTATATATAATTAATATGATATTAGATTAACTAACCTTCAGCGACGGTTGTCGGGTTTTGAGGCGTCTTTGTTGCTGTGTCCACGTTTGATGACCAGGTGACGAAAGGTGGGAAGTCAGTAGTTGTGGTTTCAGCTTCTGTTATTCTGATGGTTTCATTTTCAGAAATCTCTTGCGTTGTCGTTTCTTTAAATTCTGTTGTTTCTGCTATTGTTGGTTCTGAGTTTCGTATAGTTGTTTCAATTTCTGTTTCTGTTGTTAGTTCTATTTGAGACGGTTCAGTTGTATCGGTTTGGAAAACAGATTCTGTTTCGCCTGCTTGTGTCTCTGTAATTGTTTCTGTTTGTCTTTCTATCTCTGTCGTTGTAGGGGCAGGTGTAGTTGTTGTAGTTGTGGTTGTTGTTGTTATAACGGGTGTTGTGCTTGGTATAGTTGAACTACTTACTGTGGTTGGAGGTACAGTCGTTGTTGTAGTTTTAATTGGTTCTGTTGATGTTGTACTAGGAGTCGTTGATAACGTTGTAGGTGAATTAATTTCTTCAAGCTTTGAGACTGTTTGATTTATGTAAATGATTGATGGTGCTGAAGGACGCGTAAAACCTGGTCTCGTGCTTGTATGTTGTGGTAGTATTGTTATATTTAGCCTTGGTGGTATTTGTATAGGCTTTTTTGTAGGAGGCCGTTTGGATGGAATTCTGAATGGTGGCTTTCTCGTTGCATTTACTGTTGTTAGTGGTTTTGTTGGCCGGGGTTTGCCGGTTCCCGTGTATGATGGTCTTGTGAAATTAGTAGGTCTATATGTAGGTCGGGGCTTATAAGTGGGCCTTGTAGGTTTTCTCGAAGGCTTAGGTTTTTCTGTTGTAATAGACTCGGTAGTTTCCAATTTAACTGGTTTAGATGTAGTTATAGAGTTTGTGTCAATTGGTACACTTTGGAACGTAGATATTTTTACTGGAAGTTCAGTAGTATCAATTTTTTGAGTAGTATTTATTAACTCAGTGGAACTGATAGATGTAGTTAGTGTGTTATCTTTGGTTGTCATTTTATCCAAATAATTTTTGTCACCCGGTTCCGTTCTATCTTGTGCATTTTCTATTGTTACCTGTGTGGTATGTGTACTAGGTTTATTTGTGCTACTTGTTGGGGTTTTATACAAATTATTAATAATTTTATCCTCTTGAGGATGGACAAAATTTGAACTATCTATAGTATTATCTTCTATGTTATTAATGATACTTGGCAGAATTGTTTTATCCGGGATTTGACAACAGGATCCAAAATAAAATCTGTCAATACATGTCCCCAGGTGAGATCCATTGGCTTTGAGACAGTCTATGGCGAACATGCAAAGTCCCTCTTCTCCTGTTCTTCTTGAGACACAGGGTAAATGCCTTATATTTCTAGCTAAGGGTACTGGAGCTGAAAAAAGTAAACAAATACACATAAACTTTATTGTTAAAATATTAAAACCCTACGGTAGTACCTAGGTTAACGCAACTTAAGCTTCCTTTATTACTGGCAAACTTTTTTTTTTTCAATCCTACAATTAGAAGTTGTAAAAATAATACAACATTTCTTGATAATTTTGTTCGATTATGATTCTTATATTCCACGTCATCTTGCTTTTTAGTAGTGAACTATGCACAGATCATTTTAAAGCTCTCTTGTCACCAATGTTTCTATGACTAGATGTTGTAAACGTCCGATAGATGGCACATTTTACCCATAACTATATATTGTGGTACATATACACAAATAATAATATATTATTAAACATTATTAAAATTTCTGTCTCATGTTCAAGCGATTTACACGATTACTAACTAAACAAATCAGAAAGAGACAAAACAATTCGAGAATATATAAAAGTTGTATGCTACTATCCTAATTATTAAAACTAATTTAATTGTGAAAAGATATTTCCGGCTATATACACATAGGATTATAATCAGGTTTTAGAGATAAAGTCAATAATCGGTCATCTCTTTTATAATTAACAGTTAGACTGGCTGATCAGTACAATACCGTTGCTTTGATCTAATAACATACTTATGAGTATTTATAAAGACATTTAATACATTTTTATTTGTTTCAATATTTAATTTTATTACAG
Source organism: Leptophobia aripa (assembly GCA_951799465.1). NCBI lineage: Eukaryota > Metazoa > Arthropoda > Insecta > Lepidoptera > Pieridae > Leptophobia > Leptophobia aripa. Next base: position 2,814,556 of record OX637272.1, on the reverse strand, counting down.
TTTGTAAGCATGGGTGGAAATTCTGTTTATACTGGGTATTTTTCAACGTTTGGCTTTAAACCATGCGAATATACAATTCTTGAATTATTTTTTTTAAATATCCACGCTCATAAGGCGTATTATGTAGATCAGTGAAACTATATCTCAGAAATAAGATATATCTTTAAGAAACATATTTGAAATTCAAAATATATTGTAAACGAATCCATTTATCTCACTTATATTTCAGACCATAGACATAAAACTATGCTATTAATAAAACACATTAAAATAAAACTTCTTTAACTATTCGATATTAATATACTTTGTTTTGAGTGTTTTGTAATCATAGTCATCGAGAGACTCCATTTAAATCTAAAATTAACGAATAAGTTGTATATATATTTCGAAAGATCTTATGTACTTTGTTTTCTATATTGCATTGATTAATTCGCTGGAGCATAGTTAAATTGTTGCTCTTTGCAATGGTCTTGTAGAAAATACTTATTCTATCTACGCCCTTCATTCAAATCTGGCAGTAAATGTTAATAAAATAAGCCTCCATTTATTTTATATTTTTTCGACGTAGGAAAGTTTTATATAAAGTGATTTTGAGTTTAATTTTATAAACTTATAGAGTGTGTCTCAACTGGTTAGGACGGAAAAAAATAATATAGTTTATGTTTCCTTACTAATTTGAAGCATTTGTATAGTATTCAATAAATAAAGGCCTTTTTTTCATTTTGACAATATTTTAAAGTTGTGTTTAAAAAGTTGTCATTTTGAATCGTATTTTAGTTACAAAATACGTAAGTAAGATTTCGTTTAGTTCGAAATTGTCGGAAAAATTAAAAAAATCACACGCGATGAAAATAAGATGAAAAAGGTCACATATACCGAAAAGTCAATAATCATAAAAACAGAAATTTATAACATTTAATACTTTACATCGTTTTACCACTTAAATTTATTTTCACACAAATACGACAAAAGAGCTATAAAGCGTAAATAACTTGGCACTGGATACAGATTTAGTAAATATTTTAAGAAAGTTATATAAATTCAAATCTACCTTTTATAAATTTTGATTAACAGTAAACGACCTTTATAAGTCAAAATTGTAACCCCTAAAACAGCATTATTATTTACCACAGAATGTAACCTAATCTATATGACAAGTTATCTTCGACGAAGCTTAGCAAATGAAGTTTAGCTCGATTCCGAAAATATAACATACAAGTTCTAATTGCGTCAATAATGTTTAGTATGCAAGCTGTACCAGCTTTGCCCTGAGACTTCTTCATACACTTGAAGAAGTCATAGAAGATTCATAAATTTGGTAATCAAGTTCGTAAAAAAATCCCATAATCCGAGTAGATTTAAGAGGCTGTTAGACTCTATAAAATCCGACTTAATAACTGAGATGTTGGCTATTACCTAATAAGATTAACATTCATTACTTGATGAGTCAGATCGTTTTGACGTAGTTATGTAAATAGTGGCATGATGTGTCATCAAGAGAAAGCAAAACTCGGTAAATATTCAAAAACCCACCGGTTGATTAGTTGAATTTTATTAACGTGTTATAATAACGGTCGCATTCGATTTTCTTTTGGTTTCAAACTTAATATTTTCGGGTTTTTGGTAATTTTTTTACTAAAAAACCAATCGTTAGGTAGTCTTGTTATTATGTATCCATTACGAAGCCATGTAATGTATTGGCTTTCTTAAACATAACTTTGGATAACCATTTTAAATATACAAGTATTAGCTTTACAGTATTGTGTTAGTCACTTTCACTTGTATCATTGGGGTCATTCTGGGGATCTCAGAAATGCATTAAGGCAACACATGTAGGCTTTTGAAAGGAAAATAAAATGTCAGAGCAAAGTGTTACGGGAAATGAGTAATAGAACAGATGTAATGTCAATATGTCAATTCCGTTACACATTATATTATTTATATGTGGAACCACATATAGTGGTATGCCACCGCAATACTTAACATTTGAATTTAGTTTCATTATCTTACTGCCGACTTGTTTGAGAATGTTATGTTTCTACACAATGCTTAATTTTAACATATATTAAAAATATATGAACTTACAGTATATGAAGATGGAAGACAAAACACTTTCGATGTAACCCCCCGTATGGAATTTTAAATAACAAAAGAACACCATAAAACTATGACTCAACGTTACGTTTTCACTTTTATCGTGCATTCTTTGGAAAGAACGTTCATAGATAGTAAAGATCATCCATAGTCAATACGCGAAAGTAGCCATTTGTTTGTCTGAAAGGTTTTAAGACTTCAAAGAGGAAACTAATTGAACGCATACAACTCATACATTCGTATTTTTCAAAGGCGTATAATAGAACGTCAAATTTCACACTGCATGGACATTTCAATGAATTATTATTGTTTTAATTTAAAACTGTATTTAAATATAACTTCCTTAACGGATATTTATTGATATGCCAAACATATACAGTTACGATAACATACAACCAGATACATGACACAGTGTTTATTATTATTATTTTGTGCCAAGATGTTAATCTATTCCATACATCTAACTAAAGACAATATTTTATTTTGTATGTTCGTAAATTATTAAAAAATATTATTGATTATTATTTGAATATACTAAAAGAAAATGCATTTTAATATATAATTTGTATAACAGAGGCCAACAATACTGTAAAATTTAATGTAATAATGAAGGAAGCCAATACCGTAAATACTATGTAAATACTCACCTTGCAAATAATCCAAGCTTAATATAACTGGCCCAGCCGTGACATATGTCAAACTATATAATAATTGCACTAACACTACTACAACAGTACAGTTGATGCTTACACTACGCACACTATCAACTAGATTGTATATTAGACACTTTTTATCTTCACTTGTATGGAACTTTGGGTGGCTGTACGGCCACGTGTTGATTGGTGGGCCCATTATTGTATGTTGATTTAAGTGTGTTGCATTTCGGTTGTTCTGAAACAAAAAAATAAAAATCAATGCAACATTAAACTTGTGTTAAAATTTGAGTTTGAATTGTGAGGCTACCATTAAATATTTACACAATTTAATAGAATAGGTTTTTGTATGGAACTTGCGAGAGGCAGAATCGTGATGAACACGATAGACCCTTAACTACTTTGATATTATATCCAAGGTACTGTAAGTAGTTATTAAGTTGTATCCAACCTCAGTCAAGTCACCGTTAAAATGTGAGAAATGACCCGTTATGGCGCCTGGCTTGAAGCTATTATTAAGAACGTAAACAAAAACTTATATCGCAGAGTCACAAACATAGTACTGCAAGTAGATATAAGGTATGTTTCTTTTCCCTTTGTCTATATTCATGATATTAACGATACGACTAAAACAAGAATATTCTTACAATACCGTATCTGATCTACAAATCTTAGAATATCCGAACCGTGGCATTTCATACAATGAGACTTGATAATTGTGATAATTATTATAATGCTATTACTGTTACTTGACGACTTATGTAATTTACAAAAAAAAACCGTATATTTTCCATCGAATTGGGCATTTACTTTTATTATTTATTCAAATATTACAGTGAAAATATATATATGTTTCGAATAAACATTATGATTCCTACATTATTGTTATACATTCATACGTCGTCTTCATACTCCTACAGGTGTTCATAAAATGTTAAAGGATGTCTATTTATTTCCTTAGCAATGCCCAAAAGATGTTAAATCAGTTTAGTTGTACGTGGTAATTTGACCGTCGCGATCTGGGCCAAAGTGCCGTTACATTGAGAAAGTGTAGGTCACCGTCGCCGACTGTCATACGCATAGTTTTACATATCATGGCATGCGGTTTTATATCTAAGGATCAAGTTCTTGTATCCGCGAGTTTCTTTAAGATTCACATAGAGTTGTTGTCACCACAGATACACATCACCAGACCATGTGAAATCGGGAATAATAAATAATAATGTTTTTGATGGGGCCACAAGCAGACATTGGTTAACTAAAGTTACAGATTTTCTAGAACCTTTCGAACATTTCAAAGAACGCATTGAAAGTTCAGTTCAATTCAATAAATTTGATTGTGATTAAGATTAATAGTAATGTGAATCTGTGCAATGCTGTGTAATTACAGTTAGTTATCCGCTTCTAATTAATTCTAACGGATGTGAGTTAGTCGACAATAATGTTATTTCCTTTTAGGTTTAAGTAGATTGGCTTTAGCACCACCTTATAAACTAGAAATAGAAGAACTCAATAGATTTGAGTTATTATAAACATCACAGTTATACTCATTGGTAATGAATTTTCGTCGTTTGTGGTTTAGTGTAAGTTTCTTCACTTTGTGATAAAAACAGATAATTCTCTTCGTTTTTCCAATATCTTAAATAAGACGTTATAGAAAAGTAAGGGAAAACTCTTTTTAGGCACTTAAACTGCGCTACGTCAGCAAAGATGCATTTTTCCTTTACGAAAAGTACAAATATCAATAAAAATTGAATAATATACTTGTGTATAAAAGTAATAGATAAATACAAAGATTAATTCACTCTATTATTCACGAAGAAATTCAAACACACTTAAAACGACGGCAAATACACGATATAATCAGACGGAAGTTGACTGGGAATCCTGTCTGGTACTTCACAGACAGTTTATCTAACGGTTGCATTGATTTATTTCAGCGATTAAAGATAATATTAAACATCTGATGATTAGCTTAGATAAGTTAAGTTATTACAAATGCAATTTAATAAACTAGGTCTCACTAAAAATCTCGCTTAAATAAACAGATTCTTTAATGTATTAATGATTGGCAAAGTATAACAAAAACATAAGTCAAAATTCAAAAGTATATTCACCTTCGCTGATGGGAATGATTATCAATGGTGATCATTCATATCCACGTCTATAAGATACAATTAAACTTGAGTTTTATCTAATTTGTAGGTCACATTGTGTGAAAGTCTATAGAAACAAAACACTATCTGATCGAGTGCAACATTAAAAAGACTTTATCATTACAATTATAATTTGGCTGCCATTGTGTGCAAATCAGCCGAAACAGTTATGATTTGCAATTTTTCGTGTGCACCGATGTATAATTTACAAGAATTGTTACTATTATATCTAAACAATTCATTTCATACATCTTTAAAGTAATTTTGATTTTGTGATAGAACATATTTATTTTTATAAAACTAAAAATAGAAACAATACCTATAGTAACTTAACACTGAATAAGGATTTTATTTATTTGCATTATATATTTTATAGACATATTTCACAAAGTGAGAAGTAAGAAAAAATATATGACGCACTCGTTTAACTCTTTTCTTCGAGCGAATTTATAGTCTACATATTTTTATCAACAGAAACCTAAATCTAACTTAAAACAACGTTAACAATAATGAAATTGTTCAATATATATAGTAGTTTAATATATTGTTATAATAATTATATCCCATTAAAATAGTATATGCGATCTAAGTTAATGTAACACTGTCTTTAAAAACTTGTCTTCATATCAATCGATGTGTTTGACAGGCATTTGTAAACAATTTGCACAATACATACACAGGGTTTAAGATAAACGTGAATATCGCAATACCCCTATATGTAACATAGGTTTCTTTTTTTGTAACACCAGATTTTCATAAAGGTAATTCAATACTGAATATTTGTAAATTATAATGAAAAATTCATAAACCCCTCGCATATCCAATACAATGTGATTGTTTTTGAATTAAGTGTTAAAATTAGTATCAACAAATAATTTGTACTTAAACCGTATAGACGAAGTTTAAATGTAGTGTATTAATTTAAAGCTAGTTAGCAAATAAACCATAAAATTTTAAAAATATAAAGTCTTAAGTAATTTATAATGTATATACAAAAAGAAGCTGGTTCATAGATAATATAAATTTACCAATTTATATCTCAATTAATACGGGGTCGTAAACTTAATACAAAGTATTATTCCACCGTGTAGTCTCAGGGCTGTAAAAAATATCTAAACCATGTCATTTATTGGTAACTTGAAGCATAAAGCGATTGGTTTTCAACGAGATAAGCTCAGATAAGCCCGTTTAACGTGAGGTCGTTAACTTCACCACAGTTTGTGTGAAACAGTCTAACAGGGATAATCCTTCTGAATGCATAAGTCAATAGACTTTGTTTAAATTGATTTGTCAAATCACAAGTTGATCTAAGGATCAAAAAATCCGACACAAAATATAATGTTTATTTGAATATTAAAAATAACATTTCTATAATGATTTTAACAATAGCTTTTTTTATTATAAGACTTCAATAATTTATGTATTTATTTCCCTTTGTTTGATAACATTTGATTGTATCAAGGTGTGTTAAAAAAAAAATTGTTGAAAAATTACCGTATTTTAAATAGTAATCTTTGTACGCTGGTAATTAACTTTATTACAAGATAATAATAATCCTTGAAGTGTACGTAACTTGTACCTTTATTTACAGTATCTTATTTCATACGTTATAAACATCTTTATTTATAAAATAAAAATTGCACAAAACTTTTATAAAGTGAGGCATTTTTATCAGTAACTTAATAAGTATTTAGTTGTCTTATTTTATGTATCATTAAGTACGGAAGTTCATCGATTGAATGATTTTAAAAGTACTGTTTCATTTACACTGTGTATTTTAAGTGTTTTCTCCGTTAGGCAGCCATCTTTATTTTCAGTTGCTAATTAGGCTTAAAATGTCTTGAACAATATAAATGCCACGGGAGACAGTATTTAGTAATTGAGTTAGTAAATAATTATAATAAATTAATGAATTGCTGAAGTACGATTAAATATTAATTAGTAATAGTAGGTATATTCATATGTATACAACAAAGAATTATAATAGAACAAAATTTACTATTTGAATACTCGTTATAACATCAAGACATCGATTAGAAACATTATTCAGAATACCAATAGTTCGATATTTAAAAATATAGCAGATTATTTTAATTAATAAATATTTCTCGTCGTAAGTAAGAACTGGCAATTTAGAATGAAAATATTTAGGTTTATTGTATTAATATTATAATAAAGCATGTTGTGTTAATAGTTTCTGCTTTCCTGATAATACTGGTTGTATCTGGGTTACCTATCAACCTCCTTACAATTAATAACATCCTGCCTACGAGCAAAGATAAATCTAGTAATTTATTATAAACTATCAGTTTAACTTTGATGTTATTAAAAAATCACAAAGAAATTAAGTTAACTTATTAACGTGTTATTTAAAAAAAAATAAGAACTATTTGAACAATTATGTAAACGTTATTATGAACATTTCTATTATTATGTTGAAAGTAGAAAAAGCGTTGACACATAAGTAAAGACTAAATGCGTAGAGTTTTGATGTTAGCTAAATGTTTTGATTATTTACCATATAAAATCTACTGACGACTTCTAGCGACCAACATATTTTAATAACAAAACTCAAATAAGTACGTCACAGACATGATAAAATTTTGTTATGTGTAAGAAAGTAACAGATTAAGGCATACTACTATTGTATACTCTGTAGACAAACTATAATGGTATGGCATGCGAATTAAATCCGCGCAAATTTTTGAATTAAGAATAAAAGAATGTCGTTGAAATCGGTCGCGGGCGGTCAGGTCGGATTCCATACGGGACCGTGTTTCATTTCACTGACCTACATTCACTGGCAACGGAACGCGCCGACTCTACAAATTCATTTTACCTTGCTTAAGGTTTAAGCTAGTCGTTACAGCCATTAGAATTTTCTTTATAAAATTCTCGTTTTGGTTCCTGATCTGACGATGTGTAACGAAACCGAATATAAGAACATTTGTGACATTCAGTAAAGGATCCTTAAAATTATTTGCATATAGATTGAACCTATAATATATAACCTATAAAATAATGATTTTTCTCGGTATATATGTAATTTATTTAATATACTATTTCCGATATTATTTTTTATATTATAGTATGAACCGATTCCGGTAATTGACGGAATTTTCCCGAATTCTTTATACATATAGTACACGTACTTGAGGTATTTGATAGAATACAGATTAATAATTCGATTTTATTTAATTTTTATTATATATATATATATATTTATTATAGTTATGTTTTTTCAAGACTTTCTGGGTTTTACAAATACAACTATGATTTTCAGTTACCACGAACAACTCACGTTGTGTGTGAGATATGTTCTATTTCTCTATTCAAATATTTAAAGCGTTAACCTATTGGATAACCTTATTAATTAATAGTTTTTTGGTTTAATTTGCTAGGTCATAAATAAAATTATCTCGTACTAATGATATTTTTTCCCCATTTCTAGGCTGCACAAAAAGAGGTCAAGGTATAGTTTTTGTGTACTCAAAGTTGCCTCAGTATTCATAAAAATAATTTGAGACAAGGATATTAAATATCCTTTATTTTTTTTTATCAATATTAATTTAATTATAATTGTTATGACCTTTTCTCAGAGCGTCAAATCGGGTAATAAAATTTTATATGCAAAAACAATGCTTTAATTTAAAATATAATTTAGATTTAACGTTATCATTCACTTCATCAGAATATATTTTTTTTAATTTGGCTCTTAACTTTGACACAAAATGTCAAAAGCTGTTGAAAGATTTACGAGCTTGAATATCTTATACAAAATAGGATCGTTCTTTATCCTAAGGAACCTAGAGATCTGGTTTTTCCCTTAAACAAGTTAGTACTTATTTCCTCTGGCGCAGATCAACAACCTATGATTGCCAGGCCGTTATGCTCCCTCGTCTTCTCTAGGAATAATCATATAAAAACTTCAAATCCCTCAACTGTGACCGTAGTTTAACAAAACCATTTAACAAATGATACAAAACTTATTTCAAAAGTCAATTTATTGTTTTAATCCTTAAGTCTCCATACGAAGCAAATAAACAATGAAAATATTGTACTTATTTTTTTGTTGTATCCAATTTAGTGATTTATTTTTCTCTTTTTAAACCATAATTCTTAAACCAAAGTTTATGTTATTACATTAATTATTAACAGCAAACCACAATAATAATAGCAAAGATATATAATAGAAAAATATATTCACCTGCTTAACGGATTCCAAGTCGTAGCACAATCACGAACTCATTTCCACCAGCATTAAGAAGCATACAGTTATTCGTACTAAATAGAATTTAATGCTGGTTACAAATAGAGACAAAAAAGTTTTTATTTAATATCATTGATGACGTTTGACAGCTGCGAGCGCGCGCTTTTTAATTCTTTTTTTAAATTATACCGGGCGCGGGCATTCGGCGCGGAGCCTTGACCGCAAGGCAGGTCCGCTAGTACTAAACGGGTTGGTCGTGGAAGCTCGCTCGTTCGTTCGCCACCCGATGTAAATTACTTTCGTACTGTTATTTTTCGCTTGGTTGCATCTATTCCGGTCATTTTTTTTTTCGTGGCAAAGAAAGGTATCTTATCTGTACCTGATGAAGCTTTTAGGTTCATTGTGTACATTTGTTTTTAAAATAATTCCCTGATTAGTCAATGGTTGACAGTTAAAAGTTTTCAAGACTGCTGAAATTTAAACATACATTTTATTATTTCTATAAATTATTTTTTCTTTTTATAACTACCCAAAAGAGTTTAAAACAGTTATTATGAAAATCAAGCATTATATAAAATATATATATATATATAAAATATCGACTATCCTATTGTGGCTTCCTCTCCATAAATAAAAATGTATACAATGATGGGCCAAAGCTAAACAAATTTTAAGCAATCAGATATTATTGCAAATATTACTTTCTTACATTTATGTAGATGAACTACTATTTTTGATTCTATCTTGGTTGCTTGTGACCAGGGAATCTTAAAGCACCTGCGACTTTATATATGGCAAATAAGTCTTAATACGTATTGCCATACAGCTTTTCGTGAATAACGTATAAGCATGTGGAACTCACCTTTTAAAACGTTTCAGCATTGGCTAGTAATTATAATAAATTAAATACCAATGGCCGATTGTACCAAATGATATAATTTTCTAAACCGATCTAACTTAACCTAAAATCATGAATGTTTTGCTGCAATAGGCAGTTTTAAGTCTAATCTATAATGGCATTTCTGAGTCGTAACTCTTCATTAAATATTTGACCTATTGAGGATATTTTTATGTATGCTACTAATAATAAAAAGATCTCCTACTAAAAAAAAACCAAAGAATTACCTCGAAAAATATGAAGCCGCTCTAAAATAAGAAAAAATGGACTTTGTACTTTATAAAAATCATCCAGATGTTTTTTTTTAAATTTGTGAAATATTACAAAACTTTTTGAGTGATAAATTTTCAAATCTCTGGTAAAGTTTTAATTGACTTGCAAAGGTTTTATTAAAAAGATTTGGTGATTTATTTATTGCCAATGGATTAAATCTTACCTACCGCGTTGCGTAAAATCCATCTATTTAACATAATAAAATTGGAACTGTCAAACCTTGAAGAAGCTTGTCATCAAGTCAAGCTGAAGATAAATAAACTTGATTGTGAATCAACTATGAATAAATGATTCATTCAAAATTTAACTATAAACTTGATTTGATGTCAAATCTACCACCTCCCCCTAGGAGTAAGTTATTACAATTAAGCCTACATATTCTATGTATGAAATTAATATGTAACAAATATTAAATTCTCTATGCAACACTAATTCTCTTTTGCCATACCTGAAACAATTATTATTTGCATATGTTTTTTAAATATAAAATAAATGTAATTACATGCAGTAATTAAGGTATGAACTATAACCGGTTATAGGCAGCCGGTTCATATGACACCTGCTCCTCCGACTTTTCTATGATAGTAGGGGTCTCGAATAGTTGGTTTGTTGTTCGATTAAGAATTTTAAGAGTAGTTTAATATTTGTTTTAGTGGTGTTAAAACGTGTGTTGAGGATTTATACGGGTAATATTTATTATGATGTTTAAAAAAATATAACCTATTACGTATTTCACTCAACACACCGAACAAGACCTTTGTTAAATATGTTTTTGGTTAAACCTACCTTTTAATGTGTCTCAAATTTTAGTTTAAATTCAATTATTTTGTATTATTATGCTTAGGGTTATCGATTAGTACAAAGGTCTTCAAATAACCTTGAATGGTTATATGTTTTTTTGTATATCCAAATAAAACAGCAATAACACAGTTATCACAAAAATAGTCAAATAATTTATGTCGATCGATTAATTTTTACTCGTATTGGTCCATAAGATGTATGCAGGAAGTCTGCAATATAAACATCTGCACTTACCTCACTAGAGTTATAGAAACCTAGTAGACTATATAGTCTAGAAGTAAATACAATTCTTAACTTCCGGGGGTGTGCCTTCGAATCGTGTTATTAAGTTTATGTGTGTGTTATCATGATTATGTTTAATGTAAATGTAAGATAATTAATTAAAAATAGGTCGAATGTCAAAATTAAAATTATATTTCCACACACATTATCCGCGTTCAAACAAGTTATGTTTTGTTTTATATAAGGATATATTCATACTGTATACACTAATATTATATTGTTATTTATTTTTTATTAGGATTAAGTTCATTGTACAAGTATTACATATATTCGTAAAACAGAATTATAATCGCAATATGTCGTAATATTTGCTATATTCTTGGTGACCGTGAATTAAATATTAGTTCAAGATGATTATTAAATTTGATAACAAGTTGGACATCGATATACAAGGTCGTTATTAAAACGCGTAATAATTTACACATCCAATATTTATATTCATTTAAAATTCCTTCAAAATATGGGTTATATTTATTAATATTAATCGGATACGGTATATCCATATGAATTGGTTTACATTCGAATACCATTTGTCACATGTTTTTAATCATAGTCTTAAATTACCACTTTTGAACTCAAACTCAAAATATCTTTATTCAAGTAGGTCTTTATAAAGACACTTTTTACACTACCACCGGTTCGGAATGCAGTCATCTACAGAGAAGAATCGGCAAGAAACTCGATAGCTGCTCTTTTAAAATAAACAATTAATACAAAATAGTGTTACTGACAATTAAAATAACAAAGCATTGTAAGGCTACTCAAGAATTGAACTGTCCCGATGCTGAGCCGATTGCCGACACATTAAAGGGAACTTTTTCCTCTAAATATTCGTTTACGGACGTCACTAAAACTAAATTATTCCCGGCCTCGGTTTAGAAGAACTCACAAGAAAGTGCGGTTGTCATTTTGTGATTGCAAGTAACTTACCAATTGATTATCGACGTCCAGTTGTTTGTTTTATTCAGCTTAGACAAGATATTCCTTGGAACTAACGAGGCAAAACCGTTCGCAATATTAATACAGCAATATCTCCCTGCGATTTTCGACGGTAGAAACGCTTTCGTGGTAGAACCTTCAATATAAAGATCGAACCACGTGGAAAAATGCCCACACAGGTGAATGACAATGAATTGAAAGAGATGGTGGAAGCTGATTCGGGCCAAACTACCTAGGAATTAACTACATGGTCAAATGAGACAATATTGCCTAATTTGATATTTCCTGATATTTCTGATAATTTCATTCTCAATTCAGTAGGAAACGCTTTTTGAAACTTGTGTTGTCTTTTTGTTGAATACAGAAATGAAAGAAAATTGGATCGAATCGTGCCATTTGATGAAAAGTGGAATATTTAACAGTAAGCAATAAATGCCCCAATGACCCCAGAACAAACGTCACAACAGTGTCCCAAAGCAAAGTTTTCCAATAAAAAGTTAACTGTTTGGTAGTCTCCGCGTGACGGTATTCTCTAGTTTTCTCGGTTCAGGTCAAGTCATTACAGCAGACATCGTGGCAAACTTGGAACAATGATATCAGAAGCAGTGCAACAGCCCAGATTCCCTTCATAATAAATTACATCGATCTTCATTATTATTGCTCTATGATAATGCAAGACCATATACATCACGAGAAGCCATTGTACAAAAACTCTAATTAGAAACCATTCGCTACTCTCCGTATTCGATAGACTTGCTCCAACCGCCTACCATTATTGTCGTGATTTCGACAATTTTCTACGTGATAAAAAGTTATTAAAATAACCAGATATTATACGGCAATTATAATAATTCTTTCGATAGCAAAAAGTCCATACATTTATGTTAGTAACAATAATTTCTTACTTAAGTTCTAAAATACAAACAAAATATAATATCAAATAAATAAATGGTAAATATTTTGATAAAAAAGTTCAGTACAAATCGGGAATTTCAAACTTGAAGCTCTAATATTAGTAAAAAAAATACTGAAATATGTTACTTATTTAACAAATACAATGTAAAAATGCTTACACACCGCTTTCGAACATATACTGAACTTGAAAAAGATTAATCTTCAAGACACGCATTTTTGTATAACAAAAGGTTGAGTGTTCGGTATGAAGGAAGAGAAAGTCACAATTAATTTCTCACTTCCCTGTATGAGACCATTACACGAAGGACATAATAACATTTAATTTTTCTCTTATCCCGGAACTATATAAGTTCTACAAGTCAAACTCCCGAATAATAAATAATCCCAAATACATTTTTTTCAAATAGACAAATTAGTGGGTGTGTTAGTAGCTTACTAGTACTAGGTAGCCATTTTGGTTTTAATGTATTGATAGAGATACCAGTTATACTAATGACAAGTAATAATACATATATACGAGTAATTTCTTAAACGTAATGTAAGGCAGGATCCAATTTAAAAAAAACGAAACAATAAAAACTACAAAACTCACGAACTATGTCAATGCACCCAAACGGATATCTGTATCGTGCATTATTAATAAAACTTTATTTCAGACGATTGATCCATTTTATTTAATTAACAATTCAGGCTTAGGTACTAGATTTAGAGATTAAGTATTGATAAATTCAAAAGTAATATAGAGCTATCGAGTTCCTTGCCGGTTCTCATCGGTAGATAAGTATCTTCCCAACCGTGAAAAATGACGATTCAAAAGTGTCTTTACCTACTTGAATAAAGGTGTTTGAGTTTGAATAAATTAACTAAACCGATGTATAATATAAAGGAGTCTTGATGCAGTCTACTTCTTCTTATTCTCATTGGAAAAGAGAATTTATACACCTGCAATAATTTATACTTCGTAAAAGAGTACATCACAGCCAACCATGACTTTAGAAGAATACATTTAATGCCTGGATGCTCTCTTCACTGCTTTTGTAAGCTATACTTCAAGTGTATGGCATAGTATGAGAGATAAATTGATCATTTGTTCTTTGTTATGTGAAATATTCTTTAGATCTCTTTAACTGATGTGTATATGGATATGTAAAACAATTAAATTTATTCTACCTTAAGAAGTGTGTACAACTTCGATGTATTGTTCGATTCGATTTAAATCGACAGACAAATCATGATTAAAATTATGATCTAACCGTATTTAAGACAAAGATTAATATATTCAACTGAAATTGAAGGATATTTAGGGTAAATATTTAATATTGATATATGAATTAATAATTGCTCAATATGATTGTAAATAATAGACCATAAAGCTTTTCATGCTAAATGTGTTCATGTATGCAAGCTCCTGGTCTATAAGTCACTATATAAGTCACTTTAGTTGTTAATAAACCATCGCCGAGTGGTGTTGTATATATTTTCACACACTTTTACAATATATTAATAATTTTTTGGTGAGCGGTTGACGTAGGTGCGATGCAAAAAATGGTGTATTAAATTTTTGTGTAATTTCATCTTTGTCTGATTGTAAGTATTAATTTACTATGTTTTTTTACTAGAATGGTTTTTATAACATTTTTGATTTGTTTGAAAATACGTTAACCATCTAGTATACCATACAGTTTCATTTAAAATATATAATTATTTCACAGGTATTGCTTATAATAAATATAATATAAATAATAAATCAATATTTAACGGAAACAAAATAGACGTATTTGTTTGTATAGCGTATTGCTAAGTGCACTACTTTTCAATCATAAATAAAGTCAAATCTTTTTATTCGGTAAGATAAATAGAACCATGTTTAATCGTCTAAATAAATTAACGATAAATTTAGCAATAAAGCCAAGCTGGAAGAAATTCATTCAAATCCTTTTTTTATCATCAGAATAATCAGATTTTTGACGAATGACGATTTTTCTGAAACCTTATATTGAATTACTTTTTATATTGTTAACAAACAGGTGGGAATTTTCTTGTTGTTCCTGAGGCCCTTTAAACGAACTACCAACTTTATGGAGCGTGGGAGTAGTAAACTTATATAATTACCTTCCTATTATAAAATAAATAAAATTTCAAGTGGCGAAAATATTTTGCAAGAGTGATCATTTTGTAAGTACAAAGTAGGTAGTTTTTCATGGTCAGGCCTACTCAACTAAACTTCACCGAGACTGTCAGTCATTTCCTTACCTATGTACAAGAATTCAATATATCTGTGACAGGGTTTCGTGAGCTACGGGATAGATAAAACCGGTTCCTAGATATTGGTACTTTAATCATTGAAGTAGTTGAGAAATCCAATACGAGTGTGATCTTAAATATTTTTGCTTAACCTTAAAAATAACCTGTTCGTTTAACTCTAACAAGAATTATTTAGCAATCTAATTCTTGACCAATTTAGTTTATTAAGAGCTATTCTTATTACAATCAAAATTATTTATCCAGACATTTAAATATTTGAGTAAAGAATAGACGAGGCAAACCAGATAATCAAATCCATTTCCGGCGCAATTTGAATTTAGGACATCACTAGCTGAACCGGCAAACGTCGCTTTGTCATACAAATTGTTTATATAACTATTTAAATGACGATTGGTCAGTTATCTAGCGGGATGAAAAATGATTAAATTACTAAAATAAAAGGACATTATTATAGGGGTCGGTGTTAAAAGGGTAAAAATGTAGGATTGTATGTATTTTTTATGCAACATTATAAAAAATAAAAACAATTTAATTTGTCAAAAAAAAAAAAAATAATAAGGATGAGCTTCCCTTATAACTTACGGGTATGAAAAATAGATGTTAGCCGATTCTCGTACCTACTAAATACGCATATAAAATTTGGTAATAATCTGTCAAGCCGTTTCGTATGAGTACATTAACTAACACTGTGACATGGAAATTTTATATATAAGATAAGGCGCCGGCAATTTTGTATGAAACTAATATATATATATATATATATATATATATATATATATATATATATATATATATATATATATATATATATATAGATATTAATATTGATATTCTTTAGTTAGATATCAATTATCAAATGAACCTTGTATGAATATATCCTGCAACTATAAGGAATCCTAATAAAAATATGCAATAACTGAAAACCGGGCTGTGAGCTAAATCACTCATCTATGCAGTATATATTAGACACGCACAAATATTTTTCCTAAACGGCAGTAAACCGGATTTACGAGCAACAAATCTAAGACTTGCTAGCGGCAACTTGCTAGATGTAAAATGAATATAAATCATTATTTATTTGAGACACAGTTCAGTTATGACACAGAGGACTCTACGTGAAGCCTGTACCATGATATTGAGTTCTGTCTAATACAGGTTACTATAATTTTAAACGGAGCGAATCGTTATATTACCACAAGTATCACGGAAAGTCATTATTCAAACAAAGATTAAAAGTAAACAAAATCTTATGTTGAACTATGTTTCTGTCCACACTATGTCTTAAGCATTTTTTGAATAATTAATTTGAAATAATTGAAGATAACTAATTCCCATTTCAAACGTGTAAAAATATAATCATTTCATTGATATTATTATCGCCAGCTTTAAAATATACTTTGCCCTACCATCTAATAACGTAATCTAACGATATCGATTAGAATCTATTAATTATTTCATATCTTAGTTTATCGTAGACAAAGTGGTCTTATATAACGAACGTCTTTAAAACTTGTATCTTATATTCGCATGTGGGTGAGATTTATGAATTATGTTAACACATATTGAATCGTATCGTGTCTTTATTCTTCCGGATCTATTTTTTTCATCTTTGGTTAAGATTTCACTAAATTTTATTTTATTAAGTCAATAACAACATATAAAATAATTAAAACATAAGATATACATATAAAACATTTTTTTAAGGTATATGTACTTAATACGAAGTTACACTGAACATTGCAATATTGTGTTTAGTATCTGTGTATCCACAAACAGTAACAATACATTCAGTAGAATTTAATAAAATCTTAGTAGTAATAACAGCTATTTACAGGTGTAGAAAAGTAAAATGCGACGGTACTTCACTAAATTGTAAATGATGAATCTAAACTATTTTCTTTTACAGTTTAAAAATAATTTATAATTTGGAATTACAATATGGGGTAAGTGATTTTGTAGAAGATATTCTTTTTTAATAATAATTTATGTCAACCAATAATTTTGTGTATCAATTTTAATTTGTTTGTCATTTTTTAAAGCATGAAAAAGTAACTGACTCGACTAACAAGGTTATAGTCATTTCATTTATTTAACGTTTTATTAATTTAATATGGATTGGAGCTTAATCCAACATATTTCAGGAAAAACCATGGGAAAAGCTACCGACGAAATGCAAAAGGTTTTACTAGGTATGTACCCAATGCATGGAATGTATACGAAAGCATGTGTAAAATATAATAGGTTTTAATTAAAAAATACATAAAATTAATTGAATTCATAATTTGGTGAACAAGTTAGCTCAATGGTCATCAGAACGGAGGGTCTCGAGTTCGATTCCTGGTATGGTCAATATTTATGTGATAATCTGTCAGCATATTGGCTGCGGTTTTACTATTATAAGTAGTTGCATATATCAGTCACTACCCATAACAACCTATGAAGGAGTTGATAGCAAAAACATACTACAATAAACACAGTAGGTACATTTAATCTAAAAATAATTGGCTACCATTGCGATGTGAGCTACTTACGTCTAATCTCTTATACCATTATTTCATTCCTAATCCTGTCCAAAATACTCCACTCTAGTGCAGAATTAAAATAATTACTACTTTGCGAACGAACCTCAGGCGGCAATGGATGCTTCCTTGGACGAAATTAATTAACAATATAAACTTTGCAATACAGGATATTACTGCAAACTACGACTGACAACGTTCGAGGCATATTTAAAAAATGCAATGTCGCTACGACGATATAGTTATTATAACCCCCCCCCCCCCCCTTCAAATGAAGTAGGATACAGAAAAGGGTAGTACTAGAAGATTCCGAAATAAATATATCCCAAATGTTTTCAGAATATCAGATTCATATTTGCCTATAAGACTGGCTGGGGACCTTGTATTGTTCGCGGCTCATGGAATTAATATAATAGTAATGCATTTAGCATTACAGACCGAAGTTATGAAGGAGAAAGATCTTATGGCATTTCATTCACTACAGTGGAAATATATAACAATTTGGAATTTGGTAAGATTAAAATTCAACTAAAACAAATAGGTTTTTATGGAAATCGGAAATATCTATATTTTGACTGATTTACATGGTCAGCGATTGGAACTGCAAAATAATAAAATACAACCTTTCACTTTCAGGCTTTCCAAAATGTATATCTTCTAGTGGGAATCGCGTGTGATATTTTTTCACTTTTCAAAATATTCGAAGAGGACAAATATGTGGAACAAATAAAGCGATATAGAAGAACATTCTTTTCAGCTGTTGTATGGCCATCAAGTATTGTAAGTAATGCATAAGATAATTAAATATCATGTTTTAAACATCCCTTAGACAGAATTAAGTAGGAACCGTTCTCCAAGCATAGAAAAAAAAATTCTTCTTTCATGGTTTCCACGACCGAATCATTGTTAAATACAGCATTTTATGAATTTTAGAAATGAATAAAAATGCAGTATATGGTCGATGGACTACTGTTTAGTTTTAATACATTTTTATATCGTATGTTTGTTTTGTTTTCTTTTGAAACATTAATTATAATAATATTTCGTTTTCATAATAATTAAAACATTCAATTTTATGTGATTTTTGATATCAAAAAGGTTGCCCATACCTCATTCCGGTTTTATTTTTTTCCTTTTAAATCCATCTATTTCTGTGTACACATGCTTTCGTTCTAACGAACATGTTGATTGATCATTAATAAATATATTTCAGCTGGTAAGCTCGCTATTTTGGCCGCTATTTCTCTACAACCGAGAACTTGTATTCCCATCTTATATTGACAAGGTTCTTTCGACCGCTTCAAACCATATGATACACTCATTCATAACTGTCGTGGTTGTATGGGAGTTAATCACTTTGCCTAGAAGTACTCCGAAAACGCATAAGTGGAACTTAATGCATTTAGTAACTATATATGTGGCGTATCTTGCTGTGTAAGTATAGATTATAACAAATAAACAAATATGTGTAAAACTTAAATAACTTAAATATCATATAAGTATTAATATGGAGTATTTTTATTATTGTTACTAAGTGGCCAACATCATGTATTTTATATTGTTGTGATTTTCAGGTTCATAATAAACTACCAAATAACAGGATTATGGCCATACCCACTACTATATAATATATATGGAACTATATATTTCCCATTATTTTTGTTAGCGGTATTCATAATTTATTTAATTGGATACTTCATACAATGGCCATTTGTTAGCCTTATACATGGGTCTATGAAGAAGGTTGCTGAATGATGTTCCCCGGCTTATCCAGTGTAAAACCATGAACTCTATAAACTCTCTTGATTTGCAAAATCTAGACTAGATCATACTTTTCGAAGAAATAAAACCAGTGATAGACAGTATATCTGTAGTTCTAAGTTGTGGTTTAGCTATATTTTACGAATACTTGTGTAATGTGTTCTTTACTTAGTAATTGTAACGTTCTGTCACTGGATTGTAATTTATAGTTAACTGTAGAATAGTTGGGTTCTTAGTTAATTTTTAACCTTAGTTACACTTGGGTTGAACCTTCTTATAAGTTTTTAATGAATACGTGATTTGTTGATTGTATGTGAGAAGCAGGTTTAAAAAAAATAATAAACCCAGTCGAAAGTCGGTCGACTGGATGAATCGAAGGTCCCAGTAGCTTAGGTCAAGAAGGTTTCATGCGGTTCAGAGAACTTAGCGCGATTCATCTACGCGATCTATGACGTCGTGTTACTTGCTGCGGATCATAGATGTCGCAATCATGTATGAAAGCTATTGAAATTATTGCGTTAAACCAAACACTCTTTATTTTTTGATATTGTTGTATTTTTTTACTAGTTGGTTACTGTGATATTTAACAATTATCTTAAGATGTAATTTGTGTTATTCAAATTAACGAATAAATTAAATCTTTTAAGTTATAATTTTTCTCTCAATGTCTTTTTTCCTTCGTTTTTTGTCGAGCTATTGAATTTTCTATGAATTATATTCATAAATATTTTTTTATTGCAAATCCCAATACATTAAGTGTTGGTTCATATGAGTTTCTTTATGAACACATTGTTAGGAGAGCATTAGGTTATAACAACTATTGTGGTGTGGGTGTCATAAATAAAACACGTAAATTTGCAAGTGATTCGAGAATAATAATAAAAACAATAACATTTATTTTAACTATTGGTTCTCAAATTCCCCTCCAACTACTTAGGTACTTTAGTTTGTAATTTCACAAATCAACAAAGCTTCAGCAAACGTAAGTTAACCGAACATTCGTTTCATTTAAAAAAAAAATTAAAAAATGAAACTTTCATACAAAACAAACAAATGAAATTAATAAATTTAGATTTCAGAATTTTCGGTTAGCTTATGCGTACATTATATGTTATATATTCTGTTTTTTACATAGATATAATATGTTTTTTTTTATATTTTGTTACTCTTTAATATGTTCAGGTAATGTGTAAAAATACTTCAGTTAACAAATTAATATTTTTTTTTTATAATATAAAATAATTATCTCATAGAAAACAAGATATACAAAATTTTCCCTATGTGTGACCAAGACCCAATATCAACGGGTTTTGTATAAAATAGAAGCTCTATTCAAATCATTTACAAATAAAACATTGAATTATAAAAAACACGATTATTCCCGCAGTTGCTTGCTTTTTCGAAAAAGTTCCTATCATTATTATGTGTCCAAGTCTATGATATTATTTAAGTGAAAATTTAGCAAAACATAGTACAAAACTTTTTAGAAATACCTAATAAAACTACCCAGCAATTTTACTTTACCCTAAGTCTATCACTAACTCGACGCTCCTACGAATGAGATCGTACGATACATGCGTCACTCTTATTCATTTCTGCACCAATCACAAGTCTACATTACAAGAAGTATAGAATGGACACATTGTCACAGGCTTTGGATTGTATAAATGACCTTTTAAATAAATTCGACCGATGCCTTCGCTGAAGAATCTGAATTCTGTAAAATTATCATCTAACACCAGAGCTTTGTTCAACACTGATTGACTAAACATAAATAGGCATAGCCTGTATTAACAAAATAAGTAACGCGTAAGTATTTAAAGGAATTAAGCACATTTTTTTCTATTATTACATATACGAAATACCATAGTAAATTCTAGCCAAAGTTGAAATTAATATTCTTGATATTAATTTTAAACCAAAATAATAAAAAAGTAAAGACAATAGTCAATGCTTTAGTATTATAGAACTTAAATTATCTATGGTAATTTTAAAGTCAATTAGTCAATCAGAAGAGAAACCATCTCCTGGCGTTTATACCTAAGAATACCACTGTAAAATTATTGCTAACTAATAATTAACGATTCGTAAATTATATTAAGTACTCAATAATAATTTGTACTTGTTTAGGTTTTAATCATTTGAATCCAGATTCAAAAATGCGCGCCAGGCGTTAAATGTTAGACGGCATTTTATTTATATTTAGGCAAAAATCTTTACCAATTATTTTTTTCCAATTTTCAGTCTTAGTGCTCTAATTTTGTCGTGCACAAATTTATATGAGTAATGTCTAGTTTTTTTTACGTTTTACAAATATGTATCAAACAAAGGTAGATCGATAGTCGTATAAAAAACACAAAATATACAACCAAATAATAAAATGCATAAGTGTTAATGTAAAATTGGTGCTTGCTTATGTAGATATGTGTTCTTAACAAATGTGAAACAGCGTATTTGTTACAAAATCGAATAATGGAAAATTAGACATTACTCACAATATAAAACTCAATATAACTAACACACCTAAAAATGTGCATCTATAATGCATTGAAATCATTTAATATTACAATATATATGTGTAACAAGGATTTTAAAAACAACAAATTGGAACCAGCAACAGTATTTTTTAAAATAATATATGAACCACCCGTATATTTTTAATCTATATTATGTTTCTCACTATGTATGCATGATTAATTCTATTATATGAAGAAGTAAACATAACCTGTGGTAACTAAAATTAAAAATAAAAAACCAAAAATATAAAATAAATATATTTTTATTTAACGAAAAAAAAAGAAAATAAAACAAAATGAATAGACAATAACAGATTGCTTTATTAACAAAAAATATATAATATATAGAAAGTAAAAACAACATTCTCACATTTGCTCGAGACGGCGATCCCGCTACTCTGTGGAAAACTTGTTTTTCGTTTATATATTTTTAATAGAATGTAAAAATTAAAAATAACCCATCGAACCTTATATGACATTTAATATAAAATACATATGATTAATAACTATTTACAAAATACGTGTTAAGTTTTATAAGATTTAACATTAATATAAACCAGTCTATAGTAAAGGCTATTTCACGAAACTTAGCGTAGTGTTAGAAAAATTGATAATTATTAATAATTCTAAATAACATAGCAGGCAATTTATATTTTCAAAACAAAAAAAAAATTACGTCATCTGTAAATAGCGAACGGCTTACGTATACAAGTCAATAAACTTTTAAATGTAAAATAAAAAATAATAATATAAATTATTATGCGTTTTCTGTGCATTATATTATTATGATAAAAAAACCGAACATGGCACCCAAGCGAAGAAAAGTGCTTAAAATGAGATCAAAAATCATTCCAAGAAACAAAAATTGCCTGCTAAACATCTCAAAACATTTTGAGTGTACAGTTGTTAATCAATCAAATCTTATTAGAGGCGACATCTTGTGTTCAAAATCCCGAATCCTCGAATTGGAAAATTACCAACGCATAAATAAAACGCTAACACACCGCCCTAATAAGATTTGAGTCCTCTAATAATAATATAATACAATTGCTCGCCTGATTTTGTTCTATATGCAACTTATTCATTATAATTTGATAAAATTCATAAATTTTTCTTCGCTTTTGTGTTCGACACCTTCAATAAAAAGCTAAAGAAAAGGAAAACCTACAAAAAATCGGGCAGTATCTGTATTCTTATATTACATAAACGTTCTTAAATCAAAATAATAATAAAAACGTCAATATTAATAATCATTTGAAATAAATAACAAGTTAGCATAACTGTCGAAATAATTATAAAACCTATTAAAACGCTCCGCTAAACAAAACCATTGTGTGATCATTATTCCGCTACATTTTCATAACTTCTGTATTTATTTCTTAATAAAAACTCTATTTCTATTATTATATCTTTATATAATTATATCATGTCGGATATTACGATATCCTCATGACGCACGAACGAAAAAAAAACATCGCGTATTTGTAGACAAGTCCGTAAAGCCGTCACATTTAATAATAAATGTAAAACTGACGGCGCCCGCGCACCCACTTAGATACAAAATTAAATAAATATTGATATATATATATATATATACGTACGTACGTAAATAGCATTGTAACAGTCTCAATGTACATACATACAATGTATAAATAGGTTAACAATTGTGTGCGGGGCCATCATTTCGGGCAAAATAAGTGAAATCCATTGAACCAAGTCTTTGAGTCTCAATCGATGAGATCTTTATTATTGGTGCGTGTAGTCGAGCACATTGTCTAGTGAGAACAGTTCCTTGTATAGCGCTGGGAATGAGTGGTGCGGGTGCGCAGCCTTGAAGCGGCATAGAGCCTCCAAGTGCATCAATGATAGTTCTCTGTGGGGGGGGAAATTATACATTTTTTACTCCTTGTTTCGACCGCTTTAGTTAAACGAAGACTGAATTCGGAACCATTTGATAATTTAAATAGCTATAAAAATTTACCTGAAGGTGGGTATCTTAGCCAGCAGTGTGTCGAGAACTGTGACGTCACCCTTGATCGGCGCGTGGTTGGTCTCGATCTCGTGGCGCATGGCCGTCATCGACATGTTGAACAGACATTGGATCTCTGAGTTGCCGCGGACGTTGTGTCTTTCTATAAGATTAATTAATATAATTAAGACATCAAACTCATTTGAATACATAATAATGAACATACATTTATTTTATTATTTGCATAATTACACAACAGAGTTTAAGAAAAAAAGCTTTTACCTCCAAGAGATATGTATACAATTATTTATTTCATACTACGTAACTTTGATTTTGGAATTTCGATTTGAGCCCGTTTGGATTGGATTCCTATACATTTAAATAAAAGGTCGATGGTATTCCTCGCGAATCACAATTGCTGTAAAGCATTGGAAACATCGGGTTATATTAAAGTTTTATTTCATAGTACTCGCGTTTAGACATTGCAGACATTAACCTTTGTGCGTACCTGGCCACAGCAGCACGAGACTCTGGTATAGAGCCAACTCAGTCTCGGTGAGCTTCAGTCTTGCGATCGACTTCGCCACGTCGAATATACCCGACACCAACGCCATGTCACGGGGATCACTGGAATAAAAAAAAGACCATTTTCACAATTCTTAAATGTTTCGGTCATAACTTTTTTTTGTCCCTTGTAAGCAATATTAATGAAATGGTGCACTTATGTTAAGTAGTGTGTATATGTGACATAATCTAATGGGATCTTGATTAAAGAGATAGATTACGCGCCGGGAAGGTTTCCAACATTGACGGCACTTAGGACTAATTTGCATTTAACAGTTTTTAATATATATTAATTGCAACTTACCGTGCGTGTACACATTCCCTTATTGGCAGAACGACGTCTCCATATAAAACTTGCTCTCTGTTGATATCGATCAATCTCGAAAGGCGGACAATCGCCAGCTCAAATGATCCTGTCAAAATAAATATACACTCTCAATACTTTTAAAACCCAATAAAACATATGGTCTCTGCTGCAGCTTCGCCAAATTATTGAATTTAGTGTTTGAGTGTTTTTTCTTCGTCAAAATTTTGTTCTTATTTGACTAAACATTATTTATATTACTAGAAAACATAGTTGTCTTGGTTAGTTGCACAGTACGCAAATATTAACCATACCTTGTTACATACACAAATATAATATGATATTTGTTTATGTGTTTTCCTATGACCAATGGCCTCACTGGAAATCAGTGCTGTCAAGCGTGAAGCGCATGAATGTCCCACGGCTAGTGTACTGAGCGACGCCTAATTAACACGTAGAATTTCTCAATTTTGTATTTATTGTATTTGAATGTATGTGTACCAAATTATCTTTTTTTTTAAACATTCAAGTAAATTATCATAAGCTTTTTTCTATGAGATGCGAAATAATTATTCTAACTAAATCCAGGAATATAGTAGGTTATTGTTTATTAGAAAATATCGACAATACATACCTGACTTAAGTAGTAGGATCTGATCGTCTTGGCTGAGTTTCATAAAACCAGGGATGAGTTTTGCGAATTCAATTATATTTTGAATCATGGCTGTTAGTTTGTCCGCGCAGTCTAGCCACATCTCCTCGTATGTCATTGAATTGTAGAATAATAGTCTGCAAAGGTACATTTTCAATGTAAATATATTTATACAATTGGGATAGGAACACAATTTTTTACAAATTGCTATTCACTTACTTAGGCACATCCGGTGGCTTTCTGAACATCTCATGGATGAATTCCAGCTTTGGATTTGTGTTTGCGTGAGCTTCTGCTAAGCTCTTCACCAACATCTTGCTTAGATCGCCTTCAGCTGTAACAGAGTACGATTCCATTAACTAAAAACAATATTACGCATTTTATTATACAAGCACGGTACAATACAAAATACTACAATTCAAATTGAATACAAAATATAACTCATTACAATAATCTGTGGTGCGTCACGTCATGCAAAAAAATAAAATAAAATAAAACTGTCACAGTTAACAAATTAAAACAATAATAATAATGTAATATATAAATGGAACTTTTATCATTTTTATTACTTGGTACTTGTATTGGGTGTTGGCGTAAGATATATATTTATTAATATTTAGTGATTCGTAATCTGTGGTTTAGGTGCCAGTGGGCGTTTATCGGTTATTTTGTTAAAAGCAAGTTGGCGATCAACTTGTATTGTATTCTACAGGCTTAAATTGTTTCATCAAGAAGCAAGAACATCTAGTTTATAAGGACTTATTGCTTTTGAAATTCACGATGTTGAGTCATTATATATTTTCAGCATGTCTGTTGCCCTGTTGCTTGGCTATTCCCATTATACCGTACCCGCTACTAATAGTACACTCTACGAAAAATATGGACAAACTTAAAAATTATGTAAGTTTTTCATAGTGAATACTGGTAGGTTTTATCCGGTAGAAATATATTTTTAATAAGTAATCTTATGTTATGTTGCAGGACAGACGTTGCTACTACGTGTGTGTTACTAAAAGTGGTATCTTCTTAAAGGGAAATCGTGAGGAGGAAAGTTCATTTTGACATAGCTTTTGTTATATAAACAGTTTAGTGCATTAAAAAAGCTGAGTTTGACTTTACGATCGTCTTAATTTGGTAAACTAAAAACGAGAAACAAAAACGCAACTCATAAAAAAATACAGCCTACGAAATGTACAGAACAAATGAGCATCTACACAATAACTTCCTTCTGAACTCACACGGCAAATCTTCGCTGGAACTACTCGAGCCCTGATGCCGTCTCGTCACAGCGTTCGGGTTGACCATTCCCATCCCTGACATATTCATATTCAACGGATCCATCATTCTATGACCACTACTGGACGTCATGTCGTCCGGGCTTAGCTCCTCATTAATGGAATTCTGGTTGACCAGCACCGAGTTTTGAATCTCCATCGGGCTATGTTGTATGTTAGACGGACTGTGTAGATATGTCGTTGAGTCCACATAACTTGCAACAAGGTTGTCAACGCCGATTGATGTCTCCGGTTTGATTTCTTGTTTTATGTTAATAACTCCGCTGGATATCGACACGGGTGATTGTATTCGCTCCTCGTATCGATCGAACTCCTGTATTCGCCGGCTGTCGACGTTGACGGGCCGAATTGTTGATGTGGACGTTGTTGTTGATGTCGTTGTTGGTGTGGGGCGAATTGTTGTTTTTTGTTGTTCGTCTAATTCGGAACGATTTGTTAGTAAGCGTTGTACAGGCATGTTAGTGTAACGAATAATTTGAATGGAAACTTTGTCAGAATTTTATTAACCGAAAAAATCAGGTTTGCACGTTACCAGTTTTTACGTGTACGTACGTACGTGTACGTACGTACGTGTACGTATTTTAGTGTCTAAGTTTAAGCAAAAGTGATATGTGCTTACCGTTCCCAATAAAGTCTGTTTCAAGAAAGCCGGCCGTCTGTTTCGGTTCATACGTCGTGGAGTCGACGTAGTCCGCTGATACGTCGTATTGTTGTTGTGGCTGTTGGTGCAAACCACTCATATTTGACGTTAGGGTCGGCGCTGTGTTGTTGTAACCATATGATGAGAGAGGCGATCCGTAGCCCGGATAGCTGGAATTTTAGTAGAATTGTTAACTCCAATGTGGATTTATAATTTTAAAACACAACAATTTAAAAAAAAATAAAATAGTTACAAGCTATTCGATTGATATTTGACAGGATTTCTATTAAATTTGTATAGTCTGTGGGTCCTTGTTTGGTGCTGATGACAATTCTGAAGTATTGAATCAGTTATTTAAATCACTTTTGCTAGATGGTTATGCGACCTGGTTAATCCCGTTTGGAATTAATTATTATAGCGCAACGGTTTTCAAACGAGACACGTGAACGGAAAAAATTATCCCATTACAATTCAATACGCATTCAATTAATTATACCGCGCCATGTACAAGAACCGCAGTACCGCTACCTGATACTAGATGGCGGCATTAACATTAACCGTTACTCTTCGCTGTGGTAAACGGTAACCGTAATGACAATGTCTGCGTCGTTGACATCAATAGAAGTAATGAATTACAAGAAATATCTAACTGTTCGTTTGTGACAGCGAAAGCGTCTAGGTTATGTAACGGGATTAAAAACGGCGGGAAAATGTAGTGGATTTATATGTCTTATGTACTTATGCGTCGTGGAAAACTTAAGAATGTTTTAACATGTTGCTTGAAAAAATTTGTTGTGAACTTTATACTTTATTTTACCACGATACTTTAAAGGCTCCTTTTTACATTTTCTTTGCCTAAGAAACATTGTAATTGGGATCATCAACCAAAAAAAACAACATAGCCGAGTTTCTTGCCTGCTTCTTCTTAGCTTGGTCGCGTACGAATAGGCGTAGAGTCGTTAGATTAAAGGCGATCAAAATGGCGACCCTATGTACCTTAACTAAATAAAAATATTTGAACAAATAACCAGAGGTGCTATTTTATACCTATTAAAACTGGTAGTGGATATTAAGAACTTTGATAATGTAATACGCATAGTTCATCTATTAAACAAAAGGTGGCGTTACCCGTTATAATGTCCGTGGAATTGGTCGCTGGAGCTGGGCGTTTGTCTTTGTGAGTCATAGACTGAGTCTGGAGCTGCTTCAATTTGAGTGCGGAGTTGTACCGCTTTCACCTCCTCTTGTACTTTTTCCCGTTGCTTTTTCGACATACGACCAAATTTGACAGCTGTAAAAAAAAGTAATTTTCATTAGAGAAACTTAACTACGCGATAAGATAATTAACCTACAAGTGTAAATAGTTTATATATGTGATTCTAAATTCGAAATTCCTCGCAATGTGTCCTTTTTTATTCAAATCACCTCACAAATACCTTGAACACCGTTACACATACAAGGCGTTTGTGTGCGTGCATCGTTTGTCTGTGTAGCGGGCATTGGCATACTGCCTAGTGGCACAACGAACTCGATGTACCTCTGACGTTACATGACGTATTGTATTACTACGTAAGGATGTCCCGTTTGGTAATTGGCATGGTAGGGTTACCCTATGCGAAATTTTAAAGTCTCACTACTAGGGATTTTTGAACATTTTTTGTCGCATAAAATTTAAATATCTATAAGACTAGATAGAGTCTATTAGCATAGATAGATTTTTATACTATTACTATAGTTTCATTTAAAATAAGTAGAATAACCGAATATATGAATTGGGAATTTTAAATATTTAATTTATTGCTGTGACCTTGGTATACTTATTTGCAATAGTCGTGTAAAATCACCAAATTAATGAAGGTGGTAACCCCAAATTCTCAAATACGCTTATATTATTTTTTCGGTTGCTCCTTTGTGGCGTTCAATGAACCCACCATTTTAAATAGAGCTTTGATTTTAAACATTTTAGTCGCGAAACGAGGTCATGTTATTTTGACAGGGTTTAACGAAACACCATTTTAAAATGAGCCGTATTTTTAAAAGCGATATGTGTTCGGTGGGATCCTATTTTTTGGCTTTGTTTTTTTGAAACAGTACTCTTTTGTTTCATACACAATGCTTGTTCATACGCAGCTCATAAAAGAAAATATAAAATGAAAAACGCTTTTGAACGCTTCCGTGTTTGACTATTATAATAATTACACACATGAAATATGAGTTAGTTTACCTCTCTTTATTATTCATATTGATAACATAAAAGATTAACTGTTCATTATAAGCACAATAAATTAAGTAGTTATCTGTACTTGAGTAGCTTAACAACGACTTAATCTATATAACAGCCCCAGTTAGCGAAAAAGTTTAATTATTCCTCTGTTATTACATAAGGCAATCAACTATGTGACTTGTTACGTGTACATATAAAAAGGCGTTACGCTTTATGACTGCATTGCACAACATATAGCGATGCGACATGATATCGATATTGTTCAAATATTATCGATAGAATAACAATACTGTAAGATGGTTTGATTGTTTTAAATTAACTAACTGCTTCCTAATTAAATTATTATTATCAAGAACCGTCAAAATTTCAGTAATATCTTCAAAAAAATATTATAGTTGTTCTACCATTGTACTGTTATTGTTAAAGTAGAATATTAAAGGATGTCATACGTCAGAAAAAACGTGTCGCTCACGCAGTTTACAGACAGATGACTCAATACAGCATTTAGTCTATGGTTTACTTGTAAATCGATAGCCGCACATCACTAGCGGTTACGTCAATTTACGCAATAGCCAATGCACAATACGCTTGGGCTGCGTCGCGCTATGCGACTGGTAGACGATGTATCGCGTGCATGTAAGACTTTTGTCCCCAATTATTCTACTAACTTACTTATGTAATTTGTATAACAATTATTGATCAAGTGACAGGGAAGAGATCTTTTATAATCAGACATAAAGGTATGTTAGAAGTGTACGTTTTGTTTATTACCGAACGAACTTTCTAGAACAGAACATACGCATAGTCCTAAATTATCCGGACTGTTTTTATGATATACGTTTCGCGATTTAGTTGGCTCTTAACATCACTAATCCAGCCCATGCAAGACATTTTTTAATGCTCGCTAGTACATTTTAGTTGCGTTCTATACCTATTTGGAAAATTATTCAAAAAAAGAAATTTCCTATTCGCTAGATCATAATTTCTTAGGTGTTTCCACATTAAGTTTATCATTTGAACCTTATGATTGTAACATAACAACCGTTATCGCGCATGATAACGTGTCGTTGACCCCGCGTTTGCTTCCTCATACCACTAGCTCGTATTTATAAACCAGACTTTTATAATTAATGAATCGGCAGTTCTGGGTGGCGTTGCAGGTGCTTACACTTTTACATCGCTTCATATTTATATCTAATATTTCCCTATTCGGTCTATATAATTAAGTTGCATGAATCTTCAATAAAATATAGATCAAAACCATATTTTTCACAGTAAATTTGGATGAGATCCACACATTTGTAAACAAATTTGAAATTTCTTAAGAATGTCTCCCTTATTCAGATTAAGCGGGGTTGTTGAATGTCATACAACTTACCATCACGACTCATGCCGAGCTTCAAACATTTCTGAAGGCGACAGTATTGACATCTGTTCCGATTGACGCGGTCTACCACACACGCCTTGTTTCGCGGGCACTGGTAGTTCACCACTGAAAAATTTAACTGTATTAATAACAATACTCCTAGATCTCAATACAAGAAGACAATGCATAATTAAAAATGAATGAATATTAAGTTGCAGCACGTTTTTTATATATTGAAATCTCTGGCCAGATTACTTACAAACCGCTTCGTAGTATACGCTCAACAGATTTAAAACGTTCACGGATGAATTTGTAACACCACGAGACTTGGCTCAACTATATGAAGGTTTCCATTGTGTTTATGACGGCTTTTTTAAAATATCTTTTTATCAAGTTTCGTCTGACTGACAACTAGGCTGACTGACAACTAGGCTGCTGTAAGCAGCAATTAAGTAAAATAATTAAGGTTCATTAACGTTAAATAACACTTGTCATCTCGGGAGAGATAAACGTTATAAAAATTATTTCACTCGCGTGATTTTCAAATGGAATATAATAATTTTGAATACTGTTAGGATGTATAAGTTGATATGCATGAATTTGATGAGGAGTGAATGTGTGAAGCCGACCTGTACTCTGTGAGCGCCTGAAGAATCCTTTGCAGCCCTCGCAGGTGATGACACCGTAGTGGACCCCTGATGACTTGTCTCCGCATACCTTGCATGGTATTATCTCGATTTGGGCTGAAACAAACAAAAACTCAAATGAATATCTACACATGTGATCTGTGGAACGTATTAGTTACAAAAAAAAGCAGATCTTTCTCATAGATCATCTACTTAGTCTTTATTGGTAGGATTACGTACGGTTCTTGATGTCCCTATTAGATTTATGAATGAGTTTCCTTGCCTCCTTTTTTGGTAAAATGTCATTGAACCTGGCAAGGTCGGAGCGCGGTCGTTGCCTCTGTCTACGATTGTTACAATTTTCAACCTTAATTACTATGAATTAAATGTGACAATTCTTTAATATACTTATTATATATAATAATATAATTACTGTAGCTTTTTCAGGTTATTAAATAATTAAGAATGGTTTTCCTTATATTTATGTCAATTTGTGTCTATATCGGAGTATACAGATTTTTCTTGAGAACAACTTGGTACATTTAACAAGTCGAACTGCTGGAAAATGGCAGGTAAATCAGGGACAGGGATATCTGCCAAAGAGTTGAGAGTGAAGGTGAGACACTACTTACAAGTAAAATAGACTGAAAAACTGTTATTAAGTATTTAGTTTACACTTATTTTGCATTTAATATACAGTGTAAACTGTATATAACGACAGTGAAGGGACTGTGCATGTTATGGCGTTATAGACAGCCGCTGTTAAATGGAGAGGAAAAATCAGAATGGAATTCAAGCTAAGCCAAGTCAATTGATTTCAATAGACTTTTCAATATCATAATAATATTTTATACGCAGAGTTATAAATAAGGATTCACAATCAAATCGTCATATTAATTATTATATAATATTTATTTAAGCTACAAACCTATTAAAACTAATGATTTCCACGTGCAAATGATATACTCAATATATTCTAAATACTACGCCCTTTTTTAATATCTAAAACTCATTGGATTCTCAGAGACCAAACTGGGATTTTTATCAGGATTAAAACTTCAAAACACTTTGATATCTTAAGTTAATTTGTAATAGATCTTAGTACTTATAAATTTTGATTATATCACAATATAATCGCGACACACGTTGCACTCAGCTGATGTGACGTCATGGGTCAGTAACCTTGCAACTGTATCGAGTGACGTCATTAAGATTCCCGGTAATAGAATGATTTGAAAATGGAATGGTTTTGTTTAAAATCTAAAACCTCTAAGTCATATAAAATACACTAACATACACTTTAAATATTAAATAATCATTACTAAAATCAAAATAAAACAGAGAGTATCCAAAAGACTCGCTTTTAAAGCTTTTTTTTTATTTTTTTAAAATTATAGCTCTTTAAAGAGCTGAAATAATTATATGTATCAATAATACACATTACACACCCATCTACGTCACAGTTCAATGTACGTTGGCCAAATTCGAGCTTGCTTCGAAATTTGAATTTTAATTTAACGGACAGATTTTAGGGCTACGACTTATAAAAAATATATTACCAACGAAATAATAAATTTGGTTAGAGATAGAATACATATTAATGTTTTTACAATAAAAAACGTTTTATTTGTTTTTGTAAAATAACGTAGTAACAATAACAAAGAAATAATAAAAAACCTGAATATTTTCTGCGTATAAAACACTATTTAAAGAGTTACGAGGGTTTAGTGGCTGATGACAATAATATGGGGTAATAATCGTTTAAATATAAAAAATGGAAAATTTCCGAGATTCATCACTTAACTACATAATTTTCTCTATTAGCAACCCTGTCATGGGTGAACGCCCGCTGTTGTCCGAATGTACAACTATAAACTCGTCTATTCCATATTTAAACTCTATAACAATGGCGTCAAGGTGCAATTTCCTACTACATAGCAAAAGTTGAATCCTTCGGATTCGAAATTCGAATGAACATGGATAGTTCTAAGAACAAGTATTTTATGCTAAAATGTAATAAAATAACTTTGAACACTAGCAAAGATTTTGCAATGGTCAGATACTTGGATAATTTTTGAATACATATATAAATATTTAGTTTTTGAAGTAATTAAATGAAAAATATGTCGATTAATTGAAAAATTAGATTACCCACTTCTTTAATCACGATTTATTATAAGATACTTTTTCTTTAAAGAATTCGCTATGCACATATTTTTTGCATAGCTGGTAACTTTACAACTAAGCATTCATTTTTTAAGTAGCCATTTCAATTGAAGTAATATCTCATTACACGCTAAAATTGTAATTTTTAGTTTTACTCAGTGACAGTAAAAAGTCGTTGAACCCCGAACGCGATGTCAGCTGATTCGAAGCCAAGACTAAAAATATGCAAGTAAACATTTCACACAAGACGATTTAAATGGTTTCAGCTATGATATAAAATTCTTGTGAAATTTCTAGAAACATCGTCTTATATCTCATTTATTAATCATTCGATTTATTTTGATTTTGAGGCAATTCATTCCTAAACAATATACTTATATACTTATTAAGTAACGGAACTCTTCGCGTGTTTGTCACTAAGCACTAATAAGCCTTCTAAACCGTTTCTTTGCTCCAAACTAATTCAAGTAGGTGTAAATCGATTTTTGACGTTACCGAATTGTTTTTTATTACTATATTGAATGGACACTTTGTTATATTTAAGCATACCGGCATTTCAGATTATTTAATGAATAAAAACGTAGGCAGAAGTAGTTACGTTGATGAGACCAAATTGTTCAACTAATTTCAAGGTTTTATGCAGATTTCATTCACCTATGTGAGGTCATTCAAGGGTCATAAAGATGTAAATTACCCAAAAGAAAGACTTATTCTGGATTAAATTCTTCTATTCTTGATTACTATTGATTATAGAAAATACGCAGCTGGACGTTACCAGTTTTTTGGAATCATGGTCAGCGAGAGGTAACATAATGTTACAGATTTGTAACAATACAAAAATATATTTCAAGAAGATTGAGATTTTTATGTGTCAATATCGAAATAACTTTATTCGTTGTGATAGCTCACGTACATTTTCACATACAAAACAAATACAGACAATTTTTAATATCCTAAAGAGAGTCAAAGAAACCAACAAATCATTAATTAGCTCTGGCTTTATTCGCTAATTATTTTTTCAAAAAATAAGTACCTATTTAGATTACCCTAAATGCTTTTCATCATAGCATAACTAACTTGAGGTTATATGAAATGTGCAGGATATAAATTAGCACTAAAATTGATAATTTGACCTCATAAAACCATTTACAATGATATATGAAAATAACGACAACAAAGTATGAGACTTCGTAAGTAAATGATACGTCACACAAAACTTCACCTTTAGAATGTAGAAATATAAAATCTCTGATTTAAACCGATACAATCGTAATTTAAATCTATTAGTTCAAAATTTCCGCGATTTAGCGTGCGTCAAGTTACTTAACCTACATAACACAAAGAGGTAGTTTTTGGGGCACATTAGAGCGATAATTTTTACTAATTGTAAATAAATGGATGAAACTAGGTGACACCAATGTCTAAATATGGCCGATTAGCAACTTAAACAAATCGGAAAATGGCGATGTTTTCTTAAAGGTTTCACTTTTGATTTCATAAATCACACGTGATATAGAAGATTTTATGAAGTCGTCTGAATAAATCTCCTGAAACAGGAGTGTTTAGCACATACCGTAAATATTTTAATTTTTTTTTCTAATCATTAATTAGCTTAAACATTTAAAAATCTATCATAGTAAATAAAGCGATAGTGACTATAAATATTTCTATCGCTGTTT
The DNA here is from genome assembly GCA_951799465.1 of Leptophobia aripa. Lineage (NCBI taxonomy): Eukaryota > Metazoa > Arthropoda > Insecta > Lepidoptera > Pieridae > Leptophobia > Leptophobia aripa. Next base: position 2,778,789 of record OX637272.1, on the reverse strand, counting down.
GTGTCTACATTACACAAAGTTCAGTTAATGATAAGTTGTAATTAGTTTTATAATAAGATTCTTTTAAAAACAGTTAAGGTATACAAAAAATATGTTTTGATTTTGTATTGGATTTTCTTTAATAACTGACATAAAAATCGATTTGATTGTCACTTCTCCTATCTAAAAACACGTGTTTTTAATCTACCTTGTGTTATTAATTATGTTGCGAAATAATAGTAATTTTTTTTAACTACGTATTTAAACCTATATCTCGAAATTCTATAACAAAAACTTAACTTATTTAACGAAACATGTAAACGTGAGATTTACTGTATACTAGACATTCAAATATACTTATTCTAAAAATCACTTAGAAATGGCGTGTTCCTTGCTAAAAGTTGATCATAATTTATCATATACTTACATTCTGTAGAATAGACAGACGTCTAGGAAAAAATCAATGTTTCGTCTACGCAACGTTATGTAACGGATTGTCTGGCAGAACTTGGCCCCAAATGGGGTATAGGCCGTAAAATAGAGGACATCTTTTATTTTTGGCCGGCACAAATTAATTATTTATGATGGAGGAAATTATGTACAGTTAGGTCGTTATTGATAACAGGGGACTAAATTAGAGAGACTTTTATGATATAAAAAGGCTCAGATTCCTTTTAGAACCCTAGACAAATACCTCTTATAGAGTTTGCAGATTTCTTGTCCATGAACATTCCAGAGATCGATGACCCGAACATCCCCTCACTGTTGGGGGGTGGGGAGGTGCTGTCTGCTACTGATCCTGATGTTATGTCCATGCCCATGTGCATTCCTTGGACATCATGCGGTTCTCGCTTCAACTGCATCCCTTGAGGCAACCCCTGCTGATGCAGCATTGTCGAGGCCGACGAGTGCCCTCCGTGTTGGTCCGGGGGCCACTGAGACCCGAACAGCTCGTGAAACTGATTGTTGTTCATCTCCGTTTTTCAAATTTTCAAATTAAGTGATTTTTGGCCAGGCGAATCGTATTCTCATGGCTCAATGTCACTATCCAGGTGTTGAATCCGACTATGTCGTAAGGCAACGTGAAACCATAAATTTCTTTCTTCGAAAAAAACTATGGCACTAGTGTCAACTTTGTTGCACTATTTTAACTGATATAAATGTTCCGGCCGAGCGGCGATGTAAGATTTCTTTTCGCGAAGTTTATTTCAGGTATTAACTTTTTGAAAAGCAACAAGTTTTTTGGCATTTTGTCGCCGTCGTCTCTGTTTATATTTCCCTTCGTTTCTTAAATAAACATTCTAATAAGGCACTGTTTATTTTATTGTATTTTCACACTTGTTCCCCTATACTATTAAAATTATTATTTTATAAAGATTAGCAGAATATAATAATAAAGAAATAGTATTGATTATTTTTTTATAAAGAACAGGGGAATTAATAGCTCCAGATGATCTTTATTAAATTCTGTTAATCTTTACAGTTGATTTCAAATAACCAATCCATTAACGAAAATCCATGTCACTGCACTAAAGGCACTGTCACAAAAACTAAAAAGAAATGTTCACCAACTCACTGCTATAAAAAAAAAATTTTGTACGTTATTTTGTACTATAGGTAGTTCACAACTCGGCTACGCGACCACGACTGCTTAAGATGTCGACGCCAGGGCGGCTCGATCGTGACTGACGCATTGACGAATCTTCAGGCCCGGCTAACAAAAATTATATATTTTTCATTCGGACCGAATAATCAACTTAGCTCATAGTGATAGTTCAATCACCGCGCGGCGAATAGGCGAATTTTCGCCTTCAATTTTGACCGTTAGGCGTCGAGACCTTGAAGGTAATAAAGGGTCTTAATTGAGCCTCGTATAGCCGTGATTAGGGCTAGGAAAATGTTGACAATAAGGTAATTAAGTGACAAATTTGCCCAACATGAGTGCTACGAGAGATATCGATGTGTGCGTAAAGTGTATATGGACGTAGCGGCGCGCGCACACAGCCGCGCCGGCGTCACAGCGTGTCGTTGAACCCGGGACCCAAACAAAGTAGATTTCGGTGAAATGCTGTTGAACTCTAGTTTGAATGTGGAATCGGCGGATGCTTGGGCCGGCTGCATTTTTGGCAATTCGATTTTTGAAAATCTTAACCGACTTTTTACGCTTCAGCTAGGTGTCAATATTCGATTGTCATAAGTTCATCGACCTCGGTTTACATGTAATGACAGAGCGGTTTTCATATTATTTTCGACGGATGGTATTATGATTTGTCAGGTTGTTTCACAGTATTGGGTAATAGAACATTTCTTTTCATTTAAAATTGCTGAATTTACCAATCATTAAAAAACTTTAATTTATTTTATTCATTCAAGTTATCGACTACCATATAGTATATTTACCATTTAGAATTGAGACAAATTTAACGAACTAAATCCGGGTTATATTATGTAACGAGTATGTAGCACAGTAGATATTGTATCAAAATCAGTCGACCACATTCGTCACCTACTTTGCCTGACCTAGAGGAGGGTCAAAGAAACCATTTCGAACATAAAGCAAGCCAAAAATGTCGACCGTAGGAGATGTAGAAAAAAATAATAGGCATATTAAAGTCATCGTTTAAGCAAATTGGCTATTAATTTTCAAATGTTAAACGCCCACGATCTTTACATATCCGATGTGCCGGTTGTGACTTATTGGACTAAAAACATGAAAAAATTTGAACGAAGAATGGGATTCATTTTAGAATATGCGTTTAGAACAATAACATTCGGTACATTTTGAATTTAGAACATTCCAAATTCTAATCAGTATTAACAGGATTTGGAAATGGAATCGTGGTATATGTTCCTACATCAAAAATTTTCCCCATTCCGCTCCACCGCATTGGCGACCTTGCCGTGACGTCACACCCTTCGTTCAACGAACTATTGATTTTGCCATCACGTGCTCATTATAAGTTAAGTTTATGATGAATTTTTAACCCTCTTTGTAGGCCCATTTTAACTCGTAATATACAAATAGTACTTGAATAGTGAAAATTAATGGAATTGTTTAAATTTATTATTTAAAAGAGAAAATACAACTGGTGGGAAACGTAAATAGCATTATGAAAAAGTGCAATGACATTGATAGCATTCGATTACAATATAATTAATAAAAACCTGAATTCTTAATACTTATCATATGCAACTTACCATGTATATTTTGAACTTTACCAAATTATATCACGAAAAATTAAAATATAAACGTACTCGTATAACATTGTAATAGAGATTCTATCATTGTTTTCAAGATGGATGCTATAAAGAATGTTTGATATATTTTTTTTATTGAAAAAGCGGAAAGGTAATATATTTGGCTTTAAACGAATCGTTGTTTTGTTGGTTGTTAGGGCGTCTGATTTCCCATTTTGAAAAAATACACGCAAAACTTCAAAAACATCCAAGGAACGAATTCGGATGTTTAAATTGAGAACATTCGAAATTCAAATTCGAAAGAGGCGAACTGCGTCCATCGAACTATGAACCTATGTATGAACTTCGATTGCCCCTATTTACAGTTAGTCGAAATCTGGAACTGCAACTGTGCAAATATCATAACATGATAATTAAAATCATTTGTACTTAATTTTAGGGCTGTGATACGTACAGTCTTCACTACTATTATTGACCGGTTCGGTTTCAACCCTTTTTTTAATGTTTACCATATCAAACCAATATTTCTTATTCAAGCAAATATTTCTCACAAGTAGTCCCAATTTACCTACGTTTCATTATGTTGGATATATTTCTACATATATGTAATTGCGTGATAAAAAATATAATGATGCAAATTATTATAAAATTACTAACAATACTATTTCCGCAGTTTTATTTAGAAAATCCAAATTAAATACAGTACTCGTTTCCATCATAAGGATTTAGAATTGATAAATTAAAAAAAAGTGAGAGTTTATTCAATTTAAAATCATAAATCGAATTTCGAATGACATTCAACGGTCTTGACATTGCGTACAGCAAGCAGTCATGGATCTATATTGATTCTAAATTTAAAAAATATATAAATACTTATTCCTTATACTTCGGGAGAGTCTGGTCACGGTCATAGGGACCAGCGTCTATTATAGTCATCTTATTGTTAGAATGAAGTTTATTATAATTTATATTTTTTGCTATTGCTACTTCACAGATAACAGTTTTATTTTCACCGTTAGTTTCAGTTTGCCAAAACAAAAGGTGAAATGATTGTGAGTCAGTGGAATGTACCGTATCGCAATCAATCGCACATCATATACTGGTGTTAAGCACTTACTAGGCGAGCAATGAACTGTTTCGGGGTTCAATGCTCCACACTAAGATAACTTTATCGATAGATTTATATGACGTTTCCTTCATTTTTAAGTTTCGCGAGTGTTTTTTAATTTGACTTATGGGCATGAATCGATTTAGATAATAGTTAAAATGCGGTACAAATATATTTATTTATTCCAGGCTTAGTATATTATATATTTTTTTATAATTATTGCTTGACCTTCAATTTATTTAAAAATACAAACGGAAATTTGTTAGTCTAATAAAATATGGACAATTTCACTTTACAGAATTTGTAACTAACCAAATTAAAAGAAATAAATATATGTACATAATATATATTTTTGTAGTTAGAATATAAAACACTTGTGTGAAGTTTAAGCTGTGTTTAAAACAAAACGGTCTATAGTTAAAGTTTCTCAAGTTCAAAGTATTTAGGAGAAATAACCCCCACGAGCCAATTTCAAATTGACTTTTTGGATATTGCAAACTTGTATTGGATTAGCTGTGTCTATATAGATATAGAGATACGCTGTTACTAAGCGTTGATCGATAAAGTTATCAATCCACTAGCGCTGGGCCCTTTATTAGTTAACCTCACTCAAACCTAATATTTTTTTGTTAAACACCATATTTTATGTTAACCCGTAGGACTTTAGGTCTGGATGTAATCTAGTTTATCGCTTAAAACAATGTTTATTTGAACCACATTCAACGCCTGAGTAAACCCAAACGAAGCCGCTGGTAATGTTAAATTCAGGTGATGAAAATAACAGTACAATAAAAAAACCTATACGTTACTGTAGAAATTTGAAAAAACACCTTTGCTCTTTTGCACAATAAGTTCGTGCACTTCTAAATATCTAGACAATGCGATTTGTAAAACATTAACACGAGTGGTATTTTTAAGAAGGAGGTTTATAGTCGCTAAAATTATCTGGTTTAAAAAAAAACAACGCAAAAGCGCGGGAGTTATGAAACAAGTACCGGGAAGGCGATAAGCTGAGCCCACGTGGTGGGTCAACGCCTGGCCCACTGCGTATCGGGTTCGCTAACCGCACGCAGACAAACACATTTCACACACACGACGCGCGCGCAGGTGACTAATTATTGTCTTGTTATGTAGGTGTGTTGGGGGTTTGACATGACAAGATGTTTTGAAATGGCGGACTTTTAATTACCGACAATATTTTATAAGCAATCGTAAAAGATTTTTCATAAATCATTTAGAAAAAAAAACAGTAAGTCCTTTATTCTGAAACGAGTTTAATTATTAATTTTGAAGATATTCAAAAATATATGACAAAAATTGTTCTCGCAATATATGAGCGTTTACGCAGATATCCTGAACGCCAGTTAGTTGTATTAACTTTAAATTTATACATAAATCACTGTCAAATGTTAAATCAGCTATGTTTACAAAAAATATGAACAATTTGTTACAGTACAGCAACAATATGGAATTTTCTATTGGAAAAAAACCTCTATGCAGAAGCTGTTCAAGATAGCAAACGCGGTACGTAAAAGTACTACCAACAATTCATCAATCCCTCATTCGTTCACCCCCAGAGGCAAATGTCCTTGGGGCCGAATTTTGACCTCCGCAATTAAATTCATTGAATTTTCCACAAAGTATAGTCATCATCGCCATAGATATAGAGGCACATTTTAAAGATTTTAATATTCCTATTGTTAAGTAATAAATTAAAATATTAAACAATGCTTCCAGAAGTATCCGCTAAAGAAGTCGTCGAAAAAATTATGGAATAATTCCTAGTACGTTTTGAGTCAGTTTTATTTTCATACACATCGTAATTATACCTATTTGCGTTTATAAATACAAAAAAGTCAACGAACTTTAAAAATATTTCGAGTACGCGTCACACCTAATGGCCTTGTAGCGGGTTTGAAATTCGCACATTGCGACGTCATAATTATGATTTGCCAAGGAGATCAATATTTTGATGTTAATTAAATCGTCGAAATTAATAAAACAAAAGCCAACGCGAATTCCAGCAAAATGATTACCTTTTTCCTCCTATACGAAATTAACCTTGGGCACAATTAGCCGTTAGTCTTAATTTTAGTTAATCATGATTTATTGTGTTAGGTAAAATACACGGTTACAAGTTGACGCTTATAATTTAATCTAATGCGTATTTAATTGCTATGATGCAATCAAGACTTATAGGTACATAAGAAAGAGATAAAACAAGCATTTTTTTTCGCCTTTTGTCAACAAATAGAAATGAAATAATAAAAAAAGTATGTAGTTTGATTAAATTTTTTATTAAAATGAGACCAAAGAGTCGCTGTCATCACGTTCATTACATAAATTTAACCAAATATTGTTTAATCAAAACACGTACTAATCCATTACAAAAGAAAGTCCAAGCATTGCATACGAAAGTCCAAATAACTACTGTACAGTGAAATTTTGGCGCATTCAACTTTCAACGGTCAATGACATCGATAAACTTTGATAATGTGTCAAATGCGTGATTTTTGACACGTCGTTACATGTGGAAATTGTTAAATCATACTGTAATTCGATATTTGAAAATACTGAGAACACTTTTTGGGTTGGTGACCTGTCAAATGTTTGCCTTGACTTTTAGTGTGTATTATGTTATAGATATGCCCAAGGTATATAACATTTACTATATATTTATCTTGTATACCAACTTTAACGAGTTGGCCCAATAGTTACCATGCGGGACTGCCGAACAGCGGCTCCTAATTGTGAAATGCATATAAGTATATAGCTAACTACCTAAATAACACTTCACATCTGTTTCTCATACGAATAATTATACTCGTATTTTCATATAAATTGTATTAAAAATAAAAGCCCTAATTTTCATACAAATCCTAGTAGAGTCAATGTTTTGCCAAAACTTGGTTCAATGACTTAAGTTCATTGCCCCATGTCTGAGTAACTGACCTATAGCTCTTCCGTGCCAAACATCACCGTCACCTATACAAATTTATTCGTTCGCTAAATATAAGTTCACAGCTTAATTACTAACGATACTGTCAGAGCGATCCCAGATCTCAGGACTTCAGAAATGTGTTTAAGGGCTGGAATATTATAATTCCCGTGGGTTGATCAAATACAACTTATAAGGTAGGTTAGGTTAGATTTATTGGTAATAAATGTCTATAGTCATTAAAAGTTATGATTATTCAAACATCGAAAATGTATATATTATTATATAAACCGATTAACTGATTAAATTCTCTGTTAAATTTCGTTCAAACCCGTTCATACTGACAGACGATCTGATAATGTTTGTTAGCAAGGAAACCCCTCACATGTCAGGCCACTCGTTTTCGTGTTTCTTTATAAATTATCAAAACACCCAACGGTTTCTCGGTGATTGACCTGGTGATGCTGAGTTTTTCGTTTCACTCACCCTGGTGACGTTATGGGCCTTGAGTGTGGTGTAGCTAGGTGTTCATTTTCATTTGCTAAATATCTTAGGCAATTTGCCATGAAAATAATCCCTGAACTGGTGATTTGTGGTTATGTACACTACTGATTAGACTTAAAAAATGTTTAGCTATTATCTGTACGTAAAACAGTAAATAGTTCCTTTTTATATATAATAAACTAGTTACAAAATTGGCATATAAACGATGGTAGAGAGATGAAAATGCGTTCAAAATATCACCATGAAATACTTTTACTGACGTGAACTTCACCTAAAATGTTCTCTTTGAATGTTTGGACCAATTAACCTAATACCTGTGGAGAATATGACCTTAATCTACTTACACAGTAACAAATATTACTAGTACGATTAGAAGAAATAAAGATGTATGTTAATATGTTAAAAGAATGAAATTACTTTTTCATGTGAACATTTCATATTTTTGTAGCATGCATTAGTATGTTTTACTTACTCGCAAAAATGATATTATCGTTATCAAATATTTAAAATATTAATAAAAGTGCGTCTTTTTGAAAAATTTACGGTGATATTAAAAAAAAGCTACATTAAGAAATTTGCGGAATATATAGAGAAAAAAAATACTAGTCGCACAATACGTATAACAGTTGGTACATTCAACTTGCGCGGTCGTTCGTCGACCTCAAGAAATTTGGGAGGTCACCGACCTGATCGCCGGCCGGTGTTTTATTTATAGTGAGAACGAGATGCAATTATCGTATATTACATGCGTGTGACAGGGACGGTCGATACACGTGACGTATACCAGACAAGGCTTTTAGATAACACTGCGAAGTATTTTCATTGTCTATTATTAATCAATGTACTGCGCAAACGATGCTCAAATAAACTATTTTTTCAATTAAATATGAATCACATATGGTAGGCGGTATTAAATCACTGCATTTCATATTAGAGATACGAAGCCAAAAACTTTAAAACAAAACGAATTAAACTTCTAAAGGTACAAAAAAACAGGATACTTACGCTTTTTCATAATATATATTCAAAACTAAAGCACCGCCCCCAATACTTTTATGAATACAAATTAAATATAAAAGTAACTACACAAACTTTTTAAATTTAAAGTAAAGATCTGTTATATTTACGTCCATTTTACTTGTGTTTTCTATACGTTCATTAGTTGTAACTAGTGCCTATTCATATAGTGCATATTTAAACGAAACATGAATGTTTAGCCGAAAATTCATTGTACAAAAGAAAATGTTAATATACAATTTCCTTTTTATATAAGTCTATTCTGTCCTTTTACTATGATATTCACGAGAATTATATACTTTATTAATAGTTGCATTTATTGAGATGCTAATCTTTTATAATCTTCAATTTTATATATTTCCATGTATGTTACATAGGTTTAAAGTACATTTAAATGACATTCCTAGGAAATTCATAAGGAGTAATATTCTATTAAGTTTTCGCGTTTACTGTATTCCATGGTTATATTTTCTATTTATTTAATTTTAACCCGTCGTTTCGGCTCCTTCCCAGGCGCCGTGGTCGCCTCGTGAATAAATTTTTTTATCATCGAATATATATATATATATATTTGAATTATATTTTATATGGACCCGTTAAAATATAGATGCCTTGTAGTCGTGTTGTTTAATGCCACTCGGGTAATCCCGAGAGGGTTTAATGAAAAAAGCCCAGTTGGCTTTAAGAGCGGAGATTTGCCGAAGTTAAGCTATAATCTACTCTAGAATTATATTTTAGTCAAATCAGAGACGAAACGATTGTTTGAAACTATGAAATTTGATTCTCATAGCTGTGTGTGTATACAGAAAATATGAAATACGTAAAATGAACCAGGAAACATACAGTAGACCTAAATATTTGTTTATGATAGACAATTTAAATAACGATTGATTCGTTTAATTGTAATTAGTCAGAGTTCATTGCCCTCCTATTGCGACATTGTCTTCCATCTATTTGAAAACAACGTTTGAGGTAAAATGTTTCAACAATAAAAGCACCTGTCATTTATAATAATATTTAATTAAAAATATTGAAGCGAACAGAATAATATGATTAAGTAGATAAAAATAAATATTCTACGAATTTTGAATTTATGCAAACAATTTACCATTTATTGGGTTTTTTTTTTGTTGACACACCTTCCAGGGAGATGCAGATATGTTTATATTTAATAGCACTATGTATAAAATTAGATAAACAGCCTTATGTGCATATTAAAAAATCTTTGCTTATGAAAAAGGAACGATGTGTATAAAGATGACCTTATGGACAGCAACAAAATATGATTATATTTCTCACACCTTATAAGGAAGTGATTCTGACTCATTTTATCGTGTAATGGATCTCATGAAATTAGATCTGACACTTTCGTTTCGCGTTTTTTGTGTCAAACACTTGATCAATACAGGGACCAATAACCGGTGAAAGGATCAACGCACTTTGTTGACTCTTGAAGCGCCATCTATTATTGAATAGAATTTGTTGGCGCTAAATTAGCACTATCCTTAAATTTATTGATGTTATCCATAAAATGGGCTTTAATATGTTTTATTTACAGTCTTTAATTCAATTGGAATAATGTTATTCTAAAATTAACAAAAGTATCATATCATTGCATAAATACCAAACTGCCAATTTTATATTTATTTCTCTATTGGACAATTGGATATGTAAAGATCATTAATTCACCATAATAGTGAATGAATCTAATGTTGCCTTATTCTAATATAAAAAACAAAATGTCATTTTATAATTTGTATGTTTTGTAGTAAATCATTTATGTTAGCGTCATCTATTATCAACTGGCGAATACCAAAGTTCAAGTGGTTGCCAAACGAGTGTATTGACCTTATCATTGGCACGTTTTATCGTATCATTTTTGTATTGTTAATTTTATTGAGGCAATTCTTAATTGTTATTATTGTAAGTGAATACTTTCTTTTGTATTTAAATGAGGTAAACAATCGTTACTTGCGTTATTATTGTTGAAGATTATAATGTATTAGTCATATAAGCTTATAAACGTGTATTTTAAGACAGTAAATTGTACACCGATTCAAAATTGAACATTGTCGTACTTTAAAGTAACAGTCAAACTATAATTATTCGCTTTCTTAAGAATTGTCAAAGTGAAATTCATATTTGTTTTTACACATCGGGGCCCGCATAAGTTACATTTTCCTTTAAGAAGTATACTGGCACAGTAATAAAGTATTTTTTTCAATTAAAAGGTAAGTTTTTAACCAACAATTTTTTTGCATATTAGTTTCGTAACCCTATTTAGCTGTCAAAATGAGGTGATAGTGGACCGCTGATAACTGACTGATTTAAAACAGCTCGAAGCGTATAATGTAAAAAATAGTTCGCGTTCATATCCGTTAAATTTTTAAGTCAAGATTAACAGAAGCACGATTTGTCATAAAAATGATCGATAGCTTTGTGAATTGGAAATCAAGATATAATCTTGTTTCTCAATATTAATTTCTTTATGCAAATCAAATTCTATTTGTGTTTGAATGACTCATTTATCAATTCATTGATTTATCACTGTCTTGTATCAAAAAAATATGCAAATTTTATATATTTTATATAAAATGAGGTAAACACATGTTATATATAAGCTTGGATAAACAAACCTGTGCATTGCCAAGATGAGACACGAGAGGACACACACCCTTAGTCATTGGAAGGAAGGACTCTTTTTGTGAAACGTATAAGTATCGTAACCTCTAGACACCACCTTCTGGGGAAGCGTGGCCGTCTTAAATAGACCAGTCAAGGTACTGTTGCAGATGAGACGAATGGAGCCGGTAAGAATTGGAGCTAGATCAAATGTGAAGCGTCGGATTGAGGATTGCTGTGGATGCGCTCTGCCCCATCGAGGGGACAGATCTTTTAACCTTCAGATCTTTTAATGATTAACTTGTAAAGCCTTTTGTTTTTAAAGAAGTTCATACTGGGATGTTATACACCATATAAAAAAAAATAACATTACAAAGCTGAGTTAAAGAGCGAGAATAAGATATTCTTACAGGTATAGCTGTGCAAAAAAAGTAGAGCATCAACGAACATTGATGTAAAATGTTTATTTTAACCACATTATTTCTTGAGAAACTACTGGGAGCCAATAGCAAGTGGCCAAATAGTCTCCTGAAGTTCCATAAATCCTCTTTATCTAATCTCTTAATCTAATCCTATAGAATGATGATTAAAACAGAAAGGATATAGTTTTGTACAAATTTGTGTCCACACTAAAATAACTGAGAACAAAACGAAATTATTGCGGACTTATCGCTAATGAGCGATCACTTCTAGGCAACCTTAACAAACATAGTAGACTTTTCGCAAAAATTATGAATAAAAATCATTTTCATTTAGGAGACGCTATGTCTAGACAGATCTGGTTTATCTAGGCCTAAGCGATTGTTAACTTGTTATTCTTCTTACAGCTTAGTTTGGAACTCATTTTTTATTAGAAGAAAGTTGAATCCTGGGTGATCATATGTGATATTCCATATCAAGTTGAACCCTTGAAACACATTCTTGACGTAGACAATAGGTTTCAGTATTCAGCACGTATTGGTTGAGAACATTATTGTTAAATAAAAATAATATTAAATTTTAAATTTTCTTTTAATATATGATGCTTAACATCGATGTTATGAGACATAAATAAGCATAGATGAAACTATAGCGAAACAGGTAAAAATACATTTAAAGAACTTCCGTCCCGTGCGCTTAGTGAACGGTGAAAGTTACGTGACAATTATGTATAACAGAATTGTTCATCTTTAAAACCTCTACTATGTATGACAAAATGGTGTTCCGAAACCATTTAAAACATTCTTCATCAAAAGAATGTAAAAAAATATGCGTCCAAATAACATGTGAACTCACGAGTCATTGATAAAAATGGATAACAGATAATGTTTAGTACCTATTATATAAATTTAAAATAACGCGAACTCAATAAAACAATAAGAATATGCAAATTGTATGGCAGCCTATACACAGCAGAACGTGTAATTCTATTAAAACGTGAGAAGTGAAGGAAAAGCAAATCAGTCAATGTACTTAGCACGGATATGGGTACTATTTATAGGCCACGACAGCATGACATAACGCGTGGGTCAGCGTCCTACAAAACGATTTAATTTTAGCGCCATCTGCTGCCCAGTTGCGGAAATGAAGAAGGAGGTGAAGGACATTATTCGAGTTCATTGGTTCCTTTGGGGTTCCTAAGTACATAGTCATTGTTAAAATTCCTTAGTGTGTTAATTCTTCTATCGATCACTAGGTGGCGTTACCAACTACCTAGATTTCGGCTAGTGCGATTGTACATAGAAATAAACTAGCATCTTTTAACGAAATAAAAATAGAAGTTCTTAAGGTTTTCCGATAGCAAAATAAAAATGTAAAAGAGGAAAAATACTGAATAGGTTATATACGGGTATTCGTATAATAGCGGGATTCATACTTGCGTAACAGAGGCCCTTTCAGCAGTTCAAGGTCAAAAGGGTCCAAGAGGTAAGGGAGACTTAAAGATCTGTACGTAAAGAAATTTTCAAATGTCATTCAGTTTTGAATTTATTCACTTTACTATTATGATAGGTCTGAATACATTCAAACCAATTACATAAAGCAATATTAACAATAAACATATTTTGTACCAATTGATGTCCTGCCTAATATTTTAACCAGATTCTTGAGTCTAAGCATGACGGTGTCCTCAAGATTTGCATTAAGGTAGACGTATGTATAAATTGTGCACCTACAAATAGATGTCTTTAAAGTGCCATCGAAATGTTGCTTTTCCCCGCGGTTAAAACCCGCGTTGTATATCGACACGCCCGCGGTATTAGATAATTATTATGAAGCAGAGTTATGTCTATACTGGAATATTTAATAATAAATTACATAAAAATATCTGTACAACTGCTCGAAGGTATAAAATGTTTTTCATATGCAAAAGAGTTCCCTATCACATAATGCGATACGGTATATATTAGAAAGTTAATGTTAACCGATACATATAGATAAAGAATGCATTAAAGTTATATCAATTTTGTATTTTTCCGTTGTATGTAATGTGAAATGACAGTAACAAATAAAAGATTATAAACGAGTAAAACGAGATATCTTTCGTAATAAGTTGGCTGTTATATAGCTATCCAGACATATCTTGATATAACAAATTACATAATACTCGCTACAACATGCCATCCGATACAGTTAAAAAATTGTTAAAAATATTTTAACGTTTTAAAATATTATAACTATTTCATGTATCAAAAACTAAAGAGTTTATGATAGTAAAAGACTTTTTTTTATAGAAGATTGGGCTAACGATTAGGAGGCCCACCATAAAGGTGAAGTCTCCGCCCATAGACACTCACGTGGCTGGGAACTCGTGAGTGCGTTGCCGGCCTTTTAGGGAGTGGTATGCATATGTCTTAAAGGACCGTAAGTCGTAATGGTTCGGAAATACCCTGGCGGTATAATATGTACTTCGTTTACGAAAGTAAACATATTTTGAATACCATCCGCAAATTTTAAGTGTTATTTAGCGCCATCTATCAGCCGCAAATAAACTGGTGACCTCAAACTTGAATTCGATATAGGTCAGCATTCACAGGTCGTACCCTACATTTTGGGCTAGCTCTCGATCGGCCCTAATCTGACCTCCCGACCTTGGGGTCTCAGGTTCATGCCAATAGGTCAGTGAAAATTTCACGGTCTTACACATCCTAAATGTAATTTTTACTCCTCCCAAAATATATTTTTTTAAACGAATATATTCTCACTGTATATCGGAAAAAAAACTAATTTTTTAGGTGAATTATAAGACCCAAATATTACTTCCTCGTCGTAGTAATTCGTTTTTTCGACAAAAAAATATGATTGTCCTACATACGAAATATAGTGCCTACATACGAAAATCTCTGTGAATTGAACACACTTTGTGTTTATTATGTCCTAGTCATATAACGAGTACATTCACCGCCACAAACAAGTCAGTTATTTAGTAGCCAACTCTTGCATAAGTATGTCATGAAAAGTAACAGAATCTGCGATTCAAAGAAGGATGAAAAAGTTCCGAGCGTTCACTCGTATTTTATGTAATAACATTTTTTAATTTACAGCAAAGAATTATCTAAATGAAAAACTTAGTCTTGTGTTACAAGTAAAACTTTTTCCGGTTGAAGCATTAAGCGAAATATTTTATACTATTTAGAAAGCGATATATTCAGTTGGAAACTTGTAAATTCAACCTAATTCTCAATTTCACAAAATGATTAACATCACTATTGTGTACTAATTAACACGATAATGTATAGTGAACTTTTGTTACAGTAAAGTTTATTTTACTTGATATGCGTAAAATCTAAACATACATTTTAAGAGCAATTATTAGAGATATAACACTTATTTTACGATTTAATTTTCGACAGCTTTACAGTGAGTGCATGCAGCTTGCAAAAGGTTGCGCTAAAAAAAATAGTTTATAACGAAACATATTTGAGATTCAAGTTTAAATATTTATTCTTTAACGTTTTAAATATTAACACCTGAATTTAAGAAAAAAAAAACAGTTATTTAATTCAATTACATACCTTTTATATGTTTAAGAGAACATTTGAAGTAAAAGAGTATGAACAGTGATAAAAACTTATATAATTTAAAACGATTTAATGGACAACTTTTCAACTTAGCCACGTGGCAAAAATAGGTCACCCATTATGTTATTAACAATAATCATTTGTCTCTTTCTAGTGGTGTATTTTTGAATAAATTGAGAGGGATGGATATAATGGTATGCGCTTCCCTAGTGAAACGAACCGTTTTTCACTTACTTTTAAAGAAATTCAACCATTGTTGGTTTGCGCTGAAAGATTCACCATTCAAATGCTTTATTTTGCTCATTTCAATTATTTTTAGTGTATTTTTTTTCATTTGAATTTATTTATAATGGATGAATTCTAGTTTATTTTAGACAATGTAACTTAACATTGTTGTGTATTTCTGTTGTATGCGCTACGTGGAGTGTCGTTTTCCATTTGTCAAATTACGCAGTCAGTTTTTTAGTCATACAATACTTTGGTTTATAGAATTTTTTATAGAACGTTTCAAAACGAAATTGCATCGGAAATTTAAAATTGATTTTTCTTTCCACATATAATTATACTATTAGAAGGGCTTAGACAAATGTGTTTTCATACCCTGTAATATTTGTATACTAATTCATAACTTATAAATAAAGATAAACGTCCACAGTCAACATTAAGTAACATGTAATGAACGTTGTGACACTCGCTCGCTTACTTCAAATTAAGGGTTGCCAACTAAAAAGGTCAAACTTAAACATGTTGTAAGTATGTGTATCGTAATAAATCGTGATATTGAATTTTTTTTTAAATTTAATCGTTGTTAAAATATGATCACTTTGTAAAATGTATGTATGGTTATTTTATGTTTTTTTTGTGGCCACTGTCATCCCTATTTTGAAGTAAAGTGTATGTTTCGACATAGTTTGCTTTACGTTTATCTATTTCATAGTAACCGAGATATCGTTCAGTTGTATCACCTTTTTTATTCAACTTGCGGTTTGATTCTTTGAATAAATATGACGTTCATATTTTTCAATGTGTTTTTTTTTATATAACTATAAACATTTAGAATCGAATATAGATAGGATTCTTAAAAGCGGTTAGTAATTTTCACTTTTCGAATTTAAAATATTTTTTCATTAAAACCGCGCCGTGTAACATCCAATTAGTTTGACGAATTCAATTTAATGCAATGAGAATTTCGCACAGAACTCATCTCTACTAATTAACCAATTAAATTAATTAAAATTTCGAGTTGAAGAAAGGCGTAAGAATACAATGCAACAGTTGTTACATCATTCGACTTTCAAACCGAGTTGTGAAAACCTGTTAAAATTCACATAAAAACTTTTTTCACCACACAACACTGGCCACTTACACGTCACATCACTATTTTTTTTAAACTTCGAATTCGAAAATGTGCACGGAATTCATAAGGCCCCGCTCACATCGAGGCGATGTTGCAAGCGGGCCATCAAGGGAGCAACTAGGAAATGAACAGGCGCGAAGCACACTACCGCACTCTCCCACACTCAAGCACGGTATGTTACATGTATAAGCTATACGTATAGAGAGGTGCGTTAAGCACATGCATTTAGATACATTATGGTACTTTATATATAAATTATTTTAGACAATACCATTTTAAATTACAGTCTCATAGTAACTATATTTAACCATAGATAAGAAAAACCAGTAATCAACAACTATAAATGTGATAATTTTCAACGCACTGTTTCAATGTTTAATTTCAGTTAAAACCATAGCGGTTTCAAGAGAAAAATGTTACAGCTAAACAACAACCGTTATGTAATAACAGTACGCGTGAGTGGGATGCCACCAGTTTCTAAAGGCGTTAGAAAGAGAGGGTCCGACATTGTGTAACCCAACACAGGGAAAGCTCGTACGTACTTTCTTCGTACAATGATTACCTTAGCGACTTATGTTGGTGGAAAATTTGTGACTGTGTGCGTAGCTTTAGAATTTCGAACGTAAGGTCGTAAGTGTGCGCGCGAAAATTTTCAATATGGCCCCTGTTTTGAAAATGTGTCGGAGTAATTTTCGGTGCTGTTACCACGTGTTTGGGTCTATTTTTAATGGAGCACTCGTTTGGCAGCAATTCGAGTTCAATGACATGGGGTTTGGCATATGTCTTGGACCTATTTTTCACTGGTAGGCTGAAGTTCACAAAAGACGCAGTATTTTCATAGAAATAAAAGTAGGACATGCATAGTGGGAATATCATCAGTTTTTCCTTAAAAATAGTTTCAAGTTGAGACAACTTGTTGGCAAAATATTAATGAGTCGATATAACGAGAATTACATGAAAATGAGGACACGGAGATAGTTGCAAATTACAATAATAAATTAATCATTTCTATTGACGCCATTCGATAAGAGAGGGCGCTATATCTGTATTTTACGACGTGTTTGTCTTTCAAATTTATATATATTATAGAAAATGGGAGACTTTTAACTTTTGAAAGATATTAACTTATATTTAAATATTTTAGACCTAACACTTCAAATGCTTAATATTGAAAGATAAACAATGTATGCAAATGTAATCGATTTTTTTAAAATTAATTATTTACTTTAGCCGCCTACTTTGACAGTACAATAATTTTATAATATGTACAAAAGCCGAAATTTTAATTGAGCTTTGTCTCAAAATAGATGCATATACTGTAAATTGCTATTGCATCACAACGGAGGAAATGAAATAACAGACATAATATTTATATGTCCGTCTCTTCCTGTCGCGCTAGCGCTATCCTTGTCGCACTTGAGAAAAATCCCATTTGCGCGGCGGAAGCAAGTGACGTCTGTCTACGCCGCTCTTTCATTAGCGTTAGAGTGTATTCCTGTTTCGCTTGTGCAAGGCAACAGAGTGCGTTGACCTGTCCTTGTTGTGTTTGTGTGCAGCCTTGCTTTACAGTTATACGCAGATATGTATGTGTGTGAGTGTGCATCATAAAGGCTGATGCATAAGAAATCATTAATTTTTCATGTTACTTAATGTATCTGTTACACTGTAATACCTAATTATGTATGTTTTATTTTGTTTTAGAGTAAAACCTCACATTGCTGTCTCTTATTAACAGATATCCTTACCTGAAACAGAAATAAAAAAATATTAGAAAAGCCGTTATTTTATTAGTAAATAATTTTTTTAAGAATTTTATATATTTCTTTTGATATGACTGTTCGGAATATCAAAGTAAATTATGTTGTATACAATAAACAATGTTATCTGTGTTACAAAAATGTTTAGTTAAAATGTATATGAGGAAAATATAAGCTATCTTTGAACGTAAAAACGCAATGAAAGTACTAATAACACAAACCCAACGTATACGTATAAAAAAAAGTTGCGTCAGAGCCCATAAAAAATGTCTGCTAGGCGTCAACGCGTTACATCACTGCATGCATATGTGTGCGTAGAACTGTATCGGCACGTGCTGGATTCACGTGTGCACACACACATAGACATTCTTTTGTGGTACATACCACCTACATAGGTTTCATACCTTAATGAGTACTTTTTTAAAAGCGCTGAAAAGGGAAAACTCTTTGGACCGCTACTAGGCCTTTGAATCTAACATTCTGTATTTAAATTTTACCTTGATTAGATTTTATAAAGTTCTAGAAATTTTCGCACGTCAAAGAAGTGTTAAAGTTGATTTTGTTTAATTAATGATACGAAGTGTTGCGATTCAAATTCAAGACGGTCATTAAAGTTGGAATATTTTTAATTTTAACTATAAAATTTACGATAAATTAAATAAAACAAAATGGCTACCTTGAATTAATTACCTGAACAAAGACTACAAAAATATAAATTGTAACAATTTTACGAAAATCCAAGTATAAATATAATATTTTGAAATAATATAATTTTAGGAATAACAAAATACCGTAAGTGTTGAATCAGCAAAATCTATTATCCTTGAATGAGATTTATTTGCATTGAAATTTGCATTTTAATACCACGTAAGGTAAGTAAATTTTGTGAAATATTACAATATAGATATAGTATCTGTACACTTAGCGTACATAACAAAACTCTTGTATCTATGACTTCAAACAAAAGAAGCGCGCATAGCGAAATACGATTTACAATCTATTATTAACTAATACCTGACCTAGCTTAAACTTTACGTTATGATATAGTACGCATTATATTGACTCATACACAAAGAACTGTTCAGAATAAGGATTATAGTAATTAAATATACGGTTGATTCAGTCTTTGATCATCGAAGAATATGATGACGATTCCTAACTACGTCTTAATGTTAGGAATTAAATTCTTTACAAATACAAATATCCCGCAGCTTTACACGTGTTCACTTGGATGTAGAAGGCCGAAGATATAGCAGTAATCCAAGAAAGGGGTCTTTAAATTTTATGGGACGCAAGATTGATAATCCAAAAACAACTTTCAGTAGAACTATTTGAAATTGTTATGATGTTACTGAAATATATTTCAATCATTATATTAAAATATTTTATGGTAATCAGTTACATAAGTTGCTATCAGCTTTAACCTGACCTACCACATTATCTAGATTACAAAGTAATACGACAATTGAAATTTAGTTATAACATTCATATATTTTTCTACATTTGTTAAAAGCACACTAGATAGTCGATCCCTGTTTACCCCATTTTACCGTACCAAATTCATATTTATAGGTAGATGAATCTTTGAGTAAAAATGAAAATAGACCCAGTTCATAGGATACGTTTGAAAATTAAACCTGAATTAAATAGGGGATTAAATTTTGCGCGTTCACGACATGTCTTAAGATAATTTAACTGGTAAACGTATGAAATTACATGGTAAAACGATCATAGAATTAAAATGAGGATACGGGTGTTTAAAAAGTTGTGTTTCTAAGAACAAGTCAAGAAAATCACGTTTTTTCACAAGGTTATTATAACCTAACGCTTTTTAGAACGTACACTAGGTCCTATAAATCTAGATTGAGCTTAGACTATTTGTAATATGGTTTAATAGGACCAGATGTGCTCCAAATTGATTGAACAGAGGCACTCACTGGTTGCATACCAATGTGACGAATTAATTTCGATTAAGTATATAAACAGAGTTATTATACGCCATTTTAAATATAAATTTTAGCTGTATCATCTCACGTTTGGCACTTGTTAAGCGAAATCTCGGTGTCTCAGTTAATATGTTTTTTTTTTATTATAGATAGATAGATATGAATGGATTGGACTACACTCTCTATTTACTCATTAAAATTAGAGATTCAGGGAATTAGTTATTAGTAGATAATGTTGTGTATTTCTTAACAAGAAATTTAATATATAATTAAAAACTTAAGAATATGTATTACACCGAATTTTATAATATCAAGTAATCCAAGTCAAAGGTCAAACACTATAGAGATCAGCCACTACTTACAAATTTAAAACATGC
This sequence comes from Leptophobia aripa, assembly GCA_951799465.1. Lineage (NCBI taxonomy): Eukaryota > Metazoa > Arthropoda > Insecta > Lepidoptera > Pieridae > Leptophobia > Leptophobia aripa. The sequence continues at coordinate 2,757,988 of OX637272.1, read as the reverse complement.
AGTTAATTTTTTTCAGAGTTGTGTATATATAATTTAAATAATAGGGCTATAAAGTTTTTTACATGTTAAGTATAATACAATAGTTTATTTACAAAATTATGTAATGAGCATTAAAAATAAAACTAGCATTACCTGAGCATATAAGGTGTTTTTATTTTCTAAGCGGATTATCTGTCGCACATTGAAAATAGCTTGAATGATTAAAAATACGACATTGACCAAATTGTAGCTGCATTATGCAGATACTAAACACTGTATGTGCAGAATTGGTAATTGAACTAACACATGGACATCTAGTTACGTAAATTTTCTATAGTCCGCTTCTGTGTGCCCTTCTCTTTTAAAATAATCTTTAAGGGTTCTTTTTTTCTCTTTTTCTTGTTATTTAATCTAAGTTACCGCGATGCCTATATTGAAATCATTTCCTGAAAATAATGAACGCCTCATTCACACTTCTGACTTGCAAAAATATACTTTAACGTTTAGAAAAAAGAACCTTAATACGACTTTCTTTTGCCACATTCGAAATTATTTCGTATTTTAAATTATAAAAAAACAGTTATATATTCTGTACATTAAATATTAATCTAGAAACATATTTCTGTAAGTATTATCATTTAAACTGTATTTTGTTAAAGCATCAAATTATTATTCTTGGCTAAGAACGCATCTCGACTAGTCACGAAAAACCACGCAGTGTGAACGCCGAAAAAATACACACAACACAACGCGATGCGCTTAACGCTCGTGTGTCTTGCAAGCGTGTGTGCGTGTGACCCACTTACGAACGCGTTCGGATAACTTCGGCCATTTCCGTCGCCTACCACGTTTACCGCCATCTTATAAACGGCCAGTGTACATTGACCTATGCGCGCTGAACTCAGAACCAATTAAGTATATGAATAAGGGGTCAATGTATATTGGACATCTAAATTACGTACATTGTCAAATGTTTACACCTCGATTTCACTGATATCATCGTGTTTCGTTTGTTTTACTTCGGAAGTGGTTTACTTTCATTTTCACTCAAATTTCAACTGATAGTACTTATCACATGTAATCCTTGTAGTGCACACATGCATTGCACGTATTATTTATGGACGAAGCTTCGATATTTTTTACATAAAAGTGACATGTCAATTAGCAATGATTTGTCAATTGTGTATTTTTAAACGTATACAAAGTATAAAGGCCATATCTTTAAGGTACAATAATGTATATTTTGTTCATTCATATTCGTAAAAAATATATGAAAATATGGCGGAAAGCGGAAACAAATACGAAACTTTGAGGCAGGTGCGATTTGTTTTTTAAATTCCCTATTTTTTAATTATATGGCTGTTACTAATTACTACGCTAATATCATAAAACCCTTCGAATTCATATTATTACTGAAGGTTGTTTCAAAGATATTTCTATATCGTAACAAATCTATTGCTCAAAGACTTAATATTTCCGACCTAAGAGTTGTAAAAAATATAACGTACGTAAATTCTCATGTATAAACATGAGAATTTCATTTGTCAAAAAATAAAATATGAAATACATTTTATACTTTATTTGATGAAATATAACAATCACAAACAGCTTTCAACAAGAAGAAACAGCAAAAAATAAGGCACAGAGTACAGATTAAAAACGTTCTTTGACACATTTCATAGATACATAGAGAGAAAAAAAACAGTGCTACCTAAACATCGAAGAAAAAACTTTAATATAAAAATTTGAAAAAACATAAAAATGCCTATTGAATGTGTTTACTTTGGGAAGATTCCAGGAAAAATAACTGAGTGGGGTTGATAATTATTAGTTGCCAACGAATCTAAGGTATAGAGAATTTATTTAATACAATACTCGCTTGTATGACTTAAATAAACAATATCACGATCTCTATAGCGATTTCGTCACTACGCAAACAGCCGGAGAAAACCATGAGTAAAAAATAACTTTCACCGTTAGATAACGTACCAGTTGTACGAAGGTTGGGTTTAATATTTTTAATGGAATATGAGGCATATTATTCAATAAATATGCAGGCTAATGGGCAGAAATATCGTGTTTATTTATATAAGCCTATATAACTCATATCAATTTGTATGTGTCTATAATGTAATAATAGATGCAATCGATTTATTGAAAAAAATTTACTATCACGCGCTTTAAGGTGATGGGAATCTCGTAAAGGAAGACAAATATTGATCCGTAACAGCCAGAAGGCGCAGCCCAAATTAATTGCAGAGTTTTTATGCCATTTCTTTATTGCTTAATAGCCTTCTAAATTAAAAACAGTCATCTTCTTATTAATACTAATTCTATTCACTTTCCATTACAGCGAATGGTTAAATTGTCATTAAACAGTCAAGTTAAACAAACTAAGCGTGATTTCGTTAATATGGCGTTGATTTTTTTAGCTTAAGACGGTAAAATATTCCAACTATAAAATTAATAATAACCAAGATTTTCTGTATTTTGATACTTCATATAAGTGATTAATCCTTAACAAATAAAGCATGAATCATAGTTATAGTAGAATACTTAATCACAAGGTTAGGTAAAGGGATAAATATTTAACAGAGAAGATTTAATGTGGCCATTAATAAATAGGGGAAGTTATGTCGTCCCAAAAATGATAAATAATAAGCAAAATCTTTCAGGGTCAATACTAAAAGTCCAATCAATTCTAATCGCGTGATACCGAAATACGGTGAAGGGCACAATTAACTAGTATTAATTAGTATCCTGCATAATATACGAGAATCATCTTACAGCCAATTAAGATTTGAACACGATAATTCCTAAATCGATGATTTTGATATCAAATAATGACCACTCTATAGTTTTTGGTTACAAACTTAAATAGAGCGAAACAATAAATCTTATTTACAAGAAAAGCAATGTTAAAATTACCTGTACATACCATACTGTGGAAGTTATTGATCTGAGAGACGTAAGGATCATGAAACTTATATTGCGACATTTTCAGGATACCTCGATTGAACGGTACATCTTGTTAATTATCACAATTATTATCATTTTAAATATTAGAATTTACCTCAAAAATCGCCGTAGTAAATGTCTCTCTTAAACTTGGTGCAATTGGCTAAATATTTCGACAAGTAGTGCACAGTACATTACACTCGAAATTGAGCAATATCATTTACACATAACATATATCATCATGTATTAGAAGTACTTTTCTGTGTTAATACGTAGTTCAATATAACACAATGTTTTTTCATGTGCATTTTTAGCGTTTAATATACCACCTATTTATAGATCCATTAATAAAAATAAGTTATATTCTTTATAACCTTATTAAATAAACTACACATATAAAACACGAATTTACAATTTAATTAAGACAAAATAATAAAAAAGGTCCGTCGCGTGTCTTTTCAACCTTGGTATAAGGCTGTTCACATTGATGGGAAAACTATGACGCCATTTTGAAATTGGACTTTTCATATCAGCCAGTAATTTTGTTCTAGGCTATTTTAATATCACCTGAACTTTTCTTCGTGAACAGAACAACATGCTTTATTGTATTTAGTTATGGTTTGAAAGAGGTGGATTCTCTGACGGTGCTTTAATAACAAAAAAGCTACGCATACTAAAAAATTCAATTCAAATATGCTGCTATACACTTGTCAAAGGCCCCTGAGTATAATATTTTCGTATATATTATGTTGTTGGATATAATTAGTATAAATCGTCACGTGGTTGTAGCAAATGAGGATTGTTTAATTATAAATACACTTGGTCCTTTGTTAACTTTGGTGTAGTTTCAAATTTCAACGTTACTTAACTCACGTTAAGAAGCTATGTGTAGTTAGTGTAAGAAAAAATAAACTCACAATTACTTGGTCGGCTTTTAGTATGTGACAAGTAGTTAAATATATGCTAATTAATTTTTTTCATGTACATTGTATATTATGAATCGTTTCATTAGCTCTGCACCAGAATGGGACATTTTTATGACAGGGTTAGGAATGATAGTGGACGAATATGAGAGGTTGTTAGATTTAAGTTAAAAACTGTATGTGTTTTTTTAGGCTTCGGCCGTTAATAAATATATAAATAATGAATCGTAATAAATTTATAAGTAAGCATCTTATTTCAAAGATATCAAGGAGTGCGCATTCAAAAATGGAACTATGATTTAACGATAGAAGGGTCGCACATCCGCACTTTTGCGCTCATAGATAGAGCGGCCTTGCGTGGCTGTTCAACTCAGTCTCAGTGACATACTTTTGAGTTGGCTACGAGCCGTCAACAGGCGCACACCAAATTCAACCTTATAACAACTTGGTAACGCTCTATTTCGTATAAAATCCCTGTGATGTTTTAATTGAGACGCTCGTAGTGCTATCCTGTCGCGAATTTCGAAATTTGAAATTTGAAATTTTATTTCGCGTAAAGCTTTTTTAATGAGGAAAATAATTTAAAGTGTTGTCTTGTAAGTGATGGTGATACTCGAATTAATTTTTATATAAATTAGGAATCAAATAAGTTTAGACTAGATAATATTTATATTAATATATATTAAATAAGCATGACTCTATTATACTCAAATATCATCTCTCGTTTGAATATAGATATGAATCAGACTCCTAATCAATAACAGCTTTAAGTACTTATATATAATCGCAATTCACTCAATATTTAAGTAAACAAAAGATTATATACGTAAAATCTATAGTTACGTATAATAAAAGCTATAGAAATCTAAAACGCGCTGGTGTTTATAAAACTACCTAAAAAGTGTATCAAGTTCCAATAAATCAACTAAGGTTTCTTGTATTAATAATTTTAAGTTTAGTTCATATGGTGACATATAAGATGGTAGAACTTTATGTTAATAGCATTTTTTCCTATCAGTTAGTAGTTAGTCTAAATAAATACATAGCATTGATACGATAGCAAACATATTTTGTATAGGTTTTTAATGTTAACAAATCTTATGAATAAGAAACGGCCTATCAAGGACAAGCGTATAACCCGGTTTCGCCTATCAATTGTATAAAAAATAGCAATAAGTTGCGACAATTTCAATATGCCGGGTTTCGTCATCCGCCTAAGGTCGAGTTTCACTTCACTCTGATAACAATTGGTCGGAAATTGGCTTAGTGACAATTAAACAAATTTGGTATATGACGTGACATTAAAGTTACTTAAGTAACGCTTTTCAAACAGTCCTTCAAGTTAACAAACTATTAATTTGAACAAACCCACAAGAGTCATAAGCAAAATCATTGTTGTTTACATAACCCTAGCTTTCGCTGTGTTTAAAGTTGAACCGGGTTTAAGTCCGTTAAAATCCTCTTTGAATATGTAAATTATATACTTTTATAGAACTCGTGTGATTTAACGTTAATTTAGCGTTGGTGTGACTTTTAATGGTTTTCTGAATAAGAACATTTTAGTCTAAGTAACAGCTAAGTACGGAGAACTTGTTTAAGCTAGTTTAAAGTTGTTAAAGTCGAGTTATAGCCAAGCCCTTTAGTCGTTTCTCGAAATATCCTTCTATCCCTCATTAGACACTACAATGTATGACGTCACAGCTCATGTGAGCCAGCACGCACGATTATATTAACTCTAGGAGTCGGTTTGAAAGGGCAAGCTGACTGACGCCAGCACGCACTTCGTTGTTAATACTTAAAGCTTACTTTGTATGGATTACTTTGCCTTATCCTTAACTGAGATGTAGAACAAACAGTTTTTAAAAAATATACAATTTTTTAAACGCGAAAGTTTGATTAAAATAAGCTTTAGAATTCCTTCAAGAATTTGTTGAGATACATTAGAGTTTTTACTCATGCGACAATATTATATTTATACAATTTTAAAAACTGGACATTGGTGTGAATTATAACATAGGATCGCGTCGGTTTCATGTTAGTTCTGATTTTTTTTATTAAGTTTTATTTTATTTGTAACATTGTTTAATTTCAATCGAATTAAGTGTTGTCAACAAATTAGGGTGATATCTCTTAAGGGTGATATCTCTTATATATGAATATATAAATTGTGTTTTCTGCCAAATTAATATAATAATATACAATGATTTAATATAATCAGTACAAAATGAGTAGATGTCTAGTACCGGTTCGATAGTAAACGCTCCCGCAGCGCAGCCGCACACACACAAGCGCCTAACATTATCATATTATCAGTCGCTAGTCGAACTACTCGTACGTACTCGAGTATGTTACGCATGCACATAGATACGTGATACTGCGCTTTAATGCATTTGATACTTTCGATAGAAAAAAAAAAGAAAATAGTACTTTTAATCATGATTAGTTTTTCCCTACAGTGATCAATAAATTTGTACTTATATTAATGATAGATGATGTTAAATGTCTCCATTGAACATTTTAAAATAGGATATTGATAAAAGAAATAAAAGTGACATTTTAGTTTTGCGATGGTGAGGTACGTAAATACTAAAATAATGTTATGTGTCAGTTATGCCCTTGAACCGTGACTAGTTAATTAATGCTGTAAAATAACGTGTTAGAATGACATTTGTCAACTAAATGAATATAAGCAAACGACATTACATATACCGAAATGTTATAACAAGTTTTGTTATTATATATAACTTTCAATATGTTTAATTAGGTTTACTACAGAACCCGTGTCTAAAATAAGTAACTACAAGCATAAAACATGTATTTATCTAAATGTTTAAGAGTACGGCCTTAAAAATATCTAAAACGGCGATAAACAGATGTCAATAAACTACGAAGGTTGCAAGTACCAAGACGAGGCGAGCGCGCATCGAAGTACCAGCTAAATGGGTCTTGGCCAGGCAACTTTTTCTTGCGTTAAGACTTAGTGCTAGCTGTCACATGTCATGCTCTTCTAGTAGCCTAGTACTTGCAAGTGTTAAATTTTCATTTACTTTAAGTGACAATCTCAAATGTGAATTAACATGGACGGCTTATGAAACGAAACGTCTTTAAACTTCAGGCATATAGCCTGAAAAACCGAGGTCAATAATTTTTAACTGGATTATATTTGCTTAATAAGCAATGAGCATGTAAATTTTAGTTGCGGTCGAAAACCTAATTTGTGACCACTCCGAACCGAAATAGTAGTCAATCCGCTACTTAATTTTTAGTATACAATTTATCATATGAGCATACTGACGTAATTTATGTTTTAGTAAATGAAATAAGTCAGTATGCTTATATGCTAAACTAGCTACATAATATGCTTGTTGTAGATAGCCGCATCCTAATTTAGGTTAGTGCTCTTCTAAGAATATGCGTTCCTGGTACTTCTAATTGTGAGCGAGCTAGCTTTTGTTTAGTTTACACACTAAAAAAGCTAAGCTTAGTTTGATAAATAATGTTTTTTATGTGTTAGTATTTATTATGTAACTAATCCCATCTCTACAGTGTAATCTAAATTAACTAGTTTATATGTTTATGAATAAGTATGTAATTCGATACGTATTGCACTTTTGCGATAATATAGATTATGTAGTATTTATATATTGTCTATTTCGCAATAAACATGTATTTAGCAATTTATGAACTAGATATTGCAATTATACCAAACAATTATATTAATATTTATCGAAAACCTAACATATAGGGCCTTGACAAGAGCTTTCTAATCATTTAGATTTTTTTATATAATAATACAAAGCAACTTTACTAGATTTTTGAAGGAGTTCGTTCGCATATTATGCTTTCTCTTTGTATTATGTGGCATATTGTCTGTAGGTGATGATAATTATTGTAAGAGGCAAAGTTATAGTTTCGTTGCGTATCGTTATTCGTTACGCAACGACTCGCGTTAAACCGGATCACGTTTGCTTTCTTGTGTTAAATGGCATACGTTGTTCTTTATTTTTATTCTGTGAAAGTTTTTTTTGTCTAAAACTTTTAATACTTTGTTAAATTAAAGGAAATGAAAGGTGGTAATTGATATTTGCAGATACAAATATATCAAAATATTGGTTTAATGGATTTAATACCCGCTTAAAGTTTATGCGTAAGAGCCCTCTCCCACTCAGATCTTAACGTGATATTTAAAGTACTGTAGCGGTCATAATATGTAGGCTGTATTATAAAGCTAAATAAAACCTATAAATATTATTTCGATTTCAACGGCCTTTTTTTGTTATACTAATTCGCCTTCTGAGAGTTCGAGTACTTAACAGTTTTATAAATAACCAGGGAAAAATATATAAGAACATGTTTAAATGGAGCGGCAGTTAGTAGGCGACTCTTGTATATAGAATAGCTGACATGTCAATGACCAGTTAACAGATAATACCCTTACGTTAATACGATTACAGATACAGCAATGTTTTATTTTGAAAAAAATCTTTTAGTTTGCGGTGCCTTTGTTCGATTTTTGATGTAGGTTATGCGTTTTCATCTATTTATTTAACATTAAAATAAATGTGGAATGCTAATACGATAAAGATGCTTTTTATCTTTAACAAAATGTAATCCTTTACACACAATATAATTAATTGATTCTCAATAAAAATATTCAGCTTTTTAATGTAATGAAAGGCGTGTCGCACTTAAAATACCAAGTGTGAAAAGTCTGTATTACGCAAGCACGAAAGATGGAGTTACCGAATTTTAATTGGCGACTTTCTTTATTATGCAATAAAATAAGAAACAATTATGTATTAATATACCGGAAACAAACTTTCTATATGAGATTTTTATGTGATTTCGCCCACGCTATCTCGGTATATTCAAAATATATAAACTTTTTCGTAAGTAAATCCGAGGAAACATTACCAAGATACCTTACAATTTTAAATGTTTGAGCTGTTTTATTCTTTTCTTTTTTCAATTTATCTGTTCTATACATATGTAGTAATTATAACAAACTCATTATTTGTAGTCAAAGACAAAAATCTCTTTTGATACAAAGTCAAAACGGAACGTTTTTAAAATGGATGAATACTTTCAGCCAGTGCCGGAAAGGGAATAAGTCATGAGGTTTGAAAATGGAATTCAAGGCGGCTTCGTTTAGTGAAATGTCAAAGCGTTTCACTTCGATTTAAATATGGAATAACTTTTCTGTGGGAACTATTACACGATTCTGGCAACATTTTTTGCCTGATATCTCTTCATCAAAATTACTTGGATTCATTCTTTGTATGCAATTTTAAAAACAAATTTTAATTACTTAAAATTGAATTAATTAAGGTTCGTTTTGGAAAAAAGAATGCATGAATGAGATTGGTGCATTTATCATGAAGCCTTTTCTATTCTACGTTGGTTGTTTATAGACTAAACAAATTAATTCACCGTCGAGTCCTGTAAGAAAGCAGTCGAACTCAAAAGTGGAACTTTAAACATCACACGATAGCAGAATTTAAGAATTAGAAAGTCTTGTCATTCAGAGTCTACCACTATATTTAGTATGGTCTGTCACTGTCTGTTTTGCAAATAAAATGCTTCACTTGCTAGTCACCGACGTCGATCGATATTTATTATGAAATTACCTTTAATGCTCCCACCTGAAGTGTGTGGCTGCTGGCTCTGCTGCACATTGCTTTGGGCTTCCAGCTTGGTGCTGACCGAGTTCCACATATCAAACATGTTCAACATAATGGGTCCACCGGACCAACTCACGATCACAATTTATCCATTACACTGAGAATCGCTCATCCATTTTTATACACTGTAATGAATCTAGTCTCAAAATCGTTCGTCCGCTATAAAACTTAAGGCTACGCACTGATCCCCGGTTTTATATTTGTAATTATTGCGATTATCACTATATTTATAAATACATTTCTATATAAACTTTCTCAAATTCTCAACTAATGTAAATACTATAATTTGTTTAAATTTTACTACGTTATTCGGATTTAAATATCAGTCTAAAATTTTCGTTTTTATAAGGTTTTTGCTCGGGAAGATAACGTGTAACTATTTATTGGATTATTAACTATTTCTGTTGTGATTATTATATTAAATATTGAGTATAAATTCATCGGAATTAGCGGAATAAATGTGTTATATTGTCTAGGTGCGGTTTGTGGTTTATATTATTTGTTTTAATCGCGATCCGTTTTTTCTTCTTCATAGTTCGTTTGATGGTTTTGGTTTTGAAGATGCCACCGAGTTAGATAGCGTCACACAGAGAGCACATAGTATCGATTTTTTTGGATTTTTAGTGTTGGATTTTTTCAGAGGCGTTCTCACATGCACTGAGTGCAATCGCGATGCATTTCAGTCTGAGTGGGGGGTGGGGGAAGGCGCTCAGTGCGCAGGCCCGGCATCGATCCCCGTGCTTCGTGGTATGAACTAAACGGTACTTTTCTTTCTCGCTGTATGGAGCTGCAGTATACGTATAGCTATATAGCTATGAACGCCGTTCTATTATGTCATTCACTTTGATGTTCCCTAGGTACTTTAGTTGCTAGGCTGTATCTAACTAGGTGTTTTGTCAGGCACTTCCATTGTTTGATTATTGAATATTGTATCTGCGTTCAATGCTTCTATCATTCGATTTAAATGCATTGTTTTAGAATCTTTTTCACATTTATGTACTAGACCGATGACGTACAACGACATTTTGTAGTAATCACGTATATTTCTGTTAAAATCAATAAAGCACTGAATATAGTATCAACCACTATGCACGATAGCAGTAACACACAATATGTCATTTATTACCATGTGGTATTTACCATGTGCCACGTAGATTAGTAGTTGAAATTGTAGTTTAACTATTCGAAAAATGTGTCAAAGGTTTTGTTACGCTTAAATATTACAAGGTTGTAATAGGGATGTTTTAATTACTAGAACTCGGCGTTGGTCTTAATGAAAGCTTTTTTTCACTCTTTTTCCTATAATGAGCGCTTCTTTCTGCTATTTTAACGTACCATAGGAGATTTTTTTTAACTTGAACTGAAATTTTATTAAATTTTACAGTAAAAGTAAATTTCCATCTTCTATTTCCTATTAAATCGTGATAATATGCGCCAAAGACGTTTTTTAAGTCCTATAAGGACTAAATAGTTTAATACATGTTTAAAACAAAATATTTCTGTATGAAATGTATCACGATATCGACAATTAATATACCTCCGTGCTTTAAAATAAGAACCCCAAAAGCTACCTACCGTAATTGCCAAGTTGGTCTACAACAATGTTTAAGATTTAATGATTAATTAATAGGTGTACAGGTGGAAATATTGTTATCAAGAGAAGCCGGGTGCGCCGCTATATCTATAAATAGTTTGACAAATCAGCATTCTGCAGTGCGTGCGAGCGCTGCATTACGCAATGTTACGTCGCGGTCGCTCACTCACACATTCAAACGTTTTGGTGTTTTCGGTACAAGCTATACGCTGATGCGAGAGCGACCAATCACAACTACCAAGCGTATTCTATACTTTCAACATTCTAGATGCAACTAGATAAAACAACTTGACTGATGATGGATATTTTACACTTAAACTTTGTCTCGAACTTTTTAAATGTATGAAGAACTTTCATAGTAATAATGATGTCTTTTTAAAAAAATAATGTGATTTTAGTATGAAACTTAATATATATTATAACATACGGGCTTTCAAAATAAATTTTATAAACAGGATAAAAATAATATACCAAAACAAAAGCTTGCAAGCTAGTATGACGCTTGTGCCTTGCGCCGGCGGCTCTAGTGAAAGTTGCAACAGCCAAAAATCTTGTGTGAAAGTTGGAGAGAGCCTTTTTGATCGATGCCATAATTATTATTACACATTATAAGAGATATGCTAAAAGCAAAAGGCGGATGCGAGCTCTTTGGTTATTGACGCGGATTGACGTTTGGTTTTTTTTGGTTTCTCTTTTTTTTCATTGTTCAATTGTGGTGGCTTTCGTAAACGATCGCGAAATGATATTTATATGTTCATACGTTTATATTTTCGACGTTAATGAGAACGTTAACTAAAGATGTATAAACTGAACATTTTTAAGACAAAATATATCTAAAAATACTACTAATATTAACTGGTTGAATGGCGCATTTATTTTTGTATTTACACATTTTTTAAAATCATAAACATTAAAAGATTTTGAAATTGACCTACAGGCTATTTATTTTTATATGATATTTAAGTTAATTTAATGACGATAGTGTTTGGTAATTACCTTTTACGGATTTTAATTATTTGGAAATGACGTATCGTAAAAAATTGAAAAGTTATTGCATTAACCGGGAAACAATAGGCCGAATGAAATTTTCTTGTAAGTTTTTTTTTATATACGCATTAAATAATAAAAAAAGTTTCCACTTAATAAAACAATATAGCTTTATTTTGCACTAAAATAGAAAGGACAGTCGTAACAGGAAAAGAGAAACTATTTTTTTCATTCTACGAAATCTAAGCTTTCACCATTCTTCATATATATATTTTTATTATTTTACGATAGTTTATAACAAGTTAAGAATCTTTACATTAAGAAAAATATTGTCATTATCCAAATAAATATTACTTAATAAACCTCCAAAAAATAAGTTTATGTCTAAATAAAGACAATACAAGGTCATATTTTCTATTATCGTTTTATAAAAACAAATCTTAATTTATCATTGTGTCAATAAATTAGGTAACAATATAAAATCTCTTTAACCTTAACCTAGTATTAGAGCAAATGAAAAATTCAAAAACATGGTAAAAAATGCCCTTCGACACCGAAAGAGAAAAATTATTTCCCAATATTTTCCCAACATCGGACCTCTCTAGCAAACAGAAGGTCGCCACTAACGCCATCTCGCTCCCACACTATGCAATACATCTCATGCAACACGGGACCTTGATAAATTGCAAGTTTTGTGATAGATAAAATAATTAATATGCGGGTAATTACTATGTCAGCTTCAAAAATCCAGTGAACGCAGCCTTAAGTTAGCGCTAAATTACAGCGCATAAATGTTGTAACTTTAAATTTATTTTTATTATACCTACTCGTTTAATACCTTAAACCAAAGTTACGAAACCCTTAACGGACGAACAATCTTAATACTATTACTTACATCCAACGCAATGCATTTGGTACAATCCGTTCGGAACACACTAAGTCCAAAAAAACACTGGCCACTTGCAAAAAAAAAAGTTACGACACAATTGTCAAAGTTGTCAATTTCGGGTTCCGAATTTGAATTTCGGCGCGGGGCGGCCGCGCGCGCGCGTTCTGCAGCTCAAACTGAATTTTGTAAGCGCAGGCGAATGGTCGACAGTCATACAAAGCAGGACTGTGAAGGTACTGGCCACAATAATTTGAAGAGTTCTAGAAACGAAATACGATATATATGATTGTTTAACGTTTACTTTTACTTTTTATAGTCAACTCAGTCAGGCAGGTGTTAATTCAGTAAGTGACATTGTCAACCTAAAAGTCGTCATAGACAAATTAAGTATCGTCTAATAAGAACCGAACATAACTGGTCATTACGTTACTCAAACGCAGTCTGTTTGGGTTCGTCAATATTCCTTACGAGTTGAGTGTGTAACTTATGTGTGTAAAAACTCGATTGTGAACTAGAACACATAATACCAATTTCGTCGGAATGTAATAACAATTTTCATAGTAATTACCAAATTATATTAAATGTAGTTTAATTTTTATATAATTTGATGTATAAAATGTTATTCAATACAATCTAATAGAGAACGCGTCGGTTTTCAAAATCAATACAGATCTAAAAAAAAACATGGTCCCCTTATATTTTTTTCGCAAATTTAACCCTTTGTGTATCCCCGAATGACAGGACATGTAAAGTCCATTGAGCAGGAACCGGGTTGACTGGTCAGCAGAGGGTAAGGGTCATTTTGAAAGAACATCTTAAACATCGAAACTAGTTTGTAACAAAGCAATTTAAATTGTATCTCATTTCGCATTATTTGTGTACAAGATAAAACTAGCATCTGCTTAACTGCGGAAATAAGAACATTTTGATTGGGTATTAGATTAGTATAATAAGTAATATTTCTATGGATAACCCAAATATAGTTATTACACCAGAAGGTGGGCTATTAGAAATATTACTTATTATACTAATCTATTATTATGGGAATATATGAGAAATCTATAGAATACTTAATTCGTGGTTACGTACAGAGTTTAGAGTGTCTTATAAAAATGTTAGTAAATTTTTCTTAAAAAGTTTGAATCGTTAAACAAAGGTACAAACGCGTATCTAAGATCTCCAAATTAAAAGTAAGACAGTAAACATACACTGCCCTAATTTCACACGATAACATATCACAGATATGATTGGTGTGAACGAACGATAAAGTATGTAAAAAATGAACAAAAAAACTCTAATCCATCAGTTTATTTTGATTTATCAAGATATATCAAAAGATATCGAAACTATTGATTAATAAAATGTATATAAAAACATTACTACTTGGTAATATCAGTAAGATTATTAAAAAGTATGTTGGACGGAGCCCTGAATTTTTAACTCGAAATGTTTTTTATTTCGTAAACTTGCTAAAACAAAACTTCACTTTTTGTTCGTATTTTAAATTGGAATGCAATATATAACTAAATACAATAACAATGATAGAAAAATAATTTGTCAAATATGGTTTTATATCGACAAATTTTAGTGAAATCATGATATAGTGAAGACATTGAACAATTTCTATAAAACTATGAGTTATGACCTAGGGCAAATTCCCAATGCAATAGCTTAAGGAAAACCACTTAATGTGACAAATTATAGAAAAACGTATCGTTTTATGTTGTTTCACTGTTTTAATGTTTTCGCTCTAAAACTTGGCAGTGATAATGCGTATGTTGCCAAGAAAACAAATTATAATTTTGAAAAATGTCGCGCTATAAGGGTTTTAATTTTGTAAATTAATCTATGCATTGTAAGAGGCGCCAACGTTCAAATGATATAATATGTGAAAAGTGAAAATATCGCGGTGTTTACGAAGAGAACACTAGAAGCTGATCATAGTATTTTCACTATTACATTTCAGCGTGAATTATTCTTCTCTTGCTTATCTAAAGATAAATGCAAACCATTAAGATCAAAATTTAATAACTTACTTTAGTTATTGTATACTAAAAAACTCGACTAAACCTTTAATTATCATATATTCTAAATGAAAACTTAATATATACGAATTTAATAACAATTTGCTGACATTTTCTGTTACAACCGAAAGCGATATATTTTTGCAGATACGATGAAATTCTATCGATATAGTCAGTGTACTATAGTATCAAATTTCATTAAATAAGTATTAAATTATATATTACATCATTAAATTTAATATGGTTCTGTACATAAACAATATGTCTATAATTCTCTAATAAATAATATCCAATAGATATTTATTGTTACGAATAATTTGCAAGAATTTTATTTCTAATAGCAAAAAACAAAGTTGGCAACTTACATGCTGGGAGCTTTAACTCGTCTTTAAAACCACACACGTAGCACTTTCGTAGTATTAAGATGCTACGTCACTGCTACGCTCCGATAATTGTCTACAGTTTTTACACATTGCAAAGATTTTAATTTCTAACGAGTTATGAGATATTCATACATACAGCTAAGAATATATTGTTACTGGATAATAGTTAATGAAATAACTGATAACTTAGGATTCAAAAAGTGATAATTTAATACTTCTATTATAACTGATTTACTATATTGTGTAAATCACCTATCCAGCTTTTAACAACACAATCCGCGTGTTAACATATTACACTTTTATTACGCTTCACTTGTTTAACTTGCATATAACTTAGCAGTATCTTATGAATGGTGTGCATTGAAAATATATTCTCCGCTATATTAACAAAACACAAATTTCAAATGAAATAAAATGCCCTAAAGTTGTGAATTTTATACGAAATTAAAAATGTGGTTTTTATGCGTTCTCGTTGATCCCTCACAAATTTAAACTGCATAGAAAGCAATTGGATATTGTAACGTGTTGCCATGGAAACGGATATTTATTTGATATAATCGAGAATATACTCACCCGAAATAAAATATCGAGTGGAATATTACACCTCTTACCTGAAAAACAACGAATTTAATATTAGTATGCACTTGTATATAATCTATGTTTCTATATAGGTTATATACAATTTTTATGTTTAAATAAAAAATGACATATTGCAAAGTTAATTCCACTGATCGCGTACACAAATACCAGCATCAATTAATGTTGATGCTAAAAACAGGTTTCCAAGCCCTAAATGCAGCATCCCGGATACAAACACACATAAAAGTACGCGGCATCGTATCAGCTGACATAAAACTGTGTCACTAGCGGTCCGAAACGGTACATTAAAAATGTTATCGCTACTGCGTAACAGATGGCGCTAACGGCAAACACAATTTTAGTATTTAGTGCTTTCTAATATAGGTCAATGATAAGTGTACTCTAACTATCAGTAATTTGTGTTTATCTGTGATGACAAATATTATACAATAACGTTATCATAAGTATTCATTAAAATAAGATTGTGTTCAACACTTTAAATGAAAAGTCAATGATGTTTAGAAGATACAGACTTAAAACCAATGAATTCAATATTTGCTTAGTTCAACAGAACTAAACATGAACAATGTAACATATTTTTTATATATATATATATATAATTATTAAGATATAATAACTCCAGTAATGTTTATGTGACTACACAACATTATTTCAACAGTTAAAAGTTATCATACATATGCCACAACCGTTGGTTCAGATTGAGGTTGCAAAACTTTAGTTTCTTCATCTCCTCGCCAATAGATAGCGCTAATAAATCGCTTACATAAATTTAATTATGTTTAATAATTAAAATATATAGCTACTATATACTAAAAATATAATAACAACCTGTTTAAACGGAATAAAATAAACTATAAACCCAAGTTAAACTAACAATTTCCTAAAAATGAAGCTAGGACCTTTAGGTTTCACGTATTAATAGGAATGGAAGGATCTGAAATACCGACTTAATGATGTACTGTTTCAAAATCGGTATATATATTTATTTATTTCATGGTTATGTCATCGGCTACAGGTATCAGTACTCTTATACAATCACAACTTCTATTATATAATTATGATCTGGTCAAAAACCTATGAATTCGTACGTATTACACACATTTTTTAATTGATTTGTTCAGTTTGTTCTGGGGGGACAACTGAGATTACAGTAACATAACAGTTTAGTTATAAATATCACTAAGAATGAGAAATGTAATAAATCAAAATATTACAAGCTCGAACTGAAATTCAAATTAATTTTACATACATTGAAAGAATCACTTAGTTTCTTCACACATTTAGTTGTAAGTAAGTTAAAATTTATATCTTTAGTTAAATTAAATCTAATTTATGAGTCGAGAATATTTACAGCCTTGTGTATATATTACACAGAAATAGTCAACTTAAACGTAAAGGTATTGATTAATTATTTCAGACTAAACTAGGTTAGCTATTTTTACTGACATCCCGCCAGACTATATAAAGTACCTGAAACACGTACGAACAATGTTTTAGTTTTAATATTGTTTGTATTATTTTCCATATTACTCAAGCAAATATTGACGGATAAAATTTGTTTATAATAGCCTATTTAAAACCTATTGTAACGCTACATTAACGTGATGAGCATATTTGTTTCGCTGGGTAATATATATGTATAAACAGCTGTAACAAAATTTATAAATCGCTTATAGCTTTTAGCCTTATACCTTGTTTATTAATTATTCTCTATATGTGATTATTAAGACTGGTATTCTACATTTAAAACTGTGCATTAACCTATTTTTTATATATGAATTTAAAGGGAATATTTGTCAAACTGAAATCATTGTAGAATCGTAATTACAATATTTTATAAAGTTACTTGTTATTTCAATAATCTGAACATAGATTATTCTCAAATAGATTTAATACTGTAGGTATTTAATTGAAGGTATTTATAGATATTGTAAGTTGTCCTAGATTTGTATAAGTGCAAATTTTAAAAGATATGTTATCTCAGAGGGTCATGTGATTTGCAACCATTATCACAGCGATTTTATGAGATTATAATGATGGAACATAATTCACTATTAAAGGGTGGCTGATACTGGTGAAAACCGCACCTAGAAATGTCTGCCTTAGAACTGTAGAGAGTGCCTAAATAGAGCCATGCCACTATTTAGTAAAACTCATACTAATCCACAAGTGATAAGAGATATTTGTAACTGTGAAACTGTTACAGCACATTGATACTGTTAATAAATCAGGTAAAAAATAGTTCATTGTTCTCAAAGTTTAAAGAATCGTTCAAATCGTTTAAAATTAATGTTACAATAAAAATATAGAAATAATTAACCGTGAACTGATATCGCTCGTTATTCACAGGATTTTACAAAAAAAATATGCCACCTTGTTTTTATGTTGTTTGAACATCAGTCTACGTATATTAGTTTCTAATTAACTAATTGAGTTTGTCTCACAAATGTTAATCCAAGATATATATTTGCGATGACAGCCTTAAATAAATTGATAATCGATGACATTTACCTGACGTAGTAGTTGGGGAGGCAGTTGTAATAGACATGCTGGTTGACGCGTTCTCATTAGACGTAGCCGTCATCTCCACTATCCTGTCCACGGCTATTCTATTACCTGGCAAAACTCCTGAACTCACCGCTGGCTGATTCTCTTCCTCAGTATCCCGCTTTGGGCTTAACGTCTGGCTCAAATCATTCGCCACAATCACATTCACTGTTGTCAAGGATTCCATATCAGTCTCTCCCTGAACGTGCGAATTGTCTATATAAACAGCCGCAGATCGCGCTCCCAGAGTCTCCATGACACTCTCCGCCAACGAGCGAGTCGATAGCTCATCCATATCAATGTCCTGTTTGATGTCAATAATGATCTGATGCCGCTTCCCGCTACCCGAGGGTGTTTGGACCTGGTGTACACTGACCTGAGCGTCAGCGCTAGGCTGGGTGACATGGTGCTGTATAACATGCGTCAATTGCCCCTCTAAGTTATTACCCGCCATCGCTTTCAGTCTTATAGATACTAAATTACACAGATAAACTAATGAACACAGTTATCACGTCCTTGGCGGCTGCAGTGCGCGCAGTTGCAACGTAACTAGGTCAGGGGTCAATAGCCTTAATTTTGATAATTTTGTGCGTGGCTTGATATTGGCAGTGTTTGTTTCTTCAGGCACTATGTGTCACATTAGCGCTGTAAGCGCGTTTGTTTTGTTCTAGGGACACATTGACACAGTGTCCTATATTTGGGATCGAGACCGCGGACGCGGCGGCCGCTCGCTCTTAGCCACTGTGAGGCCTACGAGCCGTAGCGCTACGACGCGCAGCCTTCTACACACGTACAACACTTCCGCGTATTGATCTCATGATATTTTCCAGGTGTTATGCGCATTGGTAAATTTTAGAAAGAGCTAATGCGCATAATCATAAAATTTTCTAAACTTGACATCTATTTTGTGTTTTAAATGAGTCTTATTAATTTTCAGCATACCAACTCTTCTAAAATATTTAATTTGATCCCATATCCTTAATAAGAGTATAATGACTATTATATATTCACAAAAAAGTGTCCAACTACATATCGTGTACATTTTTTACTTTTATCTTTGATCATCTGCATCGTGCACGCAATTTGACATCAACTCTTAGTACCTATCTTCGGACGTATCTCCACAAGCCGGCTCCACCTACAACCGTAGCATTTCGTGGACACGTGCCTACGCATGCGCGACGTCAGCTCTTCCATCTCTGTCTCACTCAATTAGTCCTTCTCTTTCAAACGGCTTCGATCGTTCGGCAATGACGAAAAAGCATATAATCAAATTTATGTAGGGTCCTAGTATTATCTAAGTACCGAGCACAAAACAAGTGGCCTTGATCTACTTAAAAAAAATGTTTTCACTAAGATGAATGCATTCTAAACTTCTGATGACATTTATTATAACTGTGGATGTGGAATATAATTTAACTATAATATGTATATTTACTTTATAAATAACCACTTTATGTAAAACCATCGCGAAATTATTAATAATATATATAACACACAAATACTTAAAGAAAAAAAATGTAATAATATTTAACAATATTTTATATAATAATTATTGTCGAAAAAAAAAGAAACAGAAGAAAAAAACAAAAGGCGACCTTAAGGGATCTCGTCCTGGCCACCAGTAAAAAAAATCTACAATAACATAACAAACAACAGAATACTTTTTTTTATACATTACGGAAAAAATATACTTCATTAAACCATGCAAACCGAGATAAATAACAAGTATTAATATATAATTATGGTCAACAATCGTACCGTTATCAATATACTTCTAATAAATAAAAGTAGTTTTTTTTTATTCTGACGCTACGTCCCTTTCATTACGTAACTATGATCTAACTCCCTAAAATCCAAACAAGGAAGACCAGTTGTAAACATTGTCTTCTACCTGAGTTTGTCATACTTATTTTATTATTTTTAATTTTTCTTAAAGCACCTTTTATTTTAATTTAGGTACCTATTATTTTTCACACGCTTGTCTTGGCGCTACTCTTCTTAATACTTATAATTTTAGCATACGCATTATTATCATTTAAAAATAAGGAAAAAAAATATTAAATCTTATTTAACACAGGAAAAGGCGGGCTATGTTGAGCCTTTTATATAAATGCTTCGATTTTTAAACCCACACTTACTACTTACTACCTGCATGGGTAAATATTATATACTATGGACGTGTGTAGACCCCATGCGAATGAAGTCGCGAGAAAAAGCTAATTTTAAATAATGGATAATTGTGTGGAATCATTATGTGGAAAGCACAACTCAACTCGTGGTCTCTATTGTATTAACAATGCGTTAATATTCGTTAAAGAAGTTTTATTTAAATTAGTGATAAATTAACAAAAGACCCAGTTCATAAACATCAATGTCATATATTATCTAATCTGTATTATTTTTACGCACAATTTTTATAAAGCTTTTCCGTTATACTTATCTTAAATGCAAGTATTATAAATAATGTAATAAGGCGTCGTCTATCGATCTTTCAAACATTCGAAAATTGACTTAATTTGTACACGCAGCACTTTGTGGTTTTCCTATAAAACTGGGTATTAGAGAATTCGTCACGTTTGTGTGTTAGATTAACATTTAAGAAAGTGTTCTTGATATACAATATATTTACAAATAGATTTATATATTTAACGCCTTTTAAATAATTACCGAGCCAGACTAATATTATAAAAAGTTATTCAAGTTGTATAATAGTTATATCTTTTTCAATTTGACATAATACTTCAATTATTAACGTATCTTAACTTTGTATGACAGGTGTTAGGTGTAAAGGCTTGCATGCTTTAAATTTTTATGTTTAATTAGGAAAACCTTGATGTTGACTACACTGGTAGACAGCTTACAAGTACATAAATATATATATGTTTATCTGGAATTGTCTTGTTTAACACTTCGTATTACAGTTATTATCAATACAATAAACACCATATCAAGTGACAATTATTCGTTTTAACGTGAAGAGAGGGGATAGCAAATCGCCCTTTTAGGGGCTTGAATTTCAGCTTCAAATACAGCCAGGGTTGTTACAATTACTATAATCAATAGTATATTTGAACAGGATGTATGAACACATAACTTTATAATTTAGTTATTATGTTAACTTGAAGAAGATAACTCTTATACAATTTGAATAACATTTCTTTCGTTTTATGTTTTGTATCAGTAACTATTGGTTACTAACTAAATGGATTAAAACCAAACAAACAAACAGCTTACAAAGTTTTAGCATATGGTTGTATCACAATTGTTTTTGCATTATACAAGACTCTTGGTCTTGTACACTAGGGTAGAAGGCATGTTGCAACCCTATTTTCGAGGGGTTCAAATTATATAGAATCGGAAGGCTGTACCGTGACGCAGGGGAAAAAGAGACAAAGAGGTGGTATAATGAAATCGTGTTACTATGCGCCCGTATGGCACTATGATTGTACGGGGAGATATGTTATTAGAGCTTTTTGCAATATTTAGTATACTGTACGTTGACTTGATGTGTATGAACAAACACACACTAAGGAACTAATAGACAATCGTAATAAAATTTACGTTTTAAGCTTTTCAACTAAGGTTGTCTATGAAATAATTCGTATTTCGAACTAAAACGAAAAGTTCATTTTTTGATGACTCCTTATACCTTGACAGGATAAATTATAATAATGTGTATTTCAATCAGTTTAATTTGTTTGAAATACAACACCCATAATTTTGTTTTTTGAACAATTCCTTACAAATATATTCATGAACACAACTTTAAAAAATAGTTTCAATGTCAGATATGTAGCAAGACTAGGCCAGAGCTTTTCTTTTCACTTAGTACATGTGAGACAGACAGACACTATATGTATATAGAGACTACGCTATGCGGCGTTACACAAGGTCGTTTGATGTACCTTTGTAGGGCGGTTCTTATACAAAAATGCTTCTGAAATAGCTGACTTTCAGGTGACACATTTCATATAGCAGCCTTCGTCAATTGAGTTGATTTGACTTATAAGTAGCAAGTACATAAAATAAATTATCTTATATTAATTATTATTAAAATAAGAACCAATTGAAAATTAGCCAGTTTGAGAAATAATAGTTTCTTATATATATTATAATTATATGCTGAGCAATTACGTTCTATTATTATATACTTTCTGTTTTCTACAAAACACTAATTGCACTCTCGAAGCATTTGTGATTTCATGGTGCAAACATCTAACAGAATCTAAAGCAAAAGTTCCGTTGACCAAATCAAATTTTTAAAACGCTATGCAAAAAACGTTACTTGAATTAAATCGATAATCGCTAATAAAATCCAGACACGCATCTAGAAAAACGTGACAGTGCCATCTATTATCCGATAGCGGTACTAAATTGCAAATTTAAAAGTAAAACCAACTCGAGTCACGTGTTTGTAACGGGAGATCGCCGAAATTCGCGTTCAATGAACTTTTAAACTGCGTTCCGTTGCGCAATACAACACGTTCATGCGTTTACGGTACTTTTAAGAATGCGATTTCGAAAATTGTCTATGGTAAGTTTTATGTTATATGAGTCTCTATTCTATGCACAATCAAATTCATAAAAAAAATGTATTGAATTTTCAAAAGCTTCACAATTTCTTCATTTAAAAGTCAGATTACCCTAAAGTAACAACGATAACATTTATTGTGTTTTATCAAATTAACGAATTATTTATAAAACAAACACTTAAACAATGGTCGCAAAAATAACTAAAAAAACATCTTTAAATATGTGACTTTAAATTTTTTTTTCAAAAACGATGATCTAGTGATGTGTTAAAATCAATACATAATTCATTCTTTAAAAAATATTGCTTACACAGATAAACAAATTTGCCTCTATCACTCAACAGATAATATATGAATCGATGATTGAATATTATCTATGCATGAACGTAAAAATATTTCC
This sequence comes from Leptophobia aripa, assembly GCA_951799465.1. Taxonomy (NCBI): domain Eukaryota; kingdom Metazoa; phylum Arthropoda; class Insecta; order Lepidoptera; family Pieridae; genus Leptophobia; species Leptophobia aripa. The sequence goes on along the minus strand of OX637272.1, from coordinate 2,734,488 downwards.
TTACTCAACTGTAGGACCTAGGCCACTGTCGCCAGACCTAGGTTTATGTGGAATTCTGCGCAAATGTGACTCAAGGTCAATGAGGTCACATTAAAAGTAGGTTTAAGTCGGGCGAATATAGGTCGCCACTGTTGTGAATGAAAATCAAAATGTATTAAGAAATGAATGTAGTGTTATTTTATACGTTGTCGATTCAATCATTTATAGATAGTATAGAAGAATACGAAATTATATTCTAGAATCCGGACATGTTGGAGATCTTTAAAAAAACTATACTATTCTTTAAACTAGTAATATCATTTTTTCTTAGTATGAGAAGTTAAATAGATAGTTATGGAGGAAAGGTTTTTTGGACGTTTTAAAAATTATTTAGAACATTTCTACTAAAACACTTTGGAATATTTTTTATGAAATCACAAAATATTTTTTATGAAATTCACAATTTTAAAAAATCCCGATTACTGAGAAAGAATTTCCCACGTTAAAATTAAATTAACCATTATATAATAACGGCAATTTGTGTGTAACGTTTTATTTATCTATGATTTCAACAATCTCGTCTTTGAACCGGTTGAGGGCAACGAACTTTTTCGGCGGACTTTTTAAATATAAATGGACTCGATGTTATGATATAAGTTTCAGTAAATGTTGAATGAAGAAAATTTATTGAAAAAATAATATCATATTTAAATAAAGAATACTCTGTTATACATAATTAGAATTTTTTTTAAAACCCTATTACTAATACCAGTAATATTATTTCGATCTAAATCAAACTAAGTCGTTTCATTCCACTTAACTTCTCCGGTAATAATATCACAGTGTAAGAAACGGAACCTTAGAAATTAGATTTGTTTTAATTCAAGTTTTATACTAAGGAATATTCGCAACTTGGTTTTGAATATTTGTAAACTTCAACTTACATATTTATATACTCATATTTAAGATAATGGACACTAACTTATTTCCATGTAATAGGTGTGGTAAGTATCGCAAAAGTGCCGAAATTACTTCAATCACTGTTTTGTAATAGGGAATAGGTTCAAGTTACAAAACAGACAAAACCTTATTTAACAGAGTGTTGTATTTGTACTCTAATTTATGTAAACATAGAATTGAAAAAAAATCACATTTTGTCTAGACTCTAGACCTTATCAAAAACATCTATATTTGGTCAGTGAACTTTCACCTAGTTTAATTAGTTTGACTTGCGGTTTGATATTCACTTCTGAAATTTTCTATGAGATTAATTAGCATTTCTATTACTTCTAAAGACTGATGATTTTTGATTTAATAAATAGAATATACATTTAAAATAAAGATTCTAAGCCTCTATGGGATCAGAAGCAAAAGGTCAAACTCCCATACAAACAATGTATGTACACCTGTCATATAACTTTTTACGAGTTGTCTCACGGATTGCGACCATGTAACGGGCCTTACTGTATGTGGGTGAAGCTAACTGTGCACCGTTAGCTACGTCACGAGCTAGTGATGTGCACAGCACATCGATAATTTTATAAGGTTACGATTGTTACGTATCTGTTATCCGTTTAAGATTTAACTATATCACTTTTATTTGAGCATTTACATTATATCAACATGTTCTATTACCAGATCAGATTTAATTCGCCGTCGGCTTTAGTTTTATAGAATATTTCAAGGAACTAAGGCCACGTCAAATATTTTTTGATATTTGTTGGCAGTAGCAGGCATTTGTGTTTGTAATTGTCATGTAAAATGTGAAAGATTTCTGCCGCTCGATTGAGAATGTCAGTACAGACCGAGAAAGAAATCGACATTGGCACAACACTAAAAAGTACCGCAATGCTACGTCACGAAGAAAGGGATTGCTTGAAACGGTATAGGCGCTAAACTATCGCTTTTTCATAGATTACATACGTGTACTGTTATCATCTGTATCCTGCACAGAAACAGATGACATACTATATAGCTTATATCACCAAACTATACAATTAGTAAATACCTATTAACAGCTCTTAATTATTACAAGAAAAAAAAACATCTTTCACAGTTTTCAGCATTAAAATACAACGAATAAAATGTTAATACAAATGGACAATATCTTTTACCCCAATAAATTTGCCATACATATACCAGTTGTATATTTATTTTCAGCCACTAAATTGCTGAACAAATCAACGGAGATGACTTAATTCTATATGGTTTGTCTTTTGAATCTCTTCATTAAGTTCAAGAATACAAACGTGAATTCAGTTTAATGTATTGCATAAAAATAAGTTATAAAAATTGAGAAAATGTAAAAAAACAGGAGCTCGAAAGCAATTGGAAAAATCATCGCGATTTCCAACCATACATGTGGTATACAAATTTCCACATGTGTTTCATTAATTATTTTGAAACGAAATGTTCACTGAGGACTCATACCAAAACACTTCTAGGACTTATGTCCTATGAGGAATAATAATAATAGGAATAATCCTACATAGACAAATGGCATTATGTAGAAAAGAATTGATAACTTCCAAATATTATAACTAAAAAATATATAATAATGAAACATACATATAACAAAGAACGGTCCGGTAACTGTTGTGAGACTTTCTAATCTATACTCAATAAAATCTAAATAAATAGATACCGCAAAATGTGTCCTTGTTCTCATTTATTCACAAAAAGGCTCAAAATTGTTAAAATGAAGGAAAAAGATATTTAGGAAATATAACTATATTTCCTTTCAACTTTGGTCTTATATATTCACTGTAAGGTAAGGTAATAACAACCACAACCTAATAACTATTTGAGGACGTATTCAATATTGCAAAAAATATATTATATCAATTACTGACACAAATCGAATCACACAAGACTATAAGTCCATTCAAAAAAAAATATGGCGATTGGTCGAATCAAATACAAGCCTCAAATACTCTCACGAAGTGAGAAACACTTGAAGGTTACCTATATCTAATGTATATTTAGTTATTTTAATAACAGTTAGCGATGTGATGATCATAAATATAAATACATGATGACAAATTACATAATTTATGAGGAAATGTATGAAATTTATCGCAAAAGTTAAATTACAGCTCGCTTGGAAGCCGTTGATTCTCAGAGATTTTTTTTTAATTGCATGTCATTGACCTTAACTCCGTTAGGTATACACTTTTAATTAATCTACGAAATTAGCAACGTAATACTTATGTGGGAAAATTTTAAAGTTTTGAGTTCTTAATGAGTATACAGGAATATGTTTTGTGTCTTAAAAAAAGACTAGATTGCAATGTAATTGAATTTCAGATAAAACTACATGAATCTGACATTTTTTTCAAACATTATATATTTATAAAATTCGGTTTATTGATAAATACGTAATGAGGACTTACAGTTGTTGTAACTGAAGCCTTAGGTTAAACCCTGTTAATCATAATAATAATTCCCACATTTACATTTATAAATAACCACTTAAAAGCAAACTTGATTTTCATAAGGTTTATTTATTTTTGATGATTAACGTACAATGAATGAATTACTTTCTACCGTGGGTTTGTATTATACCATTATTACAGATAATATTTTAAAGTAAATCCTTCGTTTAATCATTGTATTTTTAATATGGACAAATGTAGGCAGATAATCTTATTAACTTTTACCATATAGTTTTAAGTCAATGTGCAAGTTATGCGCATGCGTTATCATATTTGCGTTCAAAAATTACCGCTCGAACATAAACGTGAAGAAAGTGACAAAATTTGGAATTAAAATTTCCTATTTGAACATGAATTTCAAATTTCAACAAAGCAGAGACAATCTCTTCGTTTCCGTAAACATAAAAGTACATTGACCTCGACCCAATAAAATATTATTTAATTTTAGCAGTCGCACATATATAGATGTGATTTTTAAATTATTAGAAATTTAAGATTTTTTAAGACAAATATAGAAATTAATTACCTCTAATTGTGCTCGGCATTTTTACGATAAATCCTTGAATTCTGCTGAAAACCAAAAATCCAGTCACAAAACACTATTAAGATTATCCAATCTCAGCCATGTCCAAATTGAGCCATAGATAAGTCAGCACAGCACTAGCACTTTTCAAAAATGGCGCTTATTTTCGCGCCACACAGCTGTCAATGTCAAGCCGTAATGCGGCACACGTCCTAGTGACGTGCAACGATGCTTGCTAGTGCTTTTTTCGTTCAAGCGCGCGGCCTGCGAACGGCGTAACTGTAATTTTTTTCGTTATTGCACAGTAACGGTGAGGCCGGTTCTTCTGTAGATCTTCAGAATCCAGAATTGATTGGGCTCAAATAAATGCAATTGATAAATACATTAGATCTTTTGTTTAGACTTTTTTAAATATCAAATACCAATTAAGAAAAAACATTCTTTAATTTTTATAAATGCGTTAACTAAAACTGTTTGAATTGTTTTAAACTAAATAATTAAGTCACAAAACTTAATTACCAATACACTAGAACTTGACATTATATGTAGATAGGGCTGAAAAAGATATTCATCTTCTAGTCCTACAGAGATGAAAACTTTGAAACCTAGATATTTTTCTGATTTTCGGGTGTTATATGCGAAAGTTTCGTTAGCTAATTAATAAAATAAAAAGTTAGGTAATAAAGTTAGCACTAACCCATCCGGAAACTTTGAAGCCACCCACGGCGAATGTTGGCTTCCGGAGGTATTCCGTCTGACGAGGACTTCCCAATACGGTTAAACAAATCCATATTTTTATATGTTTAATATGTGTATAAATATTGCTTCCAGACCTTGTTTGTGCACACCAAAAAGTCAAAACTTAAAGTACAATAATACAGACATATTATAAGATAAAAAATGTAACATTAGTTATGATTACACAACAATAATAACATTCATATAAATAAAAATAATTATTTCCATTCGGAAAGTAATACATTAGAACTGTTGAAGATTTACGTAAATTTGCAGATATATTTATTACAATGTCCGGATAATCTAGACGTAATTATATTCAAACGCTTGAAAATATATAAATCACCACATTTGTACTGTAAGAAACGAATTAAACAAAAAATGAGGACCATAGACAACATCTTAAAAAGTCTGCAAAAGTTCCCGCGTAAACAAATCGTACGCGGTCGTTGATCCCAACGGTACCGCGCAACTTGACCGACCCACTGAGGCGGAGGCTGTGACGTCATCTTGTTGCTTCACTAACATATCGATACCTTCCGATTCACCTGAGTAGATACTACTTCACTGAATAACTACGATAAGCCACTTTTTACGATTCGCAAGCAGTCATTGACAGAATTTAAAAAAAAATATAACACAATATAAACTCTTCTGGGTATTTTAAGCAAAGTAAGACTTTTACATATGATATAACAAAATAATATATTACGTTCGGGTTTGAAATGAACAACAAATACCTCATACTGCTTTCGTCATCTTTTGTTCAGTAGATTTTAAAACAAAATATGAAGGCAGTTTTACATTATTTTAATAAATGGTGCAATATTGTATATTTAATACAAAAGGTTTATACTAACTTAAATGCAGTTTTTAAGTTATTATTGCAATTTTGCATTGCATTATATTTTTTGATGAGCCTGACATCTAACAAAAGTAAGAAAAATAGTGAAAATTAAATGTATTGCTAACAATAAAATATTTGGTAAAATGCATGTTAATTAAATATGTATGTGAATTAATATTCTAGTTTACATTTATATATATATATATGTATATATATATATATATCAGCCATGTATATCACACCATAAGAAAACTTATAATATACTAGTACATTTATATTTATTTATTTTTTAATATTAATAGGTAATTTATGATGTGTATCTATTGTAAACCTCTTTATTTGCTAAAAGTGACACCTACTGGGAAAATCTAACTTCACAAGCTACGTTTTATGCCTTAGTTTAAGTTAATTTGGTTAGCCCACAGAAGATGGCGTTAGCGGTTTCGTCAGTTAAGATTGTGGCTATTATTTTGACAACTGACAAATCGCAATAAAATTTAGCCAATAGCCATTATTGAATAGTAGAACATAGCTTAGAAGCCAAAATTGTTTATTGATACCTTCTAGCCAATTGCTGTTTGCGACTAGAGTATTTATTGAGTAATTATTCTAATGTGTACATTTCAAGATTTTTAGTGCTGCGACTATTCATATGGACTAATAACTACCAGGTATGTTGTCCATTGTTCAAGTTTACTAATTGCCAAAACAATCGTTGTATTGAAAACACTTTTACCTGTTCAAAGTAATTCATTTTCGACTACTTTTGATTTACTTTATTCTTTACTTAATATATTACTTGATTATTATTGTAAATATAATTAAAATTAAATTCATTTGATCTCTATTTAATTCTATTAAGTATCAATCAATCTCAATTGCATTACTTTTAGGATGGTAATTTATAGTTCGTTGTCATTATATTTGTTTAAATACGCCCTATAGAGAATACGATATATATTTATGTATTTTTAAGTAAGTTAAGGCTAAGAATAGTTTGTTAACTTCTAGTTAAGTACCTTATGGACCTCATAGTATACTTAGACTTATTACCTACATAAAATTATAATTCGACATTAATGTGATAAAATGGTACTTATTTTATTGTTAAACTTAAGTTGGTATTGAGCCCAAAATACGTAAATTCTCTTTGTCAAAACCTATACATATTTTGATACAATATATGAAACGATATATAAATATACACGTATTTTAATTGAATGATAATAAGGTCGTAGGTATAACATTCGAAAACAACATTACTAATCATATATTGAACAAATTGTACGTCAAACCAATAAAATCAACAAAGGCATAATTTATTAGAAAATCAAATGTATCTAATATAAAAGATTCACGTTTGCATCAGAGATGTCCCGTCCGCTTTCTCTGTCTCTCGCGAATAGAAGCCAAAAAGCGGTCTCGTTCTCACATCTCACTGCCCCTTCTGTGACATCCCCGCAGGCAAAGCTGTGGTTTAGGGTTGAACCAATAAATGTTTATTTTATGTATTACACAATTGGTTGTGTTCTATAATGTTCTATATTGTGTTTACAAACAAATATAAATCAAAGAGGCATCAGTAACGTTTCTAATTCAAATAGTTAGTTATCTCGAATCAAATCGACATTGTCTTTGTAAAATAGAATTTTGATAAGCTAAATTTCTTTGATAATTCGTTCATTAGAAGCCCGACATGCATTTGAATATATTTTATAAGTTTGCCATGAAAATAAAGTTACCCATTCGTCCATTTCACCGTAAGCCTTTAATAGACATTTTTTCCATGTGTAATACAATATTTAAACCCTTTTATTTTAATAACAACTTATCGGCAACCCTGTGAGTTTGTATATAAAATCAATATTTATGGAGCGATGTATCACCTCAACCGACTGCCGCCCATCCAGCCATCCTCGCGACTTATTGATTACTGTTTTACTTAACGTACACTATTTTTAAACTAGCTAGATCTGTGCGGGGGCCGGAACGTCCTGGCTTGGGTATTATAAAGCTCATTATTCGTATTATTATACTATATTTATTTATCATCATTGATCGTGCAAGGTTTTATAGCACTGGACTCGTTTCTTACATACTAAACTGTTCAGGGAGTTAACATTCCCATATTAATTTCCTTGTTCCAAAACTAATCTGTAAGTGGCCTCTTGCAAAGGACAAGACATATGCGACCTAATTTTTGTGAGCTTATTAATTATGTTTTTTAAAGTAACAACTAAATAATAATTGTTTAACTTATGCATAACTTTAAAATCAGCAGCAAAAAACATACCAGAATATATGAAATGAAATATATTGTCATGAGTAGAAGCGATATGACATTTCACGCTAAAATAGCGAAGAAAATTATATGATGACTATATGGTTCTTCACGTAAATAAATTCCGTTCAAAATCGTCGTTGGTAATTACAATGTATTTTGTCGATGCGCTCTTGGCAGAGAAGTCGCGTTTGACATCTTTAAGTGATTAACTACTTACATCTTTTTAATACTAGTCTGTTTATTTAGCTTTGATTTTATCTATCATGAGTTGTCCTACAAGACCCATGCTACTCTGGGTTCCAGCAGTACATTGAATGGGGAGTCGCATCCGCTTGTCCGGAGAACAAAGCGACAAAATAACTATGTCTGTGGTGAAACAAATTTAATTATATTTTTATATATCCTGCTCACTAGTGTGCCTTAAGAATAAATGAATGAAGTAGTCTTAAAACATTTAAAGAAAAATATCAATTTATATTCCACAACAAACTAAATATCATCTTTAGTATTAGCGAAGACTAATATATTTAATTAGTATTTGTGTAAAATTAATTTTAGCCAAACTTCAAGATAATATATTAAAGAACAATGCGCATATAATAGTGAACGATGGTTTTTATACATGCAAAATCCGTTCACGGTCAGGTGCTCCCGTTACGCAGTCTCACTATACCTTATACCAAACCGACTAAAGCTTTGATTTGTAAGTTTATTAAAGAAAAATATGTTAAGAATTTTGTTTTATAATTCGCACTTGAATTTTAGTATACTTTTTCGTTTTGTATAGTTTACTTATTTATACTAATTGCAAAGGGAATATTACATATTAATATTTGTCGTTAAGGATTTGACGGTTTCCATTATACGTAACAGATGACTAAACTATAATTTAGTGAGTCAGAGAAAAAGCCTGTATTGTATTGTTGCTTTGGTGTGTGTACACCAAATTTCTAACCTAGTGGGGACCAGCAAGTCGTCCGTATGTATAACTGTTTTATAATATATTGTTTTATTAAAACTGTTCTATATGTATTGAACTCACTAATATAAGTTAAAATAAAACTAAACACAAAACTAAAACAAATTTAAAAAGTTTGGCCCCTGTGGCAGAGTATACACAATGCTGGCGGCATTTCCTGGCTGTATCGTGATGCTAACGTTGAGCGTGAAAAGTACCAGCTCTTGGATCACCGGTACTGACTACCAGGCGCCTACTCAATTCCTTAATAAGCGCCTGTGCACTTGCATCCTATGGTCCAAGATAGATAGATAGATATTCATTTATAATATATAAGATTTTATCACGATGTTTGCATTGATTCACATTCTGTGAATAATAAAACATTGTTGCCAAAATTCCTATTTTAAAATAACGAAAAAGTAAACACGTTTCCTATAAAACCGCGCCCAATGATTGAAGTACAAGTGTGTCATATTATAAAACTAGATATTCTAAGTAAGGTCGTTGATCTGTACCGACCAGTGTGTTGACCTACCCTCCTTTCCGCTGTCTAACAAAACGTGTGAGGCTGCTGATGAAACAGTCCTTGTAGCAGGGGTCATGTGATTATGGTCGAATTGAGCTCATCTGCTGTATGGGAAACAGAGGACATGTAGCATTGATGTACTGTAATTGATATTTATAATAGTGTCTTTATTATTTTGTATGGTATATGGATATTCTAAAAATATTAATGAATTGTATTTTATTTAAACTTACCAAATATATTTCTAGCCGTATGTATGTTATTTTAAACGAAACCTTATCTACGTCTATGCCCTGTACGGGGGTATAGTATTTTCGATAGAAAAGTCGAACTGAAAGAGGTTAAGCGCTTGAGTGAATTATATTTTAAATTAAATTAGCTCTGCTCTGTGGTTTCGCCCACGTTAGTCCGGTCGAAGCGTGAAGATATATGGCCTTCCACGACAAATTAACTAACCAAATCAGACAGAACTTTTCAAATTTAAACCAAGAGTTGTTATATTGTAAGTGTTGCGATGAAACAAACAAATTCTTTAGCTTTTAAATATTTAGATAATTTTATGAAGCTATTTCTCATATGACATATCTAAAACACACACATAACTTAAATTCATATTAATTAAGATGATCTCTCTTATCATTTCATAAAAGAGAGATATTTATTTTGCTAACATTTGTTACATCTTAACATTACAAGAACAATATTGTAAAGAAGTTTTTAATCACAAATAGGATCGATAAATATATCGGTATTTAGATTTAATTAATATAAATCGTAATACTTCATTTGATTTATAAATAGTAAGTGATCAATGAAAATGATATTATTATTCATTATCATAATTACGTCTATAATTACTTATAGCAATCACGTTTAATGTAATAAAATTGTTATACTCTGTACCTAGAGCGCACTCGCAACTCAACGTAAAATACAATGTAACCGCTTAATAATACAAACCGACTAAAACATTCGCTTTACAGAAAGGCTAGGTTAAGCCCATTGCTAAGCAGAAATCGTCTGTATCGTTTTATTACACTCAGGTAAGGAAAGAGACAAAACCATTGGTTACATTTAAAACCTATATGTCATTGACATCAATCAATATACGGTACGTCATCACCGCCGCATGTTATTCATTTTATTTTATCACGGTCGCGTAGAACGGAAAAAATTGGCCAAATTTCATGTGCGATACGTCGAAATCAACGCTCATAATGTATAATTGTGTTGTGGAATAGGTTTTGAACAATTGCAGGGGACGCGCGGTAATCTCCGATCAAAATGGACGCCGTCGGCCATCTTAGGTTCGCCACGAGCGAGAGAGCGCACGGCCGGGAATTTGGGAAATTGCTGTTTTTTTTTGTTGTAAAGAGAGCAGTATATAAGAGGTCGGTAGGCAGAGGGGGCGATCACGGCGGTGTGAAGGGAGTGTACGGTACACACTATGCGAATATCGTGAGATATTTCTGGAGACATTAGAATTTAAATGTAAAATGTAGTGTCTAGATGCATGCGTAGATATTAGAGAGGTAACGTTTAATTCAATATAGATATTATTATAAGTTGTATGAGATACTAATACAAAAGTTAATTGCTCAAAACAGTTTATTTTTGAAATATCAATTGTACTTAAAACAATTTTTTGTCACAATATGTATTTTATTATTTGTATATAGTCGAAAACGTCGTCATTGCAGTTCTACTTTTTAAATAAGCTTTTTAAAGTATATTTAACTGAGATATCGTCGGATTGAAATCCGTAAACGTCATGACGCCTATCCCCAGACAAGTCCTCGTTCTGCTCAACGCGTGTACCGGTCACCTATCTTTCATTGCACGTACGCGACGCGCGGGGGGCTCGCTTGCCGCGCACGGAGCCATCTTGCTAGCGCCCGTCGAATTGCTCGCGTCTCCGCGACACAAATCGCTCTTAATTCGTACTAATTAACGATTTGAATAACAAAAAACAATTATCAGTGATAAGTGAAAGCAGTGACGTATATCAATTGGAAAAAACGCAATTCGCCTGTGTTGTTGTTTCAGTGCATTCGTCTAGGTGAGTAGTGACTCTTTGTGCGCGACAATTATCATTCTGATCGATTCGGGCGCGGGGGTGTGCGGCCGTTTTATATCTTTTGTTGTTTTGTAACGCTAAATCAATAATTTTAGTGGCTAGCGGCCATCGCGTTCTTAATTCAAATCGTTTGATGTTTCGGTGTGTTTGGACTGTTTCATGAGAAAGTTGTGTGCCATCAAAATACGAGCGGTTAACTATATTCAGGTAAAGATTCATTATTTCCTTTTTTCGTTTGGTTAAATCTATTTATAGTAACGCCAGGTGTTATAGTAGTTGCATTATGTCACAAGCGTTTCACAAGAAACTGGTTTAATTTAGTTAGTGTTATTGAAATTAGAAAGCGATACGTGTAAATGTGGACGTATAACTTAACATTGTTTCATTTCCGAGAAACACATTATTCAACTTGATTTTAAAGACTCGCTTAATGTCTCGGTAGTACGGAAGTGAATTCGAATTATAAAGATAATAGTTATATATTTCCTTATAGTTACCACAAATAAGCTATACCTGACCGGAATATTAATTAAGTAATGTATTTTTTTATTAAAGTATGTGTGCTCTGTCTTTATTCGTGTTATTTGCCTGACGTAAATTTGAATAAATAAACGTTAAGCACATTCTTTAAATACGCGTCGTTTTAGACGGAAATTAATGTAGGAGTGAAATAAGTGTACGGGAACTAAAATATCTGGCATAATCAACTACTAGTTAAAATACCTTAATACTTATCGTGTCAATAATTGCCGAGGTCAACATTATCTCATATTCATGTGCTTGGTTTTACGAAAGATTAAATAAACACATTAATGAATAATAGTTACCTCATAAGATAACACATAATAACATTCCGAAATAGATGCTAGCGTAACTTTTAACAACGAGATAACAAAAGCATATTATATCAATTAAGACGAAATAAATAAAAAATAGTCATCTATCATGCATTTTGTCGTGTAGGTAACACTGGTATGTAATCAGGGTTATTATAAAATACTGTATGTAATAAAGAGCGAAAATTGATATGAAAGGTTCCTGTGATTTTGGAAAAGCTTTTAATAATTGTTTGGATCTTTTAGGAACGAATATATATATTGTTTTAAAGATATTGTATGCAACTCTACATTTTTAGATTATATACATAAAACCTAATAATATGTATACACAAATCTTTTAATGCTTAATTATTATTAACAATAACTTAATAGTTTGCCTCCTTTACAAGTTTAATTTATTATATCAAATTATGGACGCGGTCGCAGAGGTAGGCATATAATAATTGCATTCAGACCGCGCCTAGTGATCGGACATAACTATAATATTTTACTTGGATCGTTTGTGTGAATTCAATGTATCGTTGTGTGAGTCAACGATCATCTCGAATATGTAGAGTTATACGAGCTGGATTCATGTGTTTTTACGAGTTAGTACATAAAAAGGTAATATGGTATGACAAATGTTCAAGTTGTGCAGCATTTTGTTATTTAAATATCGAATTTGTAAGTTTTATCTTTGTACTTACAGATAAAAATTAAAGTACGCGTGTACTTGAAGCATCCTAATGCAATAAAAATGTTCACATGGCTTTGAAATATAATACGAGAGACACACTAACACATATTAAATGGTTATTGCTTTCAACTGTCAGAACGTTAACTAAATATCACGATTTGAAAATATCACGTATTTACAAAACCAGTAATTTCTTTTAACAAGAACTTTATTAGTTATTACCGCCACTAAGAATTATTAAAAGCTCGGCTTCATTCCAAAGCAGGTAAATCGGTAATTTGATCTGACCATATTTTATTATACTTTAGAAGATACCATGCACTATATTCCGTTTACGACGTCAACTCGAATGAACATTTTATGCTGACTCATCGGTTATAAAGATAATAATTCGTTTTCGCTCAATCATTTGTTTAATGCTCCCCGATTTGACTTGCAAGAAATTCTAGTGTTTTATTAATGGTTTTGTTATTGACTCTCTTACGCGATATTCATCTATTTATTGTATATTTTTTTCTCTCTTGAGATTACTTATGAGATACTTGACCTGTAATGTATCTGTCTATTACAATAATACTATCAGTGGATTAGTCTTGTTAATCGAAGTGAAAATGTGTCGCGAATTTCAATAGGGTTTATAGAGCACACACTTGACTTTTCTGCTTATTAATAGTCCCGCAAAATTACCGCTTTTTAAAGGATGATGAGCTAACAATTTAGGAATAATTCAGTTACTTCGTGGTCTTTGAATTTTCTAACGCGGAAGATCCATTTGTTGTTAAAAAAAACTAAACAAATACAACTACGCTTCGCTTTTCTCACGACTCCAAATATGTCTGTCAATTAGACGTTTATGTTTGATGATTCCACAATTTATTAACATTTAATTGTGGACATATTTTCAAAATTCTTATACTTTTGCCATTATCGTGTTGTTATTTTATGTTATGACCGTGTGAAAGTTACGACCAGTTAGATAGTATTATCCATTGTTAAATATATACTGATTGAATAAAACATTTTTTAGAAATTAAATCGAGATTAACTTATACTAAGGGTTCTATATTAAATAAGCTAGAAGCATATCTTACAGTGAGATAATTTAGTTTGGTTATCGTATGACATAACTGGCCAGTTATAATATAAACATAATTTATGAGTAGTCGCTTATATGTTAAAAATAAAAAACAAAATGCGGGAATATAAAAATGTGTCATTAATTAATCATAATATTAAGTATTTTTTGTTCTCGCTAACCCTATTGAGATTACAGTAACACAGCGTCGTATAACACCGTGATAAATTAGGCCTTGTACTCATTAGTAGTATTTACAATGATTGTTCTTGAGTTGATTGTCTAAATATTGTTACCGAGTGCATATCACAGTTTCCATTTCTACCTCTAGCTTAAATCGAACCAATTACTGTCATAAAATAAATAAATACATTCGTGTTATACATGTATCGGCTAATATTTAATAACATAGTATTATTTTTTACGCCAGTTAACCGATAACCAAGGAATCTTAACGAGTGGAAAGCATTGAGACAGTCTCAACGAAGAAAAAAACCAAAAAGCCATAGGAGTCGAAATACCTCGACGCATTGACCGAGGTATTTTTATTACAATACACGTTTGCACAATTTTATTTTGTATTAATAAAGATTTAGAGTCTAATTTGCCGTAGTCGTGGTGAAATGTCCAGAGTTACCATTGTCAAAGTTGCAAAATTAGTTTTTGTGTACATTCCGCGACCGGTAGGTGAAATGGCTGGGCTAATATTGTCGTCTTTATAAGCAAGTTAAGGACGTTATATAATAAACTTAAACGATAGAAAATGAAAAGTCTACGGTATAAGTATGAAATAGCGCTAAAAAGCGTATGTTTGCTTGTCCGTAATAACGTGGTATAACAATAACTTTATTTATTGTATAATGTATGTGTAGCAAGTGTATGTGTAACAAACATAAGAACCCATTATAGAAAACATAATTCTATAAGTATTACCGGGATGTCTCATAGTTGAGTTTACCTAAAGTCGACCCTTCTACTGTCAGTAAAGAACGCATTTAAAAAGTGATATTAAAAATATTTAAAACACAGATCATACATTACTGCTATCTTTTAGATTGTTGAAATGTGGATCTGCGTTATATCGGCATTAATTTATCAATGTCAGTACATCAGTTCTGAATCATTTTGCATCTGACTCACTTACCTTTTGAAACGTGTTTATAATCCGTTTCTCACGCATGAGACCTTTTAGGGCAAAAAAAGTTTAATATAAAAAATTGTTTATCGTGATAAAATACTGTATTTCGCTGAGAATGTTTCTCTAAATATTTCGGATGGCGACTGAATTTGTCTTAATGGCTCTAGTTTGATTATTCATAGAATATCTTGTAAGGGATTTTTAGCTCGTAAGACAAAAAACTTCTGTTACTATATTCGAACGGTGTTTATGCGAGTAACTCTTTTTTAATCGCATTCAACAGACTTTTTTTAATACTAGGTTTTCCTGTTCTATTTTGGGGAAAAAATAATGACATGATTACGTCAATGACTTGACTGACAAATTATTTAAATGATTATTTAATTTTTTGATATTTTAAATATAAATATTGCATAAATTGATATACATCAGCTTTGAAATGGAAACTAGAAATCAAAACTAGCAATGATCCATCAATCAGTCTCTTGGGGTGTCAATGTAGGTTAAATTCCTAGCTTTCTAGATCAAAGATCACACACTGAACAACTTTTGTTGTTAGTACTGTGAGTCCATTGGGATTGTCACATATGTGCTATCGACTGGTTCTTTGAAAAAAAACGTTCAATAAAAGAAAAATAATTTAAAAAAAGTCTAGATAGAGTGTTCCATTAATTTTTGCATATCTTTATTAAAGTACATAAATACAAGTACATAATTGTTGTTTATCACACGTTTGGGTCAAAATACTCTTTGCACATTCGAATATCCAAACGATTTCATTTCAATTTGGACGTAATCACGTCAATTTGTCTTATGACATATCAACCATTTTTGGTGTGATTTTGTAGCAATCAAATAGCACCAATAACTTACAATACAATCCACAGCTTGCAATTTTTTGGCCCAAACGCATCGGTCTCACGCCAAACTGGCAAAGTGCCAAGTCAATCCTACAAATTGATTAAATATGTAATAACTCTCATTCACTGTAGGCAAAATATTAATGACCTTCTTTGATGCGCAAGCGCTTTTCATAATGTTATAGGTACACCTATTTGATCTTTCATTGTCAACTTTTAGTTCAAGCTCCTTATCAATGTGTCTGAAGCTTACGATATTTTAATGGAATTCTCACCATACCCTAGAGAATCTGGTCGAATGTACCTTTGTACCTTTTATCAGTACCCAAATGCATTGAATAAATCTATAAAGTTCGCTATTGGCATACAAGTTTTAAATTTT
Source organism: Leptophobia aripa (assembly GCA_951799465.1). Classification (NCBI taxonomy): domain Eukaryota; kingdom Metazoa; phylum Arthropoda; class Insecta; order Lepidoptera; family Pieridae; genus Leptophobia; species Leptophobia aripa. Next base: position 2,718,149 of record OX637272.1, on the reverse strand, counting down.
CTTTGTCAGACCGTAGGGGTTATTGTCCGTTTAATATTTTAATGAGAAATTATATTTGCAATGTAATTGTTTGAATATTTACAAACTTAATATAAAAAATAGTTCCTTTTCCATCAACTTGCAATTTATAATGTAATAAGATTTGATTCAGAAATGCAAAATTTGACGGCGGGGATTAGAAAGTGCCCCAGACCCAAGGCTTTGTTCGACCGTAAATTTTACATGGAAACGCTATTACGTTCCTAAATGATGATATCTCCAATGTACTACTAATATCTGTAAGTTTATATATAGCTACAAGATTTTTTAGTACTCAACAACTTTTACTTAATGTTTGTATTGGGTTAAGTCGACTTCCCTAAACATATGGTTTACGTACTAACAAAAAGTTAACATGCGGCTGAAACAAATGCATTGTATGTGTGATATAGAAAAATATCCGTCATTCGACCATTTTGCCAATTGCTCGTAGTCTATAATAGCTGGCATTGAAGTAATAAGTATTTCGTTAAATTAATTTGTTCCAAAAACATGTATAGTACGCCAGAATCGTCTTCTCTCGATTTAGGTTAGCTCAACGCATTGTTGTACAATGTTTACAAAACCACACCTTACTGAATGTTCAAGCAACGCTTGCTTTTGTCAACCAATATGAATTATGTTAACTGTGTCAATATACACACTATAAACATACGACTAAAACTACCGAGCATTAACAACGCTTTTAAATAAAATACAATTATCTTGGTGCACGAAACAGATTCTAAAGTTTTATCACCAATCGATTGGATAAAAACTACGCATATAAATGTCAAGTTTCTCTTTTTTGTTGAACTTTTATATTTTATTAAATGTTTAAGTTATTACTTTTTGTAGTGTTAATAAAGTGTTTGTTGTTTTTCAGTGGATTCAAAAAGAAAAAAAAATATTGAACACGTTTGTTTTGTAGTGTAACTAATATTTTCCTATCAATTATACATCCATTTCACCATGTAACAGTCATTCATATATCTGTTGAAATTATTCTGATAGATGTTCGGGATTGTTCCTTCGGTTAATTTTCTCTTTAGGTATGTAGCGTAGTGTAAATACACAAACAAATAAAGTCGCTGTACGTTACTTGGCCTCTATAGTCACCAACATGTATTTACAACAAATGTAATACAAGCACAGGGAGTTAGTGGCATAATCAATGTAATGTTGGCACGTAATAATTGATATTCTGCCCTACCGTCTGGTCTATTTCGGGGGTTATGAGGGTGAGATTGACAACCCCCGATTTGTTTCTTCATCCCCGAATCACGACAAAACACACGACGACACTGTTATAGAACTGAAGACTTTATTGTGTTGTCATAGAGTCTCTTTTCGTTTGACAATTACATGTGAAACACCATCTACATACGGCAGATGCATTTAAAAATCGATAGCTGTATTAATTTACGGACATCTAAACAAATGTTTTATGAGAGTTATTAAAACGCGAAATACCTACCTAATATGCATGACATATTCACGACAGTATACAATTTTAAAAAGTTTGTAGTATGCTTTTAAATTAAAAATATTCTGCCTATTAAATTATAGTTATAAGAACAAAAGAGTGTTTAACCTTTATTAATTAACAAGTGCTGCAAGTACTTTTGAGTTGATTATTGTTAATTGGCATTTATACAATAATTCCTTTGTGTTGTCGCAAATGTGAAAGTTTACGAATATTTTATAATAAAATTGTAGCCTAATTATAAAAAAGAGGATCGAACTACGTGTGTATTTTAAATGTAAATCTATAAAATATATGTTTGCATAGCTGTTATTTGGTTGTTGTATAAAGGATATAACAATATTTAAGTGCCTTACATTGTCTAGAGCGGTGCCTACATCTTAAGCTGACCTCTCATTCTCCTTGCAATGCGTAAATCTATCATAACTCGTTACAGGGCGTTACCAAAGTATCCGTCCTTTTCTCACCTAGCGCTCAAAAGACAGTTGGACAGGGATAGCAATAACTGAATCAATAGTATTTATTTTACTGGATACGTCTTGTATATTATAATAAAGGTTATTGGAAACCACGTATTGAACGATAATAACGAATTGAATTATTTGGTCTCGATTTTGTACGGAATGTACATTTTATTTGCATTTATGATAAATGCGAAATAATGTTACTGTGTCGAATGCTTACAGCCCGCATGATTTTGGATTAAGTCAAGTTTATTTGAGTATGTCTAAGTTTGATAATCGGTTCTATCAGTTCTTGTGGTACAATTATCGACATGTTATATGATTACTCACTCATACACAGTTATTTTCGGACACTCCTTAATTATATGTACACTCTTAATCATAAATAGTATGTTAGTCTAATTGCACCGGTTTAATTCTCTCTCGCATTAACACAATTTGACAAAGAGATGTAATAATTTTCATAAAGTTTAGTATATCTAAGTGATTTTTTATTCCTGTTTTATCTACCATATAAAATATGTTTCCTTCATTGTTTCAGATTGGATAAGAATGTGCTAGTGAAGTGAAGTGTAAGTGAAACTAAGTGCTGTGACAAATAGTGAAAATGTGTGAATCGGCCTACAAGCGATCTATTTCTGGATGTTAGCTGTCACTAAAGGTAATTGAATATTTTTATTTAGTTATAAATCAAGTTTATATAAAAAAATCTTAATTATAATTTGAACCCATTGTCATCAGCAATATCTAAATTACAGAGCAATGTTAGTCTATTGATTTATGTCAGAACTTCAAGACTAATACATTTAACTGTGTGTGCTTTAATAATTATGCTGAATCCGTAATTAACAATTGCTCATATCACTTGATAGTGCAAATGGAAGATAGAAAGCAAAGAAACTCAGTAAAACAGAAACAGAAACAAGCCCTTGACATAGTTAGGTATAAACTCAAAAACTCAAATTCAAAATATCTTTATTCAAGTAGGTCTTTATAAAGACACTTTTGAATCGTCAATTTTTACCCTACCACCGGTTCGGAAGGCAGTCAGTTATATATAACTTTATAGTTAGGGCCATTGTTTGTGTATGTACCTAAACTGATTTTGCGTTTAAAAATTAAAATACTGATGTAATTCGTTTTCTTAATTGTTGTTTATATTCCGATTATAATGGAATCGAAATAACTACTAACTAGGTTGTTAGTTGTTCGTATAAAATAGAATTTCTTGATGTTATAAAATCTCTATACATGTAACGAATGTCTAGGAAGAACCCGTAAAGCAAATACGCCCTGAACCATTAGTCTGCTAAGTCCAGGCAATATTTGTTCAGCCAAGAAGCGATTAGCGTGTATTCATGATAGTTCACTTTCTAGCTATCAAGTAAACGGTGACTAGAGTCAATGACCTCTATTGTCGACCAGCGAGTTTACAACTCGTGAGAAACTGTAGGTTTTAATGTGATTTTGTGGATGCGATTTCATATCCTTTTTATAGAGGTTTTACGGTTATAAAGGGCAGGTGACCACAGGTTTCGTGGACAATAGGAGTCATAGACATGCTTGATTGCTGTTCTGTGGTTTAATGAATTCTAAAACACAAAAGGATGTTTAGAATTCTACCTGTGTTTTTTTAGACCCATGAAAATGAAAAAATAACGCAAGTTATAAAATAGGTAATTTTTATTCTTTACAATTAGCTGGAATTATATAAAAATTGATCATGTCTAGAGATGTGTAAACTCTATATAACGAACACGGAAGGTACTGTACAATATGACGTTATAGAGACTGGTTGTTAAAGAATAAAAGTCAGAATTAGAATACAAGCTAAACCAACCAAAGATTTCGACGCTTTACAGAGTTTGTCGTTAAATAAAGTGACGTTTCATGGTGTTTACCGAAATAATATTGTTACGTATCTGAAATTAGCTTCATAAGAAACAGCCTAATACTGAATTATGTAAAGTTTATTCTACTTTTATACTTAATAATAATGAGTTTTGATAAAATTCTCAAGGAGACGAACGAGGTAGCCATCAAAAGATAGCAATTAAATTCGTATTGAATCTCATGAGATCGTAAAATTAGGTCAGCGGATGATGTATATTCAGATACAGTGACGTGATGTCATCCAAATACTTGTATATTAGTCAGGAATGAGATTATTTGTCAATATTAGAAATTATAAATTTAAATAATTATATGAATTGAAAGATTGTATTCGAAAAATTAAGTCAGTCAGTTTTCATTTCTATTCAGTTCATTTGAAATTCGTTGTTCTTACCGGTTGTACACTGCACACAGAATTGTCATGTTATATACTTGGGCTAACTTATATGGATACATATTATGTATTAGTTTGAAACATTGAGTATAATATGTTGCGTTATATATTTTTAAATAATTGGTTTATTTTTTTTGGGATCTGAAAGTGTTAATTCGAATAAACGTCACCATGCAACCTTCCTCATTCCACACAGAATGTAGTATGTACTGCCTTACGTGTAACATATTTTTTAAATATTACAAGAGAACGTAAACTTCTTTCTTCATTATTATAACTGTAAATAAAATGGTCGTACGAGTCAATTGTTAAACTTTTATTTTACACATCTTTTAAGTATCGTCTTTATTGACGCTTTGAATGAGTTTTTTATTACGGCAGTTTTATTCTTTATAGGGAATAATGCTTTTTAAATAACTGAAATATGACTAAACTGTAAAGCGATCGTCATAAGTCGATCATAATATTAATATTATTCAGTATTTAATAAATGTTCATTTGGTACATTTTTCTTACTTTTTCATTATTATGTGTTTCTTAGTTTTACCTGCGGTAATTCGTTGGTAGTGTGAATCTTCCTAAGGTTCCGTTCATATGTTCATATTTTTTAGAAGTTTTTAAATATTTAGATATTTTTTGTACGATCTGAGTTCGGTGCGAAGTAAGATAGAAAAGTATTCCGCAATTAAGACAATAACTTTCACGAATACATAAAATAAATATTAGTTTTGTTTCAAAAGATTTTATTGTGAGTAAAAAGTAATCGATTGTTCTGTAATTCTCATGTTAACGCTTCAGTTAGCATTAGTATCTTTTTTTGTTCAACTGAGAAATCTTTTATGTTTTTGTTCGTGAGTTTTAACTAACCTTGTTCAGATTAGTTAGTTGCTAACACCTAAACACCCAAGTGATAGGCATTTAGAATGTCTAAATACGACAATATTTAATCTGGTCAATAGAAATATTTTATCATAGAATATGCTAGATTAATTATTTTATCGGTTCACGTTTTCCGTTTTTTCCAGTGATAGTATTTAATTTATACGCTCGTTAAATTAAAATTTTATTAATATAATACATATCTAATCTATATTAACATTAAAAAGGAGGGCTTCCATTGAAATCGACACAGACATAATTCACTGCAGTTTTTGTTAACTTCTATTCTTAGTATTAACTTACGATAAGATATTAGCAAGGTCCAAGAAGCAATCTGTAAGAGAAATTTAAAATGACCAACCTCTGAATTGTAAAGACTAACAATTGGGAGTAATAACCAATTCACCATCCTCCAATAAGTCACAACTCCACCGCATAAAAATTAATACACTTTAATATTACTTTATATTTCATATGATTTATATAATATATATAGGTTCATATAGTGCCTAATATGTTTGTGCTAAATTATCTACTTACAGATGCACTATAAGACAACAGAAAGCATAAACTTATAAAACACTATTAACCTTATATGACTAGAAAATCACAAACATAGGTGTCAGAGAATTGATAAAAAAATATTGTTTTAAGATAAAGTGCACTTCAGATGCATTAAATGAAATTGTATACTTTATCAATAGAAATGGGCATATGTAATATAAATAACATATATAAGGGAATAAAATGTACTTTGGCTTTTAATACAGTACTCGAATCGTAGAATAATAATTGATGGTAAAAAAATGGTTGAAAATAATAAAAATATGTTTCCCCAGTGGGATGACGCAAAATACTAACCTAGGTCAACTGACATACTTTCTCCCCTCAGTCATAAAAACGTACGACCTTGACTAAATTATTTATAAGAATCTATGATACGGATTTCTAAAACCAAGGTCAGGGATGTTTTTATCTGTACCTTTTTTCTATATATGTGCTCACGACGAGGTCTCGAAAATAATATATGCTAAATGTCAAGAAATTTCAACTATTATATACAAAAACATTAACATATGTACGTCGCCAATGATTTTGATTTTCTTAAGAGATAATTTCGTCTATTTTTATTGAACTTTGCTCTAATGCAGCTCTTCAGAATAACATTTGCTCATAGCAATTTTAATCACAAAAACGTTTAAAGCATTCGCATGAATGGATAGATGTAAAAAAATACTTGATATTGTTGTAATAAATTGTGTTCTATTTTTTCCAGGTGTGGTATGGATAAGGAGAGTGGGGAAGGCGGGGACTCAGCCGCCAAGCCGCCGCCCGATGGACAATTCGATCCCTCGGCACTCTTTGGAGGTAATTATTCAAAATTTCCCAATAAACTCCGGAGAAGAACATTTTTTATTATGCAATCGTGGCGTGGTTACTAATATTTCTGTCAATTATTATTTAAACTCATTTCTGAAAAATAATAATATAAGAAAGACATATAATATAACCTGAAAATTAAGACACATTAATTTAAATTATGAACGTTTTTTTAATAACAATAAAAATTAAGTATTTAAATTTAAAATATTTTTAATTAAAAATGATATTGCACTTCGAAGAATAATTTAAATTTTTATTCTTATTATTTTTTTTATTGAAACAAAGCTCGGTATTTGGATTTCACGTGTTGGAAGTTGATATAAAAAAGTATTGACGCTTTATACGAAATTGAATCGAAACTATTTATTACACCGTACAACCGATTCTAATAACATTGCCTTCCATTTTTATATATTTTTTCATAAATATAAGTCAAATAATTTGTTATAACAATTCCAACGATATGAAACATCGCCCACCTTAACGTTATCGATGTATCTCTACGCATACCACTAAGTTATAGAAATTAAATCTACTATAAAACACATTTTCTGCCTTCCTACACTCATTTTGCCCGTTTAACCTGACCCTGTCTATTCATAGGAAAATAGCACTTGTTTCATTGTCATTAGACTCAATATCCAATGTAGGAGACAACACCATAACCTCGAGGTCAATGTTCCTTCGTTGCTAACTTACGCCATTAGGTGCGCATATAATAGCTCTTAATTCAATGGAATAAAGTTTATTTTAGATAACGTTCGCTTGCCAAAGTAATCGATCTGTGTTCTTGATTTTTAGGACTTCCTCTTATTCTGTTGTTATCTTCAATGAGCGAGTATTTGAAAGTTATAATGTTAAATATATTCCCATAATTCATTCAATATCAAACCTAATTTGATTAATTGATATTTTCATTAGGAACGTACTAAAATAAATTCGCAATTTAATTTACTTTTAGTGGCTGTATATATTTGAATTTTCTTTCCTTATGCTTCAGCCACACTCGTTAGCTTTATTGGCTGAGATTCGTGTTCGCATATTCACAGTATGACGTCGGGTGCAACAAAGTGCTTGCCTAGATCGTAAAGAACCTTGCTACATAATCATAATTTAAAATGGCGCAATATTTCTATTCGCGGTAAAAACTCAAATAATTATTTAGCGATTGTGACGCGGAGGGCTTGGCTTTCGTATTAGCGATCATTTTAACCTATCGCGGAGATATGATCATGCTAATATTGTCGTTTGCGATTGTGGGGCCGTATCATTTAAGTAATCCCACCACGCGGTGTACCACATGTATATAAAATCTAGTCTTATTTTTATACTAGCATTATATTTACTGTCATCAATAGTTATTTTTAGATTTTGTTTCCAATTTAACCGATCAGAAACAAATAATTGAATATTTTGTATTTATTGAATCAGATAAGTCTGACTATCAATATTAACAACACACATGCACCCAAGTCACCTAATTGAAATAGAACCAAAACGAAGTCGAAGAAAGTCTCGTATACTTTAGTCTCTTATTGAGTACCGCTGATATTAAAAGTAATAATTTTTGTTTATGTAGAACACAAAAACCTCAATTATATGTTATATAAATATTTTAATTTTAAACCACTTACAATTCGAAAATGTACATTAAAACAAGTATTTAAGATATTCATTTTATATCGGTAGAATGCTTAATTCTTTTAGATTAGTTTATTATACTTAAAATAATAAACCCTAAATTAAATAAATTTGTCATGTTTAATTTGTCTGTCATGTTTGAGTTAATAATTAACTACCTTACACATAATCATATCAACAATTAATTATAAATTACTTCGTTGCTCTATTTACAGATGTAAAATACAAATTAAGAGACCAAATAAGTCTTCACTTATTTATTTTATTAACTAACCAAAGTTAATTAAAATCACACGCTTTGCTCAGTTTTGTTCTTTTATATTATATTCATAAGAAATGTGTGTGGAGTTTTTGTGATGGCCGTAACTACATAAAAATAACAAAATATATTAAACAGTAATGAAACCAATAAACATTTCAGCGTACTGGGGTCGAGATGGTGGCAGTAGTGCGGCAGCTGCGCAAGCGCAGGCGCAGGCGCAAGCCGCACTTTTTGGCTTTGGCTCCCGCTACCCACCACCCACCACGCTTGGTGTCGCAGCGAACCAAGCGGCGTCACTTGGACTACATCCCGCTGCCAGTGAGTGTTTCGCTTTATTTCCTTTATATCTATTTTTTCGCAGTAAAAAAGCCAAAGATATATCTACAACACACACATAAACACTTATACAATTAATAATAACAAATCCAAACATATAATATCTAATCAAAAACACTCCTATATGTGTTGTTTGAATTACACTACAACAAGCATATAAGTGTTATATTTCTTAAGGTTCTATCAGCACTCTATCACTGCATACCAAAATGCACACACACAAGATTTTTGTTAATCAAAAAACCAAGGCTGAACTTTAAGAAATTTCATCATTGTTATTATATTGTTAAGAGACACGGTTGTATTTAGAAACCAGTTTATACAGAGTCTAAGCCTTATTGTACAAAAACATAGTACTGATACCTTCGTCGAGAAATTAATAAGCCTTCTTTCAGGTGCAGCGTGGTGGTCCATGGCTTCCCACCTGGCGGCACAGGATTACTTAGCACGTTTGCAGGCGACTGGTCTGAACCTGTCTCCATTAAACGATCCCTATGCAGCCCTTTCAGCCCTTTCGGGTTCTGGTCTCAAACAGAACAAGCCGCCCAAACAGCCTAGCCGAAATGATAGGTATCACATATAATGCAATTTATTATATGTTTTTTTTCAAAGAACTGTGCTATTTAACTGTTGCCTTATAAAAAAGGACGTTTGGTTACGCTAATATATTACGCTGTGCATGGCATAGGCGTTATATTAAGTCTCTAAAATTGTACAGTTTTAACTAATACTATCTTGTTTAATATAGATCAGGCCGTACTTCTAGCACGTCATCAAGTCTGTCATCAAAAGACAAAACGCCCTCAACAAGCACAAACTCGCAACATAGTATGAGTGATTGGGGTAAGGCATATATTACCAATCTATGTAATATTTTTAATAGGAAATAACCTAGGATGTTCTATTAATACCTTGAGAGTTATGTTATATATATAACTAGACCGAAATTCCCTTTGGACGGGTTTCTTCGTATCAAGGAAGGCTAACATTATGGTATTTTTATTGCAGCGTCAACGTATGGTTTCCCCAAGACCTCGTCTCCATCAACAATGGCGTCGCAGTCCCTATCCAGTTTGGCATCCCTTAACAACTTGGCCCAGCAACCACTGCAGAGCAAATCTACCAGCAAACAGCAACAACCGTCTAGCAGTACGATTATGTATTACTAGTAGAGTTTGCCCGCTACTTCGTCCAAGTGGTTGAAATGCAAAGATTTTGCTGGTGAAATTTAACAAAAACTTTCAATTTCTATCTCCATACCAAATTTCATCAAAATCGGTTCAGTACTTTAAATGGAAAGCGAGATGTTAGATTTTAAATATCTGAACGCTAATTATTCACTATTACAGAGCCATTTTTGAATTAATTCAGTAATTATTGGGATGATAGAAAATTCTATATAAAACAAACTTATTTTTAAATAATTATTATTTGGTTTTTCCATCTGCCCTATGTAATGTCAGTGTATCTATATGCGTTATTTAAATAACTTTCAGGGAAGTCTTCAACGAAGGAAAAAGACCGCGACCTATCCGTATTACGGAGCGAGTTGATGTTGGCCCAAGCTGCGGCTCAAGGCGCTTATCACGCAGCAGTTGCGGCTGCGGCTAAAGGGAAGGTGAGATACTAAAAAAACATAATAAATCCCAAAATCCCATTGATTCATACATAAAGAACAAATCGATCCTTAATAATTTAGAAATGCACTAAAGTGTATAATATGTAAATAACATTAAAATGTTTTTTATATTATTATTGTATAGTTATTATGCATTTCAGATGATGTTTTTCTGTATTTGATATATCTATGAAGGCAATGTTAGTTGATTCAAAGTCTCCATTGTATTTTCTTAGTTGAACCAATGAAATCTAATGTTTCTTTGGTATACATAATAAAATCCTTGTGCATATAATTGTATTTAAAATTCATATCACTCCATTAGTAACAACTTTTACCACATCTTATTTACCCTTTAATATTTTGAAAAAATAACATTTTAATGGAGCCAATAAATTTAAATCAAATACTTTATTTAAACATACATTATTAATAAATGCATTATGGAAGTACAGTTTGGAAACTGGCCCTTAAACCAATGTGATATGATTTTAGGAATGCTGTAATAAACGTCTCTAGTTAGTATATGTATTTGTTACAGAACATGCCTCTACCTTATCCTTTCGGAATGCCTGGGTCAGAGAAGGACAGACGTACTGGCATTGATTCCTTAACTGGCCTACCGCATAATCTGCTAAGGTAATAATACTTTTTATACTATAGTTAAACTTTGGATTATACAATATCCCCGCTATTTACAAGCTCTATTATATTATATATTTATTAAGCAATCCAAAATTATGATGTTTAAGAGATTTAAATTTTATGAAATGGTTTAAGTAAACTTTCTCGCCAACCCGCTCATAGCCATTGCAAATTTAAATAATAGTTAACGATTTAATACAAATTAACATCAATAATAAAATACTAAAATAAATAATAATATTCAAGTCTTTCATGATTTTGTATTTACATCATATGTTCTTATGTCTCAGTGCTGCTTTGGAAGGAGGGTATGATTTCATGTAATATATTTCAATACACACACTTAATAATAGAAAGTATTATGTTAGGTATTAGTATATATTCAATATGATATATAATATAGGAATAACTTGAGATTAATTATGATTTTTAACAGTTTTGCAATCGTAAAAACAATTGCTGTGCAATAAATCAACCAATCAACTAAAATATTGTTATCCTTTCAGTGACCCTGGGTCAGTGTTGGGTGGGGTAAGGTTGCCACCGGATACGGAAATTATCAAATACACCTCCTCGTTAACGGGACCTAAGGTAAAAACCAGCAGGTGTATTTAAACACCTATATTAGAATAATTAAGTTCAGGCATCATTTAATTGTCCTAATAAGTTTAAAAACAAAAGTTTAATACCGTTGTACGGAACGGACCTCTCTCCAAATAGTGTAAAATAAATCCTGGAAAATATCAGTGAAGTGTTTCTTTGAATAAATAAGTTGTAACCGACTCAAACGTGATGTTGGCAATGCTGATGCTACGCCTTTCAAAAATAACCCTACAGAGGTACTCAATCCGTTATATATTTAAAAAAAAGGTTTTATATGTAACCTGTATTTTAATGTTCTTTTAAGTTTTTTTTTATATATTTACCAAAATATGTAATTTTGCTAAGAACAATTTAGGATTCTCATAATTGCTAAATGTTTAAAATCTTATAATAAGTGTTTAGAGGCAGTAACTCAGTGCTTTTTGTGTAGGTACCAGCGGGGTCAACTAATCGTGGTCGCAAAAAGACAATATCATTGGACCCGCCTCACGTATCACTTCACCCGTCCAGCGATAGAAGCACGCCGCTGCCTAACAAGAGGCAAAAAGTTGTTAGTATTACAAAATATATATTTTCCTTTGGTAATTCACTTGTAATGTAACAATTAAAAAAAAACAACATTAAAAACGGTTAATACATAAGTATTAGAAATGTATAAACGATGTTATTATGTCTATTGATTTTAAAGGTGTTAAAATAATACATTTTTTTTCATTGATTCGAGGACCTGACGATACTTATAAAAAATTCTAATATTATGTTATTTTCAGGATGAGTATGGAAATTCAAGATCATCGGTGGAAGTGATCAGACTGCCAAACAAACCGGATCGATCGTCGAATTCTTTATCGGCAACTCCACCGCCAAATTTATCAGATTATGCTGGTAATTTATATTTTAATATTGCATTGTGTTATTTATGTAATAAAATCGATAATTTTGTATTGAACTCATTGTAACAAAACTGACTTTAACTTATTTCTAGGTATTTCGAGGGAATTACTACAAACTATAGCAAGTCAGAGCGGAGTTAGTTTAGCGGCGCTGGAACGCCAGTTAGCTGGTGCCAACCCAATCGACTCGGGGTTAAATCTAAGTACCAAATCTAGTACTGAAGACACGCCCATGGACCTGGGTGCCAAGTCCGCTGAGGATGATGCGCCTTTAAATTTATCCCTTAAACCAACGCCCGGTAACTATATTTTATACGATTTTTCTTGTACTTCTATATACTATATATCTATATCTTCCACTTCTATATATATATATATTCTATACTTATATATCTACGTCTATATATCTTTACATTATATGATAAAGATTTGATTGTTTTCTTTGACATGAATGGTCTGATTTACCATCAGGCTTCAACCAATACCATATTCAGTATATTTTTTATTTTAGCAAATTCACAAGCATCGGATGCACTATCAAGACTCACCTCACTTAGCAGTTCGCTGAGTGCATCAAATGAGAGAATATGTAAGTATATTTTGGAAATTATTTCGATTTTTTAAACTAGTAATAATAAACTAATAATAATAAACTAAATAATAAAAAAACCAGTGAATTTTTGCTAAATTGTTCTTGAAAACAGGTTTTTAAATATCATTATGATTCATATATCATCTTGATTTAACAATTCAACAGCCCTTTAGCCTAATTCCTCCTTATAGATAGACTCTTGTAAGATATTTCTTCACAAAAAATCTAAATGTACCAGTTCCAAATGCTGAGAAACATCACTGCATAAATTCAGCCTAATCCAGGTTAAATTTTATTCGTTCTACAAACATCTTTCAAGAGCTTTACTATTCCAATACTGTCTTCTTATTAATCTATTCAAACTATTTAATGACTCGAATTATTCTTTAATGATTATTATCATTAAAAGCATTGAAGACTTATAATGATAAATTCTTCTTACAAGTAAGTGACAGCGTTAAAAATTGTTTTCAACCCGAATGTGACAACCTTAAAGTTTGAAAGTCCAAGGCCTCAACTAATGTGAAGCTTTCCCTCAGCACGTCGGAAGCCTGGGGCGAAGCCGCGACGCGTAGCTCCCGAACCCAATGAATGTCCTCGGCCACGTTCCAGTGGGAGCGAGGATAGTGAATGTAAGTTCTCGACTACTACCAACAAAACAATTATTATAAGCCCATACTTGGTTCTGGTTAAAGAGTCAGTTCAGACCTATTAGTTGTTAAGCAAACAAAATCCCTATAGATTTGTGTTTATTAATGTATGTAGTAAATTATCTTCATAATTTTAAACTATAATAAGGATAATAGTTCTAGTGAAAATATATGAACAAACCCGCTTTTAGTTAAAGCCTGAGATTCAAAGTCAAAATTGAAATATAAGCGCTTGACAGGCAAATCGAATGGGTTATTTTTTTATTGTTCTTATTTTTGTCTTCCCATATTGTAAATATTATAATGTAGATTTGAAATTTGAAATTAGCCGTACCTCCCTGGCCCACACGGGAGGGTCGTCCGCGTAACCTTGGGCGTGGTGTAAGTAAGCCCAAGAAGAACACGGTCGCATCACTACTTGCTCAAAGCCGCGCCCTCGGTTTACGGCCTGCGCTCGCGCAACAGTTGTTAGGAGAGACTGATTTGGTAAGATTATGTTTTGTGTATATTTGAAACAACTTGATCTAATTTATATTTAAATATAAATACCCTTGCGCTATTTAAAAACGTTTATAATTTAATTGACTTTCTATTATTTACATTTGCAGGAGAAACTTCGGGCGTTAGTGGGCGAGGGGGCGAGTACGGACTCGGAATGCCAACAGTCTGATAGTAATCCATCTGATTCGGACGCCAGTGATTCGGGCAGGAAGCTGGATGCCCTACTTCGGCTGCCATTGGCTTTAGGTATCACACCAAATTTACATAAAATATTTGACAATTAGAAAGGTAGGCCTTATCACTTTTAGGTGATTTGTCCCAAGCAACCAATTTTTAGCAAAATTCACTAAAGTTATAAGGCTGGCACGAACAATACCCAAGATTGAATGAATCTTATAGCAATTAAAATGATTTTGTATCAAAACATTTGAAAGAAATGACTTTCATATATCATTTATTTTAACCGACTTTAATTACTTGCCCACATTAGATATAAGCATAATTATAATTAGATATAAGTCTTTATTGTTTATTCCCCACATACAACCCCTACCACAAATTCTATCCTTTAAATATGTTATCCTTTCCACTCCACAAGCATTCCTGATCCAACTTCCAAAGACATACATTGTAAATACTATTAAGAACAAACCAAATAAAGTGTTTTTGTAAAAACTCTCAAGTGTTGTCACTGCCCGTAACAAATTTGTGAAGGAGGTTATTATAAATGTGACATAGATTTTTCCATGTATACAAGAATAATTGATTGACGTGATGTATAATTGTCAATTATCTAGAAAATGAGAGGAATCAAAAGTAACCCATGAATAATTATATTGCAGGTTGGAAACGGGTGACTGTAATAAAAGGCCTGTCGCGTAACTGCAATATAAAGGGTGATGTGAGTTATTCCCCACCAGAACCGCACACTGCTCTTCACATCAAGTCCACTCAAGAGTTACAGAATGTACGTTATCTAATTAATATTAGTAATAATTATTAATACTGCATTCAAAGTTTTATTCAACAATAATATTCTGAAACTTACAATTATTTTCTTTATATAAACAGTATTATTGCTTGTCTGAAATCATTTAAATTTCAAAGTTTTTAA
Source organism: Leptophobia aripa (assembly GCA_951799465.1). NCBI lineage: Eukaryota > Metazoa > Arthropoda > Insecta > Lepidoptera > Pieridae > Leptophobia > Leptophobia aripa. The sequence goes on along the minus strand of OX637272.1, from coordinate 2,702,777 downwards.
ATCTTTTTGTAAATCTCCCTTTGAACAGTTCCTGGAAGCCAACCCGTGTCCAGCCTTATCGCACGATAACTTCAGCTTCAGTTCGCGAACGGTTTTGGGAGAATACGTCCAAACTTCCGCCGACACTGACCCCATAATCTTCACGGAAACAGACATCTCAAAGAGGTATGATATACCAAGCAAATTTTTTTTTGTAGCTTCACTCAGAAATACCCCACAAATTTCAAACTAGCACTAGTAGACAATATATAAAGTTAACAGTCTGCAACCTAATTTAATATCATTTTTAATGCCTTTATTTAGTGGAGATAAACACGACCACAACACAAGAAATAGAGAAAAAATTGATGTGCCTGATTCTCGCCTTAGTAAAATTCATAAATCGTTTGTGGGTATGAGCATACGTTTTTATAACAAAGTCCCAGCACTTATTAGCAAATTGACTTCCGAGAAATTTAAAACGCGCGTAATGGGCGTTTTGGTTGAAAAGGCATACTATACCGTAAACGAATATTTAGAGGACAAAGATCCCTTTAATGTGTCGGCAATTGGCTCAGCATCGGGACAGTTCAATTCTTGAGTAGCCTTACAATGCTTTGTTATTTTAATTGTCAGTAGCACAATTTTGTATTAATTGTTTATATATAGCAGCTATCGAGTTTCTTGCCGGTTCTTCTCGGTAGATGACTGCCTTCCGAACCGGTGGTAGTGTAAAAATTGACGATTCAAAAGTGTCTTTATAAAGACCTACTTGAATAAAGATATTTTGAATTTGAGTTTAAAAAAAACCTTATCTTTATTTTATTTACATATATCGTTAACTCGTTTCAGGTTTTTGTTTGCAAAGATGCAACAATGAACCGAATATCTATAGAAAATATGAAAATATAATGTTTATGAAAAACTATTCGTTTTTTATAGACTAGAAGAAGCGCGAGCTCTGGCAGCGTTAGCCGGACCAAGATCTACGCCTCCGCCGGTAGAGAGGCGAATAGAACTCGCAAGAAGACAACAAGCAGCAAGGGATGCTAGGAGAGACGCCTCTCACAGGAATCGGGATCAGGTAATATTATCAGCAATTGTATAGTTTTTAAGAGATTTTACACTCAGATGGCTCTCGAAAAGAAATTACGCGATTATATACTGTGTTATAGAGAGAACATTTGCCAATAAATTATTTAATAACAGTATATATCTTTGTTTTATTAGTTTCGTTCAAAACATTTCAGGCACGTCTCGTGCGTGAATTTGAACGTTCCGAAAAGGCTGAACTGGTAAAACGGGAGAAGGAGGTCCGAAGTCAACAGTTAGTAGAGGTAAGTAAACCTTTTGGGGCATTTTGTTCATGGTATATATCCATAGTTTTGTTTTTGTCTTTGATTTTTGAGTGTTATAGAACTTAGAGAACATAGCGATGATTCTTATTTGGTGTTGTCATGGCAACGGGGTTTCAAAATTCAAACTAAACATTTACTATAATTTTGAATTGGTATAGAGCTAAGTACTGTAACACGAGAACGTCTATAGTATTTTTTATCTGTTTTTTAATTGTGCTTGTGTTTTATTATCAATTTGATGCTTGGCAACATTGTGTTCACATGTAGTCGACGTTTTTATTGTAGTTCGGTACCTTGGTCTAGCTTAGTATGTGTGTATGTAGTATACATATTTAATTATGTATGTATGTTATCTATTGGGCTGTGTGTCCGTGGTTTAATAAAACAAGCTCTCAATATATTTTTTAATGTTTCTAGAATATGTCGGCCATATTAAATTATTTTAATTTAAACACCTTAGTATTTGCAATAAAATTATCTGGATATTAAACGAGATTAATGTTAATAATGGGGTCAAATGGTTAAATGTTTCCATATTAGTTTCAAACTTGTTATATTCTACCACGGTTCTGTCTGTCTAACCCCTAAACTTGACAATGTTGTCAACAATCTAATTGATAATAGAAGAATCATGGGATATATATATTAATGGAAAAATTCGAAACAGCATATCAACAAAAATAGAACACAGTTGACAATAGAAGCGCTACCGATTAAAGACGAATGGAAAGTACCAGAGACACTGTTGCCTCCAAAAAAGGAGAGAACTATGCCACAGATTAGCCTATCCCTGATCCCAGTGAGCGGCAAAGATTCCCCCATCAAAACATTAAATTACGAACAAGGTATTTGGAAAGAGGAATCGGAAGAATACAATGCATTGGACAAAATGAAAGATTTTGCAGAAAAGGCCGCGTTCGATCTACCGAAAAGGCCGAATGATAAAATCTTTGACATGTCACTCGCCGTGGCGGCTGAAAAGTCCAGGAAAAAAGAGCAAACCCAACCGGTTGGTGAGAATAATTTAGAGAAATTGATCAACTCATATTCGCGCATATCTGAGTTCATGAACGGCTCTGATTGGTCCAAAAACAACGACAAGCAAGACCCAAAGAGTTTAGAGCAAAAGTATTTAGACGCCAAAAACGAGTTTATGTCGCAAAATCTCATGCTGATGCCCAAAGACAAGAAAAAGAATGTCATTGACTTGAGTGGTGACGAAGACATTTTAGCGGATATAAATAAAAAAATATCTAAAGGCACGTTCAAGGTCGGAAAAGATGGTGCCTTATCTATATCCGTTCAGCCGTTCGCGAAGGACGTATACAGTCCGGTACGTCGAATTGAAATAAACTAACAATTTCAACTAACATGTTATCCGTGGTCTGTGGATATTTCTCTTTGGTCTTCGGTGATGTCTATGGTTCTATGGGTTGGAACTAACTTTTCAGTTTTTAATTTATTTTGCACGCTTTCTTTAATGCACATTGAGTCACATAATACAATCACTATTCTTCTATATTGTTAAGTTATAAATGCTGCTTAATTATGATCGTTAATAAAAAGAAAAAGAATACAACTCGTTTACATAACACAATTGACTATAATCCCTACTATGTCGAGCGGCAAAATGGCTATATCATTTACATTTCATTAAATCATAACAAACATCATGCATTTTCATTACAAAGAATTTAACAGCCGCACTCTTGTGTCGCTAATTGCATGTTACCATATTTTCTTTTAAACAAAATAAAATAAGTTTTTGATACCGATTTATAATTTTATAACGTTCATCGGGACAAAATAGACCATTAAATATCATGAAATGTAACAATGCCTCATATATTTTGCAGGCAGGCGTGGCTTTTTTTTAATATAAGTTTTCCTTTCATTTGTTTCATGTGCGCGTTTTTAATTTGCTCGCTTTCAATGTACATAAAGGCTAAGAAACGAAGGCAGGAGGATGCTGACAAACAAAAAAACGAGGAACAGGCAAAAAGACAACAGGTTATTTATACTTAATAAATTTAAAAAAAAACCCTATACATTTTGTTATTAATTTATTAATAATTTTATTTTCGTAAGATGGTGTTTTTAATATTTGTTCTTTTGTTTATAGGAGAGAGAAATAAAAAGGCATCAGGCGATGTTACTCAAAGAGCAGGTGAGCTGAGTTCGATTTTACTTTGTTTGTGTGGTTTTGTGTTAACATATTTAGTATAAAAGATTTTTCATAACATAACAAATAGATAGATTTATTGATAGATACCGTCGATATTATTTTGTTAACAATAACCATAAAGTTGAGATAATCCCTAGATTATACTTAATTTGTCTCCAAACTCTTAAAATATCGTATTGGCACAGCTTTATAAATACTAAAGAGGTATTAAATTTTTATTTTATTTTAAATAATATGCACAAAAACAAAAAAAGATGCTAGATACATTGTTAATTTAACCGATACCTCTAATTTCTTATATACAGTACCGATTTTCAGTACTACTTCGATACACTAAAATATTTATGTATACGAATACAAAACACAAGCATAGTTCTGGGTTTTATAAAATAATGTCGACGGTTTGTGTGTGTGTGCTTATTTGTAAATAAATTTTTATCTTTTTTTCAATCGGCGTTCACGTACGGCTCCGTACAGCAAAAGTATATAACTGAGGTAATTATACAAGTCTAAATAACTGTGGGTGGTAGGTATGTTTGTAGTGTGTACTCAGGCTTAAATGCCATAACGCTTATATATTTACCGCACAGTGCCTTAAAACTAAACTTAATTTCAGACAAGCCTGCTTTATTCGTGTACTCTTTACTATACATTATTTTCAATGCTTTTGATGATAAAATATGTTTTGAAAATGGGATTCTTATTAAAGCGAATACTTAATTAAGGTCTACGATTTTACATATTTCTATATGATATATCTATTTATCAATTTGTAAGAATATGTAAAAAAATACTAATAACAATTTAGTAGAGATAGTTTGCCGTAACAGCAACCTTGTTTATATTGCTAGATAGCTGATTGTCTATAGAAGTACTTATAAGTATATTATTTTTGTTATAGGAACGCGAAAGAAGACGTCAACATACAACATTTATCAGACAACTTGACTCGAGAAGAAGATGGGAAGAAAGGGAACGGAGAAAACATCAGAATCTTTTAGATCGATTGCTGGTTAAAGAGAAGAAGTTACGGCAAAGACGGAAAGAGATGGAGCTTTTATCTGAGCTAAGGTAAAATATTATAGCATTTTACATACATTACTTAGAAATTGTAACGAGTTAAATAAAAACCTAGAATCATAAAAAATAAATTAAAATGTATATAATTTGTAATAAATATCATACAAACCGGTAGCTTAAAACATTGTTCGGACTCTCGTTAATTTACTATTATTTCTGTTCTGTTTATACCAAAAGATATTATATAACGTTATGAATGCTAATTGAGGCTTTACTGTGCTAGAATTTAGAAATTTCATGTTCTTTACTGTACCCGTTATTGTAGAAGACCGCAAGAAGATTCATCCCTATCAGACCAAAAGCTGCTTCCTGACCTCGACAGGATACAGGGTCTCAAAGTCTCAGGGCAGGCCTTTGCTGATCTCCTTCAAGTTTATGAGTTCCTACACAACTTTGGCCAAGCGCTCGGTATCGGTACGTTTTCTTATTATACTAAAACTATTCCGTACCATAGTCGTACGTAATATCGTATATATCGGCGCAACTACAACAATTACTATTAAATTAAATAAAATAATTAAGTTCAGGCATCATTTAATTGGCCCGATAAGTTTAAAAACAAAAGTTGAATACTTTAAGTTGTGAAATGTCATCCATATTATTTCGATACGAAGTCTGTGTAAATACTTGCTTGAGCACTATAAATACGGCCGCATTGTGACCGCACAGCACATCACGGCTGAGCTAAGTTCGCCAACAAGCCCCCGCTGAGCTGTAAAGGCCTCCTGGCTAACAGCGAGATCTCCTTCCAAAATATAAAAAAAAACGCACAGCACAGTCGCGCTCAGGCCGTTGTACGGAACGAAATCTTCAAATAATGAAATATAAATGTTGGAAATTATCAATGAAGTGTTTTTTTAAAATAAATAACTTATTATTAATACCGACTGAAATCGTGATGTTGGCAACCTTTCAAAAATAACCCTGCACTCCGTTACATATTTTATTTAGATTGCTTAATCCCTTTTGTGTGCTATATGTCAACTTATTAAGCCCAGTATATAAGCGTGGCTTTGTGATAACTAACACTTGAAACCACAAGTAGTGGGTTGCCTGGAAGAGATCGCTTATTAGCGATAAGGCCATCCGTTAATCTCATATGTGCTAACAAGTATTTAGAAGTTAATGATAATACTAATATTAGTGTGCAGCAAATGTACATGAATAAATTTATTAGACTCTACAAAAGCTAAAAATTTAGTTAAAAATATCAGTAATAACAGATACCGTTATACCGATAAAAATAATGCTGTCCATAGAACAGCCAGACGTCGGACATATTTTTTTCTATATTCTATGTATACAATGAAAAAATACCTTTCAGATGTCGAAACGCTGCCAACATTAGACACCCTACAACAAGGTCTTCTACCAGACTACAACCAAGAAGCTGAAAACGAGCTGATATCAGTTCTCACTAGGCTCTTGGTTCTGTCAATTGGTTAGTTTTTTTTAAATATTGAAAATGATTTGTAATTTATTTGCTTGTTAACATTTCCCGATTATAAAATATATTTCATATTTTAAGCATAAATAATAAAAGTTATATGCATAAAGTCTGGTGAAGACTAAGCTTTGAATGTTTATATTTCTTTTTTATTATGAAATGATAGTTATTTGTATCCAAACGAAGCAAATCTATGTGTTAATAAAATTTGTTCTTATAATTACAGAGGATCCGGGTATACCGCACCCCGGACGTCATACAACACTACTAGGACAGGCGATACGTCTCGGTGATATACGGCCTGAGAATCTAAGCGAAGTGCTAAGAATATACCTCTATGCTAACGCTACGGGAGAAGTTAAAGCTTTGACGGGTAAGTTATCATGTTTAAAGGTTGTATATACAATATACACAGAAACACAAACTATATAAAAAAAACTCCAAACACATACAATACAACTTATAAAAAAATAACCGTGATGAAAGGAAATGTGCAAATAAATTGATTTAATTTGTAATACACAAGCTGACCCGGCAAAAATTTTTTTTTTCAATAGAATCACAAAAAATAGATGTTGGTTATAAAAGGGTAAAAATTAAGGGTTGTATGTATTTTTTAATGCGACATAATAATAAAAAAATGTCTCTAAAAATAGATGTTGGCCGATTCTCAGACCTACTCAATATGCTCAGAAAATTTCAGAAGAATCGGTCAACCCGTTTCGGAGGAGTAAGGGAACGAAAACTGTGACACGAGAATTTTATATATTAGATATTATTAAACTGTTTTTCGATACATTTATTATATTTTGAATTGGAAACCAGATGCATTATTGAGTTTAACTGATATGAAGTGCACAAGTATTATTCAATCTCACACAATTTTTGTTGTAACAGGATTAACAGTGGAGAGAGAAAGAGAACGGCGCGTTGCTGATCATCATCAGAGCGATGCCGAGATGCAACAAACCTGTGTCAGTACTAAAAACGCCGCGTACTATGAGCATCTACACAATAATAGTACTTATAAACTATCAGGTAAATTTCAAAACCATAACCAATGAATGTAGGCACCATATGGACAGTGGGTTCCCAGGTTCGATTCCCGGTTCGTACATTATTTTTGGATGTGGTCTTAGTGTTTTATGCTAATGAAAAAAAAACACACAAAGTAATAAATTGTATTTTGTATCTGTGGTCTATTTTAAAGAATTGTTCTTGTCATACGCAAGTAAAGTATTAAATAAAGAATCTATTTTAAAAAAAACATCTTGCTTATTCTCCTTTAATCCGGCGTATGTGTTATGTTTTCATATTTATTTAATATTCTTATATCATTATTTAACTTTTGAATTTTCGATTTTAATTTAGTGATGTAAGACGTATTTGTAAATTAATTAAAAATGATTTCAGAAATGCTTCGCGATAAACCCTTCGTCTCGCTTAACCCGAGCAGTAAGGCGCGGATGCTGGCATACCTTTGTGACGAGTTATTACAGAGCAAAGCCGTGTTGAGGGCCGTCGATGCTTCCTTAGACCACCTTAACCAACTTCGAAAGGAGCGATACCTTATGGATGCCAAAATAAGAAAGTATGTTTCCTTTTGTATTTATTTAACAAGAATGTAAAGTTTCCTTTACTGTATTTTTTTGTATAACATGTTTTGTAAAAAAGTATTTTTTAGTAGACCTTTTTACGGTTTCTCTTAGTGAACGTCCTTTTTGTGTCTAATTTTGATGGAAATTCATAATATATACATAAATATTGTTGTGTCAGGGTTCGATCACTATATCAACGCAAGTTACGCTCCGAACAAACTGAGAAGCAACAAGCTCTCGCATTGGAGCGAATGCAGCGGTTGGTAGAAGAGAGTAGTGGAATAATGCGATCACCTGCTCGTGGTATGTACTTTCAGTGATATTCAAAATACATCGTTTTTACACCCAATTAATGTATTTGTAATAAAGGGTACATCTGAACAAAAGCTTAGTTGAGGTCTACAAATTATGATAAAAAAAATTCAATATCAATAAAAAAAATCACTATTTTTTCTAAGGAATTACTGTAATATAATTATTAAAAAGTGTTTTTTTTTTTATAACAATTTTCGCATTTTGTAACAAAAAAAAGATAAAACTTTGTACATCCGTAGAAACACCTGAAAAGTCGGAAACACCAAAAAAGGAGTCGTCAGTCTCACCAGTGGACAAACCAAGTACACCATCACCGTACAAGGAAGAGGAGCCGAGTGACAAGGAGTTATCACCCTTAAAAGAGTTGAGCAAAAAGGAGATTTTGAACAACAACAAGGACGAAATTCCCGTGGAGGGAAAGGACAAGGACAGCGTTATGGGTGATGATGTATTGAGCGATCTGGAGAGTGAAGGCACGCAACCGGAAGAGGTAATAAAGACGTTTAACTGGTAGCTTTTGGCTTTGGTGTAAATACAAAAGGAATTTGGAAAATAGGTTTATAAATGGCAGAGTTCTGGTGAAATATTTAAACAAAGTTTCACCCCCTATTTCAACCCCTTCAACCTTGCCCATGGAGCCCATGTCCTCCCCTAAAGTTTAGTTTATCTCCATACCAAATTTTAGCGATATCGGTTCAGTATTAGCGTGAGAGCGTAACATAAATACATACATTCGCATTGACACTATTAGTATGGATGTTCTTTAACCTAGAAAGGTTATTTGTAATGGTTTTTACGTCTAGTAATAAGATAATTTGTAATGGTAATAATATATATATATATATTTTTTAAACATTATGGTTCGTCTTTTGTTTAATAGATATATATGTTAATTCTGTCGTTGATCATCTGTATGATTATAGGACGAGGATAAGAACCTTTCATCTGAAGAGTTATCAAGAAAATTAGAGAAACTGATACGTCAATCCGAACAGCAGGTGTTGCAATTAGCCGCCGCTTCTAATGCGTTGAGGGCAACTTGTTTTGGCCAAGACAGGTATTTATTGTTAATTAAGAATGGTTTTTTTTAATTTTCTAATGTTAACGTTATTTAAATACCGAACATTATATTTCAGGTACTGGCGCCGTTACTGGTCTTTGGGTAAATGTGGGGGTGTATTTGTGGAGGGGATGGAGTCGGCTCAATCCGAAATTATGGCGTATCATGAGAAACTAGAGGACGCTAAGATTAACAGTGTTAAGGTCGAACCTAAACGTACGTAAACTTGTTTATTTTTGGAATGTCTAGATAAAGTAAAGATACCCACCACCTTTATAAGGTTAACAATTAATATACTACCCACTACAGACATTGAAATTTTGAGATATTTTATATAGTAATTACACCAACACTTAACACAGTTAAGTGTTACATGTTTAGAATTATAATAATTTAAAATAAAATATTAGAAGAAAGCACTTTTTTTTAAGTCCATGGCACAACACACAAACAAATATCGTTATTTGTTTATTATTATTTGCGTTTCGTTTAATAACTTGTATTGTCCTCAGAAGAAATTAAATCGGAAGATACCAATACCGATAAAGAACAAGAGAAGGTGTCTGATGCTGAAGCCGAACAAGAACTACGGAGTATCAAAAGTGAACTTAATCTAAGTGATAAGACTCAGATTATTAAATATGAACCCAATAAAATTGTTTGTAAAGTTGAAGGTTAGTCTTCCTATCAATCTTTTCTCTTGAATCTCACTTATATTTATTCGCTTAGCTACATAATAAGATACATAAATGTACCGAATACAAAACGGTTGTAACTTAATTTGTATTCCAGGAATTAAAATGGAAGAGAAATACATCCAACAAAAGAGCCACGAGGAGGAAGACACGTTGGACATTGAAGATTCCATTCCGACCGCCTTTTTAGTACAAAAACCCTCGCACAAACCGCTCTTTGCTAATCAAGCCGAGTCCGTGGACAAAGCACAAGATACAGTCAAACTTGAAAATCCCACCAAAACGGAACCAATCGACAAAGACCCAGATGACTCCAAAGATTCTCTAGTAAACAATTTGGAGGAACTTCGCAAAATGGCGGAGGCCGTATCATCACAATTGGACGCGGCCAAGAAGGCGGAAAGCGAGATCAAAGAGGAGCAGCACGAAAAAGACATGGAGACAGATTCTGCGCACGCGTATCTCTATTCAAAAATACAAGACGGCAAATGGTTCTCCATACTGCGGCATGAGAACGCTTTCCTGACTAACATTAACGAAGACAAATATGACGTACCCAAATATTGTGACAACGAACACACGTGTAGTGAAGTGATACAGTGCCAGGGCCACAAATGGGACGTCTCGAACAATTTGCATTTGTTGAACGATCCGAGCCTGTTCACGCTCAATAGTATGGTGACGAGCGTACAAGTGCCGAGTGTTAATATATATGCGGACTCGAGTCTGACAATGTCCGGCTTGGATCAGGATATGATGGATGCCAGTTTGAATGATACGGAAATGGAGGTGGAGGAGACTAAGGAACCCGTGAGTTTAATTGACTATTTTGCTTCTAACATCATCGAATAGTGTTTCCAATTGTTTATTTTTATTATAGTTCTATAAGTAACACTATTGTCACTATGATGATATTTCACACATAAAATTTAAACAAACCATAAACTTTTTTGTTAATGTATATTATAATACTTTTAAAGGAAAACGATTTGGAAAAAGAACTCCAAGCGGACTCCACAAAAGCGGATCTTGCTACTCAAAAGGCGAAAGCTTCTGGTCTCAACAGCCTTGGACTTTTGAACTTTAATGCCTTGTCGACTTATGTGACTTGCGATTCACCTCCGCCCATACAAATGTCGCCTGATGAACTCGACCAGCTTGAACACTGTAAAATCCATGGATTACCCAAGAAGGTTGATGGGAATTTTGTTCCTAAAGATTTAAGGTAAAGTAATTTAAATGAATCTTAATTAACTCATTTAATAAAATTCAACCTAAACTGCAAAATAAATAAACTCAAAAAGTATCTTCCTAAAACATAGTTTGTTAAAAAGTTAAGCTTTCTAGTGAAATTTTTTCATACTTCATAATCAATTTCAGACATGGATGGTGGCGAATAACAGAATCGGAGCAAATGAAACAAGTGCTAGACTCTTTACACCCACGTGGAGTGAGAGAGAGAGAATTACATGCGTCGCTTATCCAACATATACCCACCGTTAATAATAAGGTTTTTTTTATTTAATTTTTGTTTATTCATTAATAGATCTATTAAATTTGATCATTTTTTCCTAACTTAAAATATATCTTAACATCACTAACGTGACTTGGACACAGACTAGACCTAAGTTTTATTTCTTTTAAACCAAACAGTTTGTTGTCATTAATTTTAAATTTATTTACAACATCCATCTTAAAAAGATCACTTACTGTAACAGCCCGTTTTGCCATTTCAATTTAACCAATATAATATTATCTGCTTTGTAATTCTAAATTGTATACAGAAAATAAAATAAAAGTTAAATAGATTATTTTAAAAAAGAGCATATTTTAACATGTGTAAAATTCGGTTTCAGCTCTATATTGAAAAAGGGGACACATCCTTAACTCAACTGTCAGTATCATCATCAGATAGCACAGATCACACAACACCCGACGAGCCTGGATCATTTTGTGCCAATACTGCAAGGAGGGTTGATATGACTCTGTTGTCTATGGTAAGTATTCTCCTATCCCATGTTTTTTATTTAATAACAAATACAGGGTGAAACTTTTAACATTTTCTTTTATTACTTTATAAATAAATCTGCGGTTTCTGACATCCTCCAATAATCTAGTAAGTTATATTAAACCATTATATTAGCATTATAACCTGATCGCTTTTAGGTGGAAGCCCTAGAAGAAAGAGTAGCTGCTGCCTCTATGCAAGTGAAGGGCTGGCGTCCCAGCTATCTCCCACTCGCCCCAGACGCATCCGGGGCGGAGATAGTCGCACGGGCTCGTGACAACCTCGCCCAACTGGAGGCGCACGTGGAGAGGCGATATTTGAAACCGCCCCTGGTACAAAGGTACGCTAGGTAATGTATACATTTATTGTAAGCTTGCGTTTTTGTGTGAGGTAAGTTTGTTGTAGAGTTGGCACTTTGTGGATGGGTTTTCATGTCGATGCCAGGTTTGTATGCTTGTCAAATTGGCACTGACGTAACTAATAATTTTATGGATATGGGATTAGTGTTTATTTGTAACTAGTGTTTATGGTGACGGTCGTATTTGTATATTTTATTTTGTGTGATGATAATTAAAAAAACAAAAAAAAATCATATCATATTGTGTTTAACTCCATAAACATATTCTATATTTTACTTGATACCATCCAAGGACAATTTAAATTGTATGTAAAGTGTTCTAAAGGTTAATTTTATTAGAATTAACATTATTTTCATAGGATTTTGTAAGTATGTTTGTCACTGATTGATAGTCCTACCAAATAGAATATCGTACAGATATGCATTTATTTGTTTAGAGTGCACTTTTCCCCAAGGATTGTTTGAATAGATTAACCTTTAGCTAATGTAGCTCATATTAAATGTATCAAAAATCTAGCTTATTGGGTACAGTATGATGGTGAAGGTTCCTTTTGATTAATCTAAATAGAAGAAACAAATAATCTAACTACTATTATTTTTTGTTCCATTTCCGCTTTAATTTGTGTAATTATAGTTTTTTTTATTCAAAAAAAATTGTATTGTATAGTCTCGTTTTAAAAAACATTATACTTGACAAGAGTTAATTTTTACTAACAATAAAAGTTTTTTAGAAACTTTTTTTAATAATTTGTGATTTATAAAAGAACCTTATTGACAAAAATATATATAATTATAACTTGTTTAAAAACATTTATATACTTTCCAGTACGAACGATGCTAACCTCGGAGCGATGCTGCAAGGTGAACACGGTAACGCATCTGCAACGTCTCCACAGAACTCGGAGAACAGCGAAGGGAAAGGTACATACAATTGTTTCCTTTGCCTTGATTCATAAAAAAATGTTGACTTGGTTTTCATATATATTTACTTGTGTTGAGTAATCATCATTGTTTATTAGTGAACCTATCATAGGAAATACCAATGTAATTTTATTTTAAATTTGTTATAATATTTCATTATTTACCTATTACACTATTTACATTGGTAAATTTTCATGTGTTTACCATACATGTCTCTGTATAGCATAAACATAATAAGTGATAAATAAATAATTAAATACATTTCAGAAACTCGTGGCATTTCCCGTGGTCTGTCGACTTGGCGTGATGCAGTATCCCGATGCAATACGGCCGCACAACTCGCGATGTTGCTGCACGCGCTCGAGTCGCATATCGCATGGGACAAGAGTATTATGAAAGCGGTCAGTATATTTTATAAAAGCGACTTCCATAAAATGGTAATCCCACTTAGTTTCTTGTGGATAAACTTAATTACCCTGCGTTACTTAATTTACCCATGTAAACTTAGTTTTAGTGCTTGTTAACAATCCTAATTAACAACATTTTTGTTAGACTCGCTCATAGTCTTAAATCAAACATTATTAAATCTTAACTATGGACAAGTGTCATAAATCAAAACTTGACAAAATGATATATATATTTTTTCAATTTTGAATGATGATGAGCACATTTAATTGATACATTGAAGGTAATACAATGATTTCTAACAGAACTGTCAGTTCTGCTTGTCTGGGGACAACGAGGATCAGCTGTTGCTATGCGACGGTTGTGATAAGGGCTATCACACGTATTGCTTTAAACCGAGGATGGACAAAATACCTGAAGGCGATTGGTTAGTTTACTTTATTTTTATATTCTTTTATTGGCGCTAATTAAAACCTTAAAGACAATTATAATAATCAGCTGAAATTGTGATCTATTATTTTTTACCTTAGACAGTGACTTGAAATGTGCCATAGACAAATAAAAAATCTAATAACCAACAATAAATATTGGGATGTAATACTAAATTGCCCAAACTCAACAAAAAATGTGTCTAGCTCATTAGGATGCCCTTTATTCGTTTGTTTATTATAAAATGTTTTTAGGTACTGCTGGGAGTGCGTGAACAAAGCGCGTGGCGAGCGCGTGTGCATCGTGTGCGGCGCTGGGGCGGGGGCGGGGCGCCTGGTGCCTTGCGCCTTGTGCGTGCGCGCATACCACGCCGACTGCCATTACCCACCGTTGCTCAAGGTATTTATCACAAAAATATTAAATGCGATATGAATTACATTATACAGAACATGTCAATTATAGAGAACAAACATTTATGATGATGTATTTAATTACAGAATCCTCGCGGCAAATGGTATTGCGCTCAGTGCATATCGCGTGCTCCGCCAAAGAAACCACGTAAATCAAACAAACGCGACTCCAAACAGAAGGACCAGTCTAATATAGATCTAGACGCATCTATGGTTCCCAGGTTAGTTACAAAATGAATTAATGAATTGCAAGCAATAAATATTTTAATTATTTAAACCCGAATATTACCTCTAAAACCTAAATCGATTTTAACACAATTTTTTTCTATAAATTGTATGTATCGGACTTACCGTTCTTATATTTTTATAACTAAATTGAAAATATGTAATAATTGCAGTCCAGCGCCATCTCACGCCTCAACATCGACAACTGCAGAGGAATGTACACCCAGCGTGTTACACACGCCCGAGAAGGATCCGGATAAAACGGATGAAAATATCGAACATGAGAATGGGCACAATGGTAGGTTCCTTGGTCCCCGTAATAATTAATTCAAATGACTGTCAATGCAATGTCTCCATTGCAAATATCACGTCTCGTCATTCAGTAGAATATGACTGTCAGCTCTTAATGTTTATAATTCGAAATCACAGTATTTATATCTTTAAAAAGGGCGTGTCGATTAGTTATTTAAATATTTAAAAAGTATTTAATTTTGTGTTCATTGTTGACTGCTTCATACTCTTTTCTCGAATAATTTATCTATTTTGTCAACTGACTGTTTTATTTTCAAAGCAATTAAGAGCCTCAATCGAAGACACAAAAAAATAAGTTTTTTTTGATTACTTATATTCTTCAGATATTTTTCTCTTAATTAAGTTTAAAACGATAGTTTCAGAACTTCCATTGCCAATGCCCGAGGATAGTACACCGGAAAAGCGTCGCGCCCTTCAGTTTGTGGCCGGAAATGGCGCTATACCTCACGATGAAGCACATGTTGATGGTAAGTTTTCTCTCTCTCTCTAACTATTAAATTTTACATTTGCTTTGTATGTACGCATTTGTTTAGAAATATCTCGATTCGTAAAATAATGTTAGAACTATTACAACTACTAAAAAGTTGTTTATTAGACGTTATTTCTTAACAATAAAAAAATAACTGTTTAAATAAAAATTTGAAGTTTAAAGAGAACTGTGAATGTACTCCTGAACCTTTGACCTGATTCAGATTTATGTACCATTTTAAATTTAACACTGTCCCTATTAGAGCCAACATAGTTAGTCTCTTCTATACATAAAAAATGAAATAAATAAATATTTAATTAATATTGTTTACAGGACACGAAGATCACGAAACAGAGAACGTCCCCATGTTGTCACGAGCGAAGAAAGACAAGAATTCAGCAAAGAAACAAAATAAAGAACTACAGTTTTGCAAGTGAGTAATACCAATCGTTATTATTTAATGTTAATGAACACGGATTATAGTTTATAGATACTTTGATTCCCGTATATAATTCCCGTCTAAGTATTGTAATATGTATTTATTTAAAGTAAGTATAGTTTTTGAGTTGTATTAGCACACATAAAATTATATAACCTTACAAAAAAATCCCATTTACCTAAACCTAAACAATAAAATAATTTTCAATATTTTTTAGAAATCTTCTGTGTGAAATGGAATGCCACGAGCACGCCTGGCCGTTCCTTATTCCGGTTAACACCAAACAGTTCCCGCAGTACAAGAAAGTCATTAAATGTCCGATGGATCTGTCCACCATCAGACGGAAGCTACAGGAGTCGGGGTAATTATTTTTTTACACTTATTATATTCTTTAGATATTAAGCAACAGATTTACAGTAGTATTCACTTATAACGACTAACCTGTTTTAGCGACTATAATGATTACTCAAGTTTGGTTTCGTATCGCATTATATTCATATATAACTCGTCCGTTTTTTACGTCATAGTATCGTCGGTACTTCAATGTCCTTATATATGGATTCTACTGTATTACAAAAGCATATAAAATATATTTAGATGTTTGTTTCAATGACTTGGAAGCAATAAAATCGAATGTTTTGACAGATATGTGTAATATTTGATTGCAGATACAAATGCAAGGAAGAATTCGCATCGGACGTACGTCTCATATTCAGTAATTGTGAAGTATTCAACGAAGATGATAGTCCAGTTGGTCGAGCGGGGCACAGCATGCGACAGTTCTTTGACACGCGCTGGACGCAGATCTGATCTGGCAACTAGTTGGGCAACTGGTTGAGTGGAAGTTTCGAGAGTGTATCGAGATGTCGATCGGCCTGTTAGAGTATTTCTATACAGTTGAGTGATTATACAATTGATTAAACAATGTTTTATTATTAGACTGATATTTAAAAAAATGCTGTTTGTAAGGATTTCTTAAGGACGGTAATTACTCCCCTATACTATAAAAGTTAAATGATCTTAAGAAACGTATTTTTTTTATGTTAAATTTTATGTATACTAGAAGATCTCATATGAATTAAGAAATCCTTTCTAATAGTAGCATGTGTCAAATTTAGTAACAAATAACATTCCAAACGACATGTAACACGTGACAAAATCCACGAATCTCACTTATACCTACCCGAGTCTGTGAAAATTACACAATTGTTAAAAAAGAAACATATTTGTATGACACATTAATTTTGTGTAAAAAATGGCGCACACTACGAGTGTAATTGTATTTAAATGTAGCTGGTGTAAATAGCGTTAAATAAGATTTTAAAAAGTATTAGTACGAGAATTATTTGTAAGCATAGATAATGTTACGATTAAAACGTCAGTGTCACTTGTTGATTCTATTAACTTGCAACGAAAACTGTATCCGGAATGATTCGTTCGAAATTTAAACTCGGTGGCCAGTGCTAAGGATATGGGCTTGTGTATTGTCAAGTGTAAATTAACCGCCAAATATTTGTCATTTTTAAAATTGGAATTTTAGTAGCGCATAACAATTGTTTTTGACGAACGGCGCGAAATCTAAGAACTAATCATTATAATTTATGTTTAAAGGGTGCGATGTCGATGTATTACAGATTGAATGCAATACACATTGTATTAACTTGTGGAGCGTATGGAATAGAAATGTTATTATTAAGTGTTTCCATGTCTAAAGTTATGGTAAAAAAAAATGGTCGCTTTTTGTACAAAAGCTGTGTACGAAATGTGAATGCCATTCAGTTAATGGTGTACAGGAAATGTGGTTGTAGCGTATATTTCGGTAGTTGGTTAAAAGCGTTTTTAAAGTTCGCCCGCTTGCTCTGGAAATCTCGAATATAAGTAAAGAGTGAATGGGCTTAGAGTTGAACAAGATTTTATAAAGAAAACTTTACATTTTATATGATACGCAATTATTTTTACTACATTTGATATATGAAAAAAATCTAAATTTTCAAATTTCATTCTGTGTAGAGGCCACCATACTAAATAATTATTTATATATTTTTTCGCTGATATACATAGTTTTCCAAGTTTTCTTTATAAAATCACGTTTCGAACGCCGATTAATACTGTGACAAAATAAATTAATAGTAATGAGCGCAAGTCATATACTTTAAGTCTTATTTATTTTAATGATTCCAAATTTTAGTACTTATTTAAATCAGATGTATTTTTGTTTGTTGCAAACTGCATTCATTTTATTACTTCACACCATCCAGACGCTTATGTGTTGACATGTGGTATTTTAAAGTATTACTGCATTATGCAGCTTTTTAATATACTCTGTTGAAAGGTCAAACAAAAAAAATATTAATAATCTGTAGTTAGTAGCCTCTGCCAAGATATGTTTTTAATACTGCCAGTAAAATGCGAAACATATTTTGGTGTATTCGTCCAATGGGCGTACGTGATGGATATAGTTATATGTTGTGTGAATCGGTTGATTTTAACTATAAATGGATATATAAATTATATATACGATAAAAATAAATAATTTTTGAAGCACTCTGTTCTTGTTTTTTTTACTTCCAACTTTATTTTGTGTACGTGTGTGCAAATGTTAATTTAAATGTATGTTAGGGATTTTATTTATTTTTTTAATCCTTAATATGTATTAAACTAGCTTTCCGCCCGCGGCTTCGCCCACGTGAAATTTGGTTAAGTATATAGCGTTTTTTAATGATCTCGACAGGGCTTTCTTACACGGGCTAAAATCTTGTTACAATTGGAATTGTATATAGCCTGTGTTACTCAGGGGTTATGCAGCTTTCAAATTAACGTACAGGCAATTACTTTTCAGACAATTTTATATTCTGATAGTCATCTTCTTATGTAGATGAGCTGATGGTGGAAGGTAAAACTCCTCAGCGGTTAAGAGTTGAAACAAAATTCTTACAAAGTTATATGTACTTGTGAGGTTATTAGTTTGACCAAATAATAAAAGGTAAACCTCATTAACGTTAAGGATGTAGGTGGAAAAATGGATGCGGACAAATGTCTCTTTCACTCCTTTTACTTGTTTGTATGGGTAGTGTTCACTCAAAATAATCATAGGGTAAAACGTTAATGAAAGTTTGAACTGCATAGTAGTCATTACACAATGAAGCATCTTAATACCGCGATGGATATATTTCCCTAA
This sequence comes from Leptophobia aripa, assembly GCA_951799465.1. Classification (NCBI taxonomy): domain Eukaryota; kingdom Metazoa; phylum Arthropoda; class Insecta; order Lepidoptera; family Pieridae; genus Leptophobia; species Leptophobia aripa. Next base: position 2,683,906 of record OX637272.1, on the reverse strand, counting down.
GCAGAAGTTCTTTAAAAAAAACTAAGACTCAACCACGCACACTCACTCACACAGCAACACCATTGCACACACTACTACACACACACACACTTAAATGCTCGTACTTCACATAATTGCTCGTACTTCACATAATATACTCATATGTATATATTTATTTATTTTTTTCTGTTCGTGTTTTGTTTAATCTATTTTTATTTTGTAAACTTTTTTGATAAGCTGTATAGGTTTAAGAAATAAAAGAATAAAATAAATCTAGGTTGATGACGAATTTTATCAACGCCATCTATCGAGCACACTGTTCAACACTTCAACCGCGCCCGCGCGCACTGCGTTATTTGTTATTCTTGTTACCTCTCATAAGTTTTAATATTAAGATTAACTTATATTAGAACATATTTAACAATATATAATCTACAACTAATCAATCAATATAAGTGTTTAAAAGTTTCAATTGAACATAACTTCTTTTTCACTTAACCGATTTTGACAAAATAAAGTTTTAACAACGCTCCTAATTATATGTAATCCAACTGTGTAGTTTTGAGGTTATAACGTACCAGACAGACAGACAGACAAGAATTCCAAAAATTGTTTTTTTGGTTTCTATGACTCTTCTTTAAATTCCTCGTTTCAGTTTTTTGGAAAAATATTTAATGTACAGACATTCGATTTTTACTGTCTTATTATTAGTATAGATAGATTATTTTTTTGAATAAGTATAAGTTACTGTTAAAATAGGAAAAAATAAACCAATAATAATATATATACATATATTTTTATTTTATGTACCTGAATGTACATTACATACTTATTAACAAATCATTATGTATGTTGTATTCCTGTTGTAGGTTTGTTTTCCTGTTCAGCTTCTTCTTTAGCACGAGCACGCTTAGCCTTATTTCTTCTATGACTGCGTTTCCTATTGATGGGAACACTACCAATCAGCTTACCAGACTTTTGTAATGCGACCAGTTTGGCCGAAGTACTCTGTATTAAAATAGAAAAAAAAAGTTAGAAGATTATATTAAACAGCACCTTTTAATTAAATTCACATACAAATAAGTTTATGAGTATCTCAAAAAGACTTTTAAAATATCAACAACTCCCAAAATATTAACTAATATTGTTTATTCACATATCTTGGAACTAGGTACTTAGCTGTTTTTTATGTTTACGTTTTATTTATGATCTTACATTTTCCATGACTAACTATTGTCTTCTTTTAGTTTGTTTTTGTTTAGTGTGCGTTCTATTAAATTATTATAGAAACAGTAAAGTATCACATAATAAATAATATACTAAACATTAATTACCTTAGCTTCACTTTTGCTTATTTTACTATTCTTCTGTGTTGAGTACAGCACATTGATTCTCTTGTTATCCAACATCGAGTGATGCTTTGATAGTGCTAACTGAAATTTCATACATTATCATATTATTGCAAATGCAGTAAGCATAAACATTTTTTTTTTCTCTTTAACTACCATCATTTGACGTTGACTACTATCAGTTATGCTAGAATATAAAGGACTTGGCTAAGTAGTTAGGGTAGTTTGAGAGCTGTTGGATATAGCTACTTGTGTGCTTCCCAATTTCCTCCTTCACACAGGGCATGTTGAGGTTTATATAAACATATTTAAGAACAAAAAAAAAAATCAGTTATTATTAAGTAATATTTTAAACTATACAAAAGCAAGATTATGATTTCTAAAAAAGTATTTTTGTTAACAGAATAAAGAAATCTTTGCTTTTTATCCCAATTTAAAACATTTTTATCAAAAAAAAAAATGTTTCTCCAGTATAAAACTTCCCAAGTGGTGTTAAGTGATTGAGTACAAGTCCAAAAAAAGAGAGCCAATAATATGGAGTGGCAGTATCAAGGCGTATCATGACACAACATGCGTGACAGTTGTTTCTTTTATTAATGATACCTATTTAGGATATATTTAAGTATATCCTATACTGTATAGTGACAATGTGTTTTTAGCTCTCCTTAATAAATAAATATTTAATTGTATATCCTACCAATTATACTAACATATATACATGGACTATGTTTGTATATTTTTTTTAAATCCATAATCACCTCATAAGTACAGTCATCTTTAAGCTCCACATATGCTATGGAACTCTTTTTACCCTCCTCACGTTTGGGCAACCTTACATCCACTATGTTATCTGCCAAGTCCGAAAAGTGCTGTAGAATCTGCAATATTATCATTTGCTAGTGAATTCTGGCAAGGGAAAAATGGTGCAATAAATTATTTATTATTATTAACCAAATATTAAATGTGTTTTTAACATGAGTGTGCAGTAATTTTATTATAATATATGAGTTTATGATTCACTTATAATATATATATTTCATATTTATTTAGTATAGAGTTCTTTAAAATTTAAATTTTCAGCTCAATATGAAAAATTAAATTTATAACGTCAGTGTGTGCTCCCATTTCGCCAACAATGATATTAGACGTTATTTTTTTAATTGTTTCTATTTAATATAGTGTCTGACCCATTCACTGGTGCATGGTGTAATGGTTGAAGATCTTTACAAACATACTGTGAAATAAGCTTGGCGATTTTTTAATTTGAGAGAGAGTTTCTTGCCAGTTCTTCTCAACCACTATGCCCTTGATTTGGGAACTGGCCGTAAATGTAGAGTCAAAATGTTTTATAACTTATTTAGTTGACGATTCATAAGTGTACCATAGTTACCTATATGAATAAAGATTTTTAAACATATTATATATTATTAATTAACTTACTCGTTCCTTTTCGATATCCACAGGCAAGTTACCAACAAAAACGACATATCGCTTCGGACCTTTAACTCTCTGCTCTTTTTTATTTGCCTTTCCATTTTCGTCATTTACATCTTTTTCCTTTTCGCTACTTGTATTTAGTACTTTCACTTTTGATTGAATTTTGTTATCCTTTATTTTTTGTTTTTTCACAATTTTTTCTTCAGTCCCAGTTTGGAGAGCAGTTTTAAGCATATTAAATAAAATACGAAGTTTTCGTAACTCTGCTTCAGTTAACTGTTTGGAAGACTTTATTAATGACTGTATTTTTCCATGAATAACATCTGGTAGTGGATTCTCACTCATACCTTTTAAACTATCGCGAATCATTTGTCGGATCCTACCTAGGATGAAAAACAAAAACAAAACCATCAGTGCCTTTTTTTCATATTATTATATTTTAAAAGGTCTTTAACATAAACTTATAAAACTGTTGGTTGATAATTGTTGAAAGACAATGCTCCAGGAGCATAATTTAGAAAAGAGTGAAAGACTACATAAACTGATTACTCAGTCTTGGATTGAGTTATGTAAAATAATAACTTTATGTTTAATGCATTAAACTTTAAAACAAAGTTCCATATGTTATAACATATATATAAATTAGTTATCTCTAAAGTGTAATATATATGCTCTATAGCAAAATAGAATTAAAAATATAATCCTATAGCTGTGCAATTATAACAGTATTAAGTTTATAAAACATACCCTTTTGATTGTTATTCATCGGAACATTAAGAAATTTTTTCACAAGTTCAGTGTCATTTAATATTGGATATTGATTGCTGATTTCTTCAGAAGATAGAGTTACCTGGAATAATAAAATGATTAATTTTTTCTTAAGACATCAAGAAAGTATACTGTTATTGAAGAAAGTGGTTAAGGTTTCAACTATAATTTAACAAAGAAATGTGTTTTATTGATTACCAATACTTTATAACCGCTACTACTTAATAAAATAATAGATATTTTCTTTAGACGTACCTTGACTTTGTTTATTTTTTCAGAATCTTTCAACTTGTCATTAGCATCAGTAGAATTATTCTCCAACTGTAATTTTATTTTTTTAACTTTACCATTTTTTGCATGTATCCTATCAAGTTTTCTTTTTTTAATATTTGGTTTGGTTGTCGTCTCCATTTAACTGAAATTCGATAAAATGTGTTCATAAATCTAATCGCTGTATATGTTGAATGTGTATCTCTATTACACGATTGTTAACATACATCTTTACTTTGATAATTTGATAAATAAACTTGCTGATATATTATTATATACTGTTTTTGTTTTGATGATTCTAACCAATAAATTTACACAATGGTCAGTACTCAAAACAGTGGTAAGTTACGATTTTTTTAAGGTTATAATTTATATAGATTATAGTACAATCCAGTCAGAATTGCCAGGTGAAGTCAATTTCAGAAATGGTAAAATATGAAAATAAAAAAATTTCATATTAAATTAAAATTTAAAGAATAAATAAATTTTATATCATCCAAATATACATAAACTATGCATTTCTATAGCCTGTTTATATTTTTGTTCATAAGTTCATAACTAATAGTATAATAATAGGGGCAATCAAATCTAGTCTATTAAAGATACACAGACTACAGACAAATTATTATATCCATTGGTATGTCGTTCACTTGGGAATCCCAGCATTTGCAGCAATTGTGTGAAAAAGTATAAGTATTAAGTAAAATTTCCATTCACAAGCCTGAAGCCACGAGGGTTCATTCATTCATTGAAGAAGTTAAGTAAAATATTAATAATTTTAAATTATATTAGACTATTGTATGCTTACGCAATTTTAAGTAATTCTTCAAAAGTTTCAGTTGTTGGGTAATTTAATTTAAATTGATATATAAGGCTGTAATTACCTTATAAAGAATGTGATCGAATCAAAAAAAATATAATTTGTGGTATAGTATGATTAATGATTTCCGGTATTATACATTAGTCTTTTGAGTAACTACATGTGAATGTAAATTTATATATTTTATCACAACAGGTGATTAATTGTCAACAAAACAACAAATTAAATTGTCCATTTAAAAAATATCGTTTTCTAGGATGTTTCAAAATTAAGTCTGTTACGTCATATTGGCATTCTTTTGACATACTATGTAAATGAGTCATTTTTTACAAAGTACATAAAGATACAATCGACACTCAAATCTTGAATTAATTCCATATAGGAACATAGCCCTTAAAGTCGTGATATATATTAAATCATTATTATTGCGAATCATCAATCATCGTAAACTATTCCGTTACAGAGATATTAAGCCAGAGACATGGTTAGTGATTGCATTTTTCCTAATTTTTCAGAGATATAAATAAGCACAACAATAACTGAAAATATGGATCAACAGTCAATCGAAAATGTTAACTTAACTGAATTAAGTCTAACAGCAGTACAAATACAACAGCAATATTTCGATAACCTTCCAGATTGTGATTGGATCAAGTAAGTTTTGATATGAAATTTTATCTAAAACTTGCGAATAAATGAATTTATAGTACATATAGATAGATAGAAAAGAAATCTAAAGACCTTGGAAATGTTAGACTGAGTTGATAAGTAGTAGTAAATGCTAGGTATTAGGTAATTTATAACAGCTTGCATAATGTTCTTGCAAATTATTTATTGACTGTATTCACAGATAAGCACTATAAAAATATTGTTTTGTATTAGAAAATTCAAGTTACAACACTAAATCTTAACCTATGTCTTCTTATTCTTCTTCATCTATTATATATTAAATAGTGAATATATCCACAAATTTCCGTTTAACAATATTTCATTTTCAGATATGATCAATGTAATAGAAAATATCTTTTGCAAAACATTGCATTTGCTCTTTTTGGCAGCCCAAGTAAAGAAGGTGATCTTTTGGATGATTCTTTTGAGACATTGGAAGGTTACACATCAAGGCAAAAGGAGCAGGCTCTAAAAGTGTATAAAAAAATTTGTGAACAATGTAAGAAAATAAATAACAAAAGATGTTGTGTAGAAAGATTATTGAAATGAAACAAATCAAAATCATTGTGTCCTAATATTACCTTATTTATAGGCAAATACAGTGTAAACAATAAAGATATATTGGTCTCTATACTGCTTCTTGTGTGTGTAAAACCGAAACCGCTTAAGCTATTCAATTCTACACCATCAGACTATTGGGTTGATTTACATAAACGGAGTGATGTAGACATATGGTGTACAGCTGTTTTTAAAGTAAGAAAATGTATCCCAACCATACTTGATGGTAAGTTTCTTTTTCTTTATATGTTTGTTTTAATGTATAGTCAAGTTTTTTATAACTTATTTTGTCGACGATTCTGAAGTGTACCTTTGTTACCTATATGATTAAAGATATTGTTGATTTTGGTTCATAAATGTCTAAATGCAAAATAATTGCCCATTTATGTTAAATATGTTCTCAATATCAACTGTTAGAATGTACATATATAGAATATTACATAGAATTGTATGTATATCTTGATTCAAGATTAAATTTGCAGCCGTGTGTTATTATGCAATTTATTTAGCTTTTTTCAGCAACACCATGTAGAATTTACATAGATGAAAATGCGAGGTTATATCAAAATTGGGATTCTGTTTTAAGAGATAACATATTACCAAAGTGTGTAATTGTAGCTCCACAAAATGGGGAGTATCGAGGGGCAATTGTCCAGGTAAATTACTGTGTGATATGGTAACTATACCAGTAAATAAATAGATTTCTTTCTCTTTAAATAGAGTGTCAAATTTTTGTTTTTGCAAACTTTAATAAAAGAGAGTTCTCTTGTGGTGTGCTAAAATGGTTTATGTTTATGTATTTTTTATTCATTCATTTGTACAATTTATTAATTAAAAAGTTAAAATTGAATGAAATTTTGGTTTAATTATAGGTTAAAATTTCAAAATTATAGTTTTGACGTTGGATTTGCTTTTTTAAAACAATAATATACATTTTCTTCAATAGTATATAATTCAATAGCCCTTAATTTTTAAATTCTGAAACTTCACATTTAGTATGGCATTGTTAATGAATGATAATTTTTTAGGACCAACAACTTGTTGCTGTTAAATTAACAGTAACACCTTCTCCGGCTCTAGGACTTAAGTCTAGAGTACTGAGCTCAATAGACACGACCAGCACCGTGGCCTCGTTGGGGGCACTTGGTGTTTTGGGTGTGGCAGCCTTTACTCCCGTGGCGCCAGTAGTCTTGGTAGGAGCTACTGTGGCTACAGTTGCAACTGGTCTTTATGGTCTAGTGCGCTCTTCTTTTCATCTACATGACCGGAGGGTTCATGAGCAGGTATGACACCTTTTTATATATAATAATAGTAGTTATATATACTAGTAAGGAGGACATGAAATTTGTGATTAAATCTTTACATATAATATCCTATATACCGATTTACTACTTTACGATACTTTAAAAAAAAATATGTTAATCTATACATTTTGATATTTTTACAGAGCATAGGTCTAAATGACTCTGAGGCGCGTGGAAGCTGGCTGAACATAGGTGCAAGTAGCGTGGGACTCATGAGTGGAATGGCGAGTACGCTTTTGTCTCGCTCTGCCGCGGCGGGAACTAACCTAACCAAAGTAAGTGACATTTCAAATAATCGAATTGACTGCTAAAACCACAGTCCAAAAATCCACAGATACTAGAAATAGACATAGACAAAATTAGATATTAATTTGTTACAGACTGGTGAAATATTAACTGTATCTGTGGAGGTGTTGCGACGCGCTAATGTAATAACAGGTGGCGCGGGTGTTCTCAACAGTCTTGTGCATTTGATAGTTAAGGTAATAAACACCATTAATATAATAAAGAATTAATGTCCTTAATTATCCCTGAACAGTTTTAAATTATTATTTTTGCTCCTGATGTATTTCAGTATAAGAAGCATGGCGAGAAGGCCACAACCCTTGAGTTGTTCCAATTCTCAGCGGCTATGCTGTTCTTCTTCCATGCTTCAATGTCCAACCGCACAGCGCAAACCATCATCGAAGATGCTCAAGCCAATACCATCAATGAGTATCGAACTACCCTCAGGAGCAACAAGCACAGGTGAAAGAAAAAAAAAATTGTTATTTTTATTATTTTGTTATCTTTTTACAAAGTAGCTACTAAAAATGCCTAATAGCTTTGCGGGTTTAATATTTTTTAAATTTATTATTTAGTTATTTAAAAAAAAACCTTCACTCTGACATTTCAGAAAAATGTTCGACAAGGTAAGCGCGGAATCGCGCCGCGTTGGCGGCGTCATACAGGGCAACACTGAAGTCATCTCCTGTATAAAAAACATTGCAAACAAAGATCAGTATTTTGCAGGTCTTGTAAAAATAAACAAGAACATAAATCAGCACAAACTGAGAATATCTATGACAACCGATGGCCGGGTCAATCTGAACGCTGCTCACAGTTTTGATCCGTCTCAATTGTCCGGTTTGGGATCGGTCGAGAGGTCTGAAATGTTCTCGAATTTAGGTCCAGCTGTGGTGGACACTCCGAATGTTCCCACAAGGCTAGTTCCGTCCTCATCAGCCGTTCAAACAACCGAGCAAAGAGAAGAAGAGACATCGTTACCAATAAGTATACGGCCAGATGAAGTCCTACAGATTGGGATCCACTTATGTCGACTAAGCGCGTCTGGAGCTGATAACATAGCATCTCTTCTCGAACACCTAAGCAGAGATGTCTACGATGCCTTAATGACTATTGCAATGAATGTTTTGTCAAATCTCATACCGGCGGAGATAGTGAATCTTAGATTGCTGAGTCCAGACGAAGATCTGATCCAGCAGATTGTGAGATTCGTTTTTAATTATTTGAAACGCGAAATACCGATAGATTCCGATGAAACGAACGGTCTACTCGTTGTTATAAAAGAGTTCTTTCGCAATGGCGTTGTGAGGAAGGAAACCATATTGCGTTTGAAGGATAGCTTAATGAGTTTTGTTAATAATGAGCTCGATAATAGAAGGGCCGAGTTCCCGAATAGAGAGCAGATCATCTGTTCCATCTGCGAGGGAGTACGGTATCAATAGTTAGCGCAAATTTTACTTCCGCCTTAGAGAGGCTCGTTAAACTAGATTTTCCTATATTCAAAATATATTTTACATAGTTTATTTATAGGGATAAGATATGGAGTATATTTTTGTAGTATTGTTGACTGGTTATTGAACGTGATATTTATCGTATATGTATTTTTAAAGTTTATATAATTTTTATCTGACTTTGTCGGACTTGGGTAACACAAATTAATAATCATATTTTATAGTAGAGTATATATTTTATCGATACATATCAAATATACAAATATATACATCATTGCGCGCATTGTGACAGTAGAAATTGAAATAAGGATAACTGAGCTTGTTATAGTTGCTAAAATTATATTAATACAAATTTTTAAAAAATTGACACATTTTTCATTGTAGGTTCTAAGGCTCAATTGTTATATTCTTCTTGGACTGCTCGTGAGACATCGGCGGATTATATTCGAAAAATTTTGCTATGAAGTACCTATAACAAACGTTAGAATTATATGTGCCACTCATTTGCTAATAACTTCTCAACTTTTAAATTTAGGGCAAAAAGCTATATAAACATATTTGTAGGCAAAACAGGTTACAAATTATGACGTTACAATTTATTTGTGAGACTGCATAGTTTCCGAGATATACCGAAATTAGTGTTTTAACCCCTATTTCCAAGATGGCGGCCAGGGGCATGGGTTAATATAGGTTCTTTAAGGTCAAAAAACAACTATCTATAAAAACCCTATATCAACAACCACTATGTAATTTCATACCAAACCAATATCTCGATAGTTATAAGAAATGCGGCAGCAATTGTTTGAGCTGCAATCCTGAATGGCTCGGCTGAGCCGCGGAGCAGGGCTGCCAACATGGCGTCGCTCGCGTCCGACGCTATCTCCAACGTTGACACCAGTAGAGCCGGTGCTGCCAACCATCGCATGCCCCGTCGGTGCCAGGACTGCTACAGTTAGCAATGCAATTAGAATTCTAGTAGAAGTATGTAGGGTCGAAACTATGGGCCTTATCATCTTGTTACTGTTAAAGCGTCGAAGTGTACTCGAAATAAACACGTTAATTATACCTTAGACATAACAGCTATAAGTAAGAGTAAAGAGGTAAAGGCGGTAACGACTGCACTCAATTTTCCGTAGCCCATCAGTAACCGTATTGTGGGTTTTGTAATTCTGAAAGCAAGGAAAATATGTGATTATATTTACAAAAAAACAAAGATCATAAGTCCTTGTTTATAATAAACCAAGCAATCTTAGAAAGGGCTTTATTAATGAAGCATGTACACTTGGCCTACCGTCTGGCAACACTGACGTTGTTAAGCCGTTGGGCGACATCTTCATCATCAAGTTCCAATTCCACGGGTTGAGAAGCAAAGGCACAAGCAGACATGGATATTCCTAGAAGCGCCACGAGTAACGCTCTCAGCCTCACCCTTACCCCTTGAGGAGTCTCCCTGTTTACTGTTTGCTAATAATATGAACACCAATTATATCAACATTAATAATTCAATCATTTTCCTACGTAAGCAATATAAAGATTTAATCATCGTACGAAAAATCTTCGTCTAGTTTCTGTGGTTCAAGATATTTTTTGTCTGAACGTATAAGAATTACTTACATTATTTAGATTTTCGTGTTTTATTCGTAGTTGTTCAATAAGGTCGTTGCTTTCCGATTCCATGACGTACAACGCACAGTTTAGTGGGCTTTCGTTGTGCTAATGCATTGGGTTTTATTTAAAGGAGACGTGTTTGAAAAATATTACCGCATTTCGGTTGTGAATATGGATATGATTTTTGACATCGTTATCTATTTTGGTTATGGCACATTTATTGAGGCCGTATATTAGTAGTTAGAAGTGTCATAGTGATTCTCTTTCTCATATTATGCGTATACATTTTCGTTTAATTGTATCTGCAACTTTAAATGTGGCAATCGTAACTAAATTTAGGCAAAAATATTGAATTTTTCTCCAACAACAATAGTGTATGATAATCCTTATCCCTGTTGTTGCATGGATATATGCACAGAATAAATTACCAAGCAGTTCTAAATAAAAGGGTCAGGAATGTATTTAATTTCTTGTATATTTTTATTTCGGTCATCCCTTTAACATTTATCGCTGTCTCTCAAAGGTCACATATACACAAATACTGTCTAAAAACACAAAACTCTTGAAGCCAGTTAAATGTCATAACAACGATTGCTATGAATTTATTTCCCAGTATCCTGAATGACTTCATTTTCATTTGTGATAGATACAGGAATATATTCATTATTTTAAGTGATACCGCTATCAGTTGGCCAGCTAGGTGAGGAAGTAACAATCCAGGGTTTTCCTAAAACAAAAAATTAGGAATATCATTTACTCGGCAACGATAAGAACGCAGTTTCCCAGTTGTTATTAGAAACTGTTTTATATTACCATAACTATCCAACCGTAATTAAATATTATATCTTTACAGTTATAGGTAAAATAGATGTTTTTTCCTGATACATAATTTATCGTTGATTGGTAGTGAATTTCACTTCAAGATTCATAATAAATATTTTCTTACTGTAAAGCATCCCATCAAAAGGCATATGTACTGGACCAAACCTATGGACGCAAATATAACTTTAATGTCATGCACGATCATCGCATCTCGGAATTTGTGGCTAAATTTTCCATCCACCTGTATCTCACCAAAGTGCTTCTTTAAATCATGGATGCTGACAAACTAAAATGTAATTCTATTATACTAAGAATCAAACTAGAATACTAAGAAATTAAGCGTGGATATAATTTACGAATTTCATAAAAACTAATCTAATAATGAGCGTTGACTTAATGAACATTGAGTCCCGTTAATGTGTGACTGACCAAACCAAGAACGCCATAGAAATATGTATACAAAGTACTCGCAGCGAATGTAGGATGTTGACAAAACCATCTAGTGTTTTTGAAATAAGGTTTTAGAAAAGGTGATAAAATCGTATGAAAAGGTAACTTCATAATAACGTTGGTGTGTCAAATAAATATTGGCATTTTACCTTATTAACAATAATGTCTGTGGTTAAAGAAAACCTACTCTATGGTCTGGGCAGAATAGTTGTCGTAAGCGCGCTTCACGAAGCGGGTGCGGGTTTTTTGAAAATACTGCACATGATTTTAATTAATATATATATAATATTAATTAAAATCAATCAATTAATATATAGATAATACTCCTAGTATTATCCCTCTAAGTGATTTGAGGCCTATAAAGCTTCAGTTCGATATAATATTCTTAAAGGTGCTATCATTATTATTAATATTATAATTAGTATATATATAAGTCATAAGAGTTCACCCTCATCTTTATCGTTGACGATCCCGATTCAGTTAACGGTCATAGAATACAAGACAAAATATATGTAGTTAGCTTATTACGGTACCTTCGTAAATATTTCAAAATAGCAAAAGTGAAAAGTAAAAGTGTACATTAAGTAATTATAATAATACAATGCTATTTGGTAACGAGAAACAGTAATTTAAAAAAAATAACAAATCAATCAAAAATACTGTTGATAATGTGAATATTATCACAGTATACGTCGTCGCGCATAAAAGTTGAACATTGACTCATAAAAGTATCTTTGATCGCTATACTTGGTGTTTCTCTTTTGCATCCCGTTGACAAAAGTTGAGTCAAAAATGGGTGATAGCACATCGGAGCTGCGATAAAAGTTCCGTCGAAGCTTACAGATAGATGGTTGGACATTTTTCCTTTCTTCGAATGCTTTTTAAACTCAGTTATTTTCATTGGTGGAGCTTGATTGATTGGGACAAAAGGCGACGGGTACGATGGACCAATATCGTCGGTTACTAGGAAGTCGTAAAATATCATCACTTGGGGAATATCTAGAGGCATCGGTATTATTCGAGCTCCTGGAGATTTTGTTTTCATCTCAGCTGGACCACCTATACTCGCATTGTTTTTTTTAGATTCGTCTTCAGTCAGATTAGTTTGTTTTTCGGTTGTAATAATTGTATTTGTTTCATTGGTTAAAGTGTTTTTATTAGTATTAATGTTTGCGCTAGAGGCATTGAATGGTGGTTGTTCAACTTCCCGTTTATTTCGATGGGTTCTAACAAGAGGAGAGTTATCCAGAAATTGTATTTCAGACGAAACATCCGGCTTAAAAAAAGAACTTGTTTGGTTCATAAGGTTGCGAATAACATTGAAGAACATGGAAAAAAATTCGTTATCATCATCGCGTTCCATTGAATTCAAAATGTCGACATATTTTTCCGCTTCTATACCATCGTTATGTTGTTTAAATATTGCTCGAATTTTATTACCTACATTGTGCTGATTGTTATATAGGTTGTTGAATGTAACTAGATCTATTCCAATGCCCCCAGTTTGCCAGACCGAGAGAATTCGTGCATAAAATGGCAAATACATCAATGGGATGCTCTTCCATTTATACCTTAGCGGTGTTTTTGCCATGAATTTACCGACAGTAATTACAGTTATGTTTACATTTTGATATCTTCTCTGAAAGTCTTTTATCTCTCTCCTGTTGCTTTGTTCCACAATTACATTAAGGGGTGCAGGTAGTCGCTTAAACAGTCTTGGTCTTTTTACAGTTTGCGTAGAATCGTCCACGAGAAAATAAACATTGAATCGTAGAGATGGGTACTGGACGGCCATCGATGAGAGGTATTCAGTGTAAATTGTGAGAGGTATTTCGAATCCCTTTTGTACAACGTGGTGGTAATAAACATCGCTTGCTGGTTTCGAGTTGTTGCACTTGAACACGACGACCGGTTGTCGACTATAGGCTGCGTATATTCCCAAACTATAGAATACGAGGAACGACACTGCAAACACGATGATCGTCATCCAACACGCAGACATACATTCTGAAATATCAAACCCTTACATAAATAAATAGATAATAATATGGCCTCGATAAATCGTTTTAATTTTTCTAGTTATGATTTTGATATGAAATATATTACAAGTGTAATAGCAAAATGTAAGACTTCTGGAAGGACTTAAGACTTTTACAGTAAGTTAGATTATTTGTTTTAGTAGGACGTTTAATATAGCTGTTATATGCGCTGGTATTCTGTATTCCAGTAGCGGTAGTGATTCTTTTGTTCTAAATCCGATGTCACATCCACGGTTCGACATTTAATGATAGTTCCCAAGAACTAGTTACAGATCAGAACAGAACTAGATGTAACAGAGTACTAGTGCTGATATGACAGAGTGTTAAGTGTGAGTTATTAAACGCATTCGGTTATGTTAAAGTAAACCTGAATTCGTATGAAATTGCAGGCGTAACCCCTAGAAGCAATTATTCAATTCCATACAAATTCAAGGTTACTTTATTATAGGAGTGCATTTAATAACTCACACTTTGCGACCTGATCACTGGCGTTTTATGGGTGAAACAAGTTTAACCTGGCCAACGGTTAAACCATGTTTGCTTCGGGGTACGACTGGCAGTCCAGCCAGCTGTCTCTCCGTTCGGAAGCTGTTGAGGTTTGATATCCCCACCACCTGCTATTTCCACTTTTAGTAAGGGATACTGTTCATCGCGATTGACCCTGGGGTCGGTGTCCATAACGATTATCTGCGAAACTTAAAATCAATATTGAATGTTTCCTGCATTTTGTATTCAAAAGCTTAGTCACGCAATTACTAAGATATTTATAATTAAATGTGTGTGAGCATGAACTAAATAAACATATTTTGTTTTTCTTCGAGTTGACTGAATGTTTGTATCATTCGATTTGTATCAATAAGGGACGATGTTTTCATAGATCTCATAATCTTACCTAGATCTTTTTAGGTTTAAAAATGAACTTTTATTTAATCAACACTTGATTATTGTAAATTTTTACGACGCTCTTAGTGACGTGAAATTTTGTTTCCGATTTCAAAATAACATACGTCAACTTGATTTTTTACAGAAAATCCTTTTTTCTTTATAGATTACCTATTTAACGCTTAAATGACCACCTCCGTGGCTGTGGTCATTATAGCTCTAAAAAAAAAACTTTTTTGTATGGTACAAAAATCATTTTGACGCTAGTCTGCTACAGAATCCCTTTTATGGTGTAGCTAACATCTCTTCTGTACACACTCTCACTCCAGATTTAACAAGTAATTCAGGTTTTATTTTTGGGTGGGAAAGATTACTGTATCACAGGGCTAATCATTTTCTATTCCTTAGTGTATATAAAGTATATTTATTTATTAATATGCACTAGACATAATAAATATACGAATATGAAAATATGATATTCATATAGGAATTCTAGATATTTTTAATTTCGCTTACGCGAGAGACTCCTCTTAATACCTCCGACTTAAAATATTGTGAAAAGATTACTCATACTTTTTAAAAACATGTTAAAACGTGAGTCGAATGCATAGTTGAATCAACAAAATTATACCGTAAAGTACATAAACGTGCTATATTAAAAATACATTATGTAAAAGAAATTAATGTCCCACGATCGTTGCAGGCTACAGTGTTATAATGTTGTTAATATAGTATTGTGATATTTTAAAAGTCTGAAATCGTTTAAGAATTTGGTATGTGTTAATTTTTTATCATTTAGTCGTTTATTTGTTTTGAACTTTTAACAATAAAATTAATAAATAAATATTTTATTCTATAAAATTACGATTGGGGACGTATTTTAATATCAAATTATTTTTAAAGATTTTATTTATCAAATGTGACATAAAAGTTGTTTATGTGATGTCAAAATTTTACAAATCCGCAATGACAGTCGCTGTTAACTATTTTTCGTTCGTATATAATTTTGGTGAGTTATATTGTTATACATATTTAAATTGATCGAAAATATGTTCTTACCATCCTTAACTAAACATTTTTATTCACATATTATTGATGAAGCTAATGCGAATTGAATCTTAAAAAATATCCCTTTAGAATATTCTAAACGAACAATAATTTATTCTTAATGTAAATGTTATCAGTTTTGCTATACTATATGATGTGTATGAAAACACACCATAATCAATTAGCATCATCCGATGCCAATGCCAAAAAATCAAATAATGGATTGAGCATTATTAACTGAATTTTCTAAATTGATTATTCCAAAAATGATAAATTATAAAACAAGGTAAAAATACATTGCTTTTCATTTTTAGCAAACCAAATGGCTAGTTATGAGTAACCCGACACGAGAGCAGCATCCATTGCTTGGCGATGACGTATCTGAAGATGAATATCTTCGAGACTACCCAGGATATCAACGTCAGTATTCAAACAGAAACAGAACTAAGTACTACGTAAGAGGCGCTGCCTCCGTTCTCAAACAGTGGCCAGGTAAATGTTATATGTTGTTATACATATCCTAACTATAGATCCTAGTTACTTATTGCAAATGTAAAGTATACGTTCAAAAACAACCAATATAGGTCTTAAAAGTAACAGTAGTCACAGAACGTGTTTGTTGCTCGTCTTATAGACACTTATTGCATAGTCTCCCGTCACAGTGTTAGAAATACAGGTTTTAAAATTCTTTCTATAGCTTAATATTTCTTACAAATTATAGTTTTTATGCCTTTGTTTTAGATCACGTATCTTCACTTTTAACATATTGGTGGATGGGTTTAGCTATGATTGGTTTCACCGTGTTTATTCTATATAACAGCGTACTATCGATTGCAGTGATTCCATCACCGAAAGTGAATAAAATACATTCAAATATTAAAACAAACGAGTTATTTGAACACGAAGCTTACAAAACTGTAAATATGCACATTATAGTGGACGATGTAGGTTTTGACTTGAGCCATTATATGCCCTATATTGAAACAATATCTCAACAGCACCCTACATTTAAATTTAATTTCATGATACTTATAAATGATACTGATTATACCAATAATATACTAAGAGTAGTAGATAAAGAAATAGTCTCCAAGACTACCCAAATCTCTCTACAAACTGTTATGAACGTGAATCGCAAATCGTTATCAGAGTTTTTAAACGAGTCACCAATAAGGAAGTACTGGAGACATTTACCCCAACAATATTTCGGATTTCTTATTCGATGTATTTCAATATGGAATAAAGGTGGGATTTCGATTAACCCACAATTGTTTACACTAGAATCACCTCACATTCATTTTTTGGAAAATGTTCAAGATGTATTTCGAACATTCGAAAAAATTTATAATAAAGAAGGACGTAAAAAAAGCTTTAAAAGCTTAACCAAAACCAAGGGGGTTAATAATATTCGTGATATTATAGATGCCTTAGAGAATGATAGCCTTGAAATGAACGAACAATCGAATGATATTAATGTTGCAGAAGAAAATAAAGAAGTGCTAATATTTAATAGAAATAGTTCTGATTGGATGAAAAGCAACGTTAGTTTAAATAAAAATGAGTCTACTGTAACTACAGTTATTAACAAAAGCAAACCGCATATAGTGGATAACAAATACCCAATAAAAGACAATTTTATCCACGATAGTAGTAACGATGATAAAAACCTATTTCCTATGTTCCTTAAATTTTTATATCCAACTCAAAGGAATAATACACATAAAATGCAAGATATAAACACAAACGCCTTAAGTGACACGTATGAAAAAAATCTACAAAAGAGCACTATGAAAAATAAAAAATATATCATTAACGAGAATACTTCCCTTAAAGGTCGAAATAAACCAAATGATTATGATTTAAATATAGACTTAAAAGGAAATATTGTTGCAACTAAAACTTCCTGTCATGCCTTTTTGGGTTCTGTTTTTAATACTGTTATACACCACATTAAAGACGAAACTGTCACCGATCTTATAATTTCAGAATTATCTACATTTTGTAAAGGTAATTGGATGTACTGTAAAGGCGTTAATGTTCTATTGTAGAATTTATTTAGTAAATTTTTATTTATTGTCGTATTTCTTTTATTTTTCTTGGTTTACCACATTTGTAATGATTATAAAACAAAGAACATTTAAAGCTTCAAGTTTTATTACATTCTAGAATCTTACAAAAATACCATTTAAATTTGTCTCCCTCATTCCCGCATTCCCGAGTCGTGATCAAAATAACGGAATTAGTTTTATCTATATCTTGATCACAAGTCGTATAACTAATTATGGCACACATAATATTCTTATAAGACCCCTATATCACACTTCATGTCAGTTATTAATACAGAGAGATATTATGAGTCTCTGTGGGTATGTCGTGTCTTTTGTTCCACGGGTAGATCGACCGTTTACAATCTTTAACCCGTGAAGTTCGTTCGCATCGTTTACTCTTTGACCAGAAAGTATATCCTTCGGCACATTTAAAGACATATCCAGCTAACTTATTGTTATTCGAACGTTGACATTTTAGTATCGCCTGCGAACAGTCCACATTTTTCTCGAAGGGAAAGTATCCCACTCTTGAACACGCATAGCTTTTGCTGCTTACGGTGATCTGAAAAAAATATAAGTAATATATTTCGTTGCATACAAATCATCCTATTAAACTTCTAACAATAGTACTAGCACTAGTTCTAATAATTACCGGTTCAATGTAGTCATTACTCAATCGTTTGATCCGGCGACTTTGAGCCAAACTACCTTCGCATTTCTTAGATGCTTTATTTTCATCTAAACACTGTGTTTTAGACTCATCGTATATTGTATTATTAGGGCAATGAAATAAGGCTATTTTCACATCATGACTATCTTCATCTTCAGTGCATTGGTAAAATAGATTGCAATATTTGGGATGTCTTCTAAAGGAAGTTGGACAAACGTAAGCATATTGATCATCTTCCATATCCGGACACTTGTCTTTAGGAGTGGAACTTGTCGTACTTTCTGTTGTGGCCTCTGTTGTCGTTTTAGTAGTTTCTGTTGATTCTGATGAGGATTCTGTGGTTGATGTAGTTTGTTGTTCAGTTGACGACGATTGTTGTTCAGTAGACGAGGTTTGTTGTTCAGTTGACGATGATTGTTGTTCAGTTGAAGATGATTGTTGTTCAGTTGACGATGATTGTTGTTCAGTTGAAGATGATTGTTGTTCAGTTGAAGATGATTGTTGTTCAGTTGAAGATGATTGTTGCTCAGTTGACGAGGATTGCTGTTCAGTTGATGAGGATTGTTGTTCAGTTGTTCTATCAGTTTGATCCAAAGCAGTAGTTGAACGTTCGGATGTGGTTGATTCAGTTGTTGTTGTCGTCGATTGTTCGGTTGACGACGTTTCTGTTTGTGTTGTACTTTTCGCAGTTGTTGAAGTTTGTTGCTCTGTTGTTGTCGATGTTTTAGTGGAACTAATTTGTTCGGTAGTAGAAGTAGAGCTACTCTCTTCTGTACTTTTGGTTGTGGGTTCACTTGTCGTCATTGCTGTAGTTCCTTGTGTAGTAGTTGTATCTATAGTACTACTCTCAGATGTTGTGTTTTCAGTATTACTTTGTGCCTGACTAGATGAGCCGGTACAGTTTCGAGGTGGAAACACGGCGTCTTCATAGTTACATGTATCCAGAGATGGGTCCCATATGGTACCCTCACCACATTCAAAATGAAAGATAGAGAAGCTTGTTCCATTATTATACCAATCAACACACCTGTAAAACTTTTTGCAATCATTCGGATTAGGGTAAAAACCGGCTTCGGTACATGTGAAGTTTGTTTTTTCTTGTCCTTCGCTAGATGTTTGGTTTTCATTGTTTTCCACGTTATTACTTTCTGGAGTTGACGTGCTTGATGTATCATAACCACTTTCAGATGAGGTGCTTTCGGGATTATTTTGTGGCTGAGTAGAAGAGCCACTGCAATTTCGAGGGGGAAACACAGCGTCTTCATAATTACACGTATCCAGAGACGGGTCCCATATAGTACCCTCACCACATTCAAAATGAAAGATAGAGAAGCTTGTACCATTATTATACCAATCAACACATCTGTAAAATTTTTTACAGTCATTTGGATTGGGGTAAAAACCAGCTTCGGTACATGTCAAGTTTCCTTTTTCTTCACCTTTTTCGGAAGTTTTGTTTTTATTCGTATCTACCTCATAACTTTGTGTTGTTGAAGTGCTTGACAAAGGCGTGCTAGGTGAAGAGCTTGTAGCCGTAGAAGTTGATGTTTTAACAGTGGTAGGTGAAGTTGTTGTTGTTATTTCAGTATTTGAAATCGTAGAGCTTGTTGTTGAGATTTTTGTTGTCGTTGAAGTATCATCGCTTTCTTTTTCAGGGTACGGGGTTTCCCCTGATGGGATTGGTTGATTTGATGAGCACGAAGGATTCTTTACATCTTGGGGATGATTACAAGCTGTTATATCTTGATCCCATATTGTACCTTCTCCGCAAGTAAATTTGTGTTTAATGTATTGGTCATTACCGTCACTAACACATCGGTAAAAGACTTGACAGTCATTTGCATCTCCAAAGAAACCATCATTATTACAAATCATATCACCCGTTGATTGTAGTGTGGAGCTGATTGCACTAGTACTAGTAGATGTTGAAGTATATGAAGGCTTATTGGTAGTTGGTTCATGGTGAGAACTGGCTATCGTCGAAGTAGGCTGTGTAGAAATCACATTACTTTCTGTTGAGCATGAAGGATTCTTGACATCTTGGGGATGATTACAAGCTGTTATATCTTGATCCCATATTGTACCTTCTCCGCAAGTAAATTTGTGTTTAATGTATTGGCCATTACCGTCACTAACACATCGGTAAAAGACTTGACAGTTATTTGCATCTCCAAAGAAACCATCAGTATTACAAATCATATCACCCGTTGATTGTAGTGTGGAGCTTGTTGCACTAGTACTAATAGTTGTTGACGTATATGAAGGCCTATTAGTGGTTGGTTCATGATACGAAGTATATGAAGGCTTATCAGTCATTAGTATCGTGGAAGATATCGTCGTTGTCTGCTCTGTAGAAATCACATTACTTTCTGTTGAGCATAAAGGATTCTTGACATCTTGTGGATGATTACAAGCTGTTATATCTTGATCCCATATTGTGCCTTCTCCGCATTCAAATCTATGTTTAATAAATTGGCCATCACCATCGCTAACACATCGGTAAAAGATTTGACAGTCATTTGCATCTCCAAAGAAACCATCAGTGTTACAAGTCATATCACCCGTTGATTGTAATGTGGAGCTGGCTGCACTAGTACTAGGAGATGTTGAAATATTTGAAGGCTTATTAGTAGTTGGTTCATAATACGAAGAATATATAGGCTTATTAGTAGTTGTTTCATGATACGTGCTGGGTATCGTTGAAGTCATTATCGAAGTAGGCTTGGTAGAAATCACATTAGTTTCTGTTGAGCACGAAGGATTCTTGACATCTTGAGGATGATTACAAGCTATTATATTTTGATCCCATATTGTGCCTTCTCCGCATTCAAATCTGTGGTTAATAAATTGGCTATTACCATCACTAACACATCGGTAAAAGATTTTACAGTCATTTGGATCTCCAAAGAAACCATCAGCGTTACAAATCATATCACCCGTTGATTGTAATGTGGAGCTTGTTGCACTAGTACCAGTAGATTTTGAAGGCTTATTAGAAGTTGATTCATAATATAAAGTATATGAAGGCTTATTAATAATTGATATCGTGGAAGATTTCTTCGTTGTCTGCTCTGTAGAACTCAAATAACTTTCTGTTGAACATGACAGATGTTTGACATCTTGAGGATGATTACACGAATTAATATCCTGGTCCCAAATAGTACCTTCTCCACAATAATATTCGTAAATTTGAAGTCCATCCATTCCATTATAAACACATCTGTAAAATTTCTTACAATCCTCTTTATTTCCAAAATAACCTTCCTCCTTACATCTATTTGAACTTGATACTTTGCCTACATGTTCACTCTGATCACTTATTGATGTTGTTTTTATTGTTGTAGTAGTTGTTGTAAGTGGTTGTTTTTTGTCACTATGTGTAGAATACGAAGGATCTAGTTCATGCCCTAATAGATTATTTGGTTGTGTCGTGGTTTGTATAAGAAAAACAGTAGTTAATAATGGACTATCAGTTATCATTTGGCTACTTGCAGCGGCAACATTGCAATTTTTAACAGCCCATGCATGATTACATGCTTCAATGCTGGCATCCCATAATGTACCATCTCCACACTTATAAGCTAACCTTGTAAAAACACCTTGTCTAGTTTCTATACACCTATAAAAGTTTTGACAATTATTTCTATCACCATAAAATCCACCAGAATTACATTCAAATTTATTTTGAACTAAACTAAACAGTGGAGGCCTACTGTATGGTTCTTCAGTATGAGTAGTTGAATCTATCTTTATGTTTTTGTCGGTAGTAGTATCTTGAGGAGTAGGTACATTATGTGGTTGATTATAATAATTAGGAGTATCATCGTGGTCTTGGCTTGGTATGTGGTCCTTTTCTTTATTTCCAAAACTCATATTTAAGTCATTCAAAACATTATTATACGTGTTATCCTTACTACATCTTGCATTTCGAGCTTGCCAAGCGTGGTTACACCCTTGAATGTTGTCATCCCATATTGTTGCATCATTACATTTGAACTCATATCTTATATACCCCCCTTTTAAATTGTTTACACACCTGTAGAATTTCTTGCAATCTATAGTATCGCCCATAAATCCATCTGTTGTGCAGCGATTATCACCATGCTCATTCGCAACAAAAGGCGTTGGTCTTCTGGTAGTTAGTTTTGTGCTCTGAATTTGAGGTATGTTATAAGAGGGCGTAACTGGATATACTTGTTGCGAGGGTAGTTCAAGGTAATCATCTGATAATTCATTATAATTGGGCTTATCATATGAATCAATATCCTCGTCTCGATTGAGTATTGGTAATTCGCTGTGAGTATCCTTAATTTTAGTATCGTACTCCTCATTTTCACTTGGGATTGTACAACCAGAATACACAGCTACCTGCGGATAGTTGCATATACCTCTGTAGGTATCGAACACTGTACCCGGTGGACACTGAAACTGGAAATAAAATACGAATAGAAATCGAAAAGAAAAAAATATTAATTAAAAATTTTATATTCAAAAAAGCAATTTTTATTTTATATTAAACGTATCTATTTTCTTTTATTTAAAAGTCAAATTTGTAATACATACTTGAAATATGGTATATTTGTCGCTATTTGCCTTTACACAGCGGTAGAAAATGGAACAATCTTTCCGATCTGGTAGGAATCCCTCATTGTCACAATGAACTATATTTTGCTTATTTGAGTTAAGTTTTAGTATGGGACCATTAACACGTTCCTTGCGATATCCTGAAGTGTCTAAAATATAATCAATCATATTAGCCTAAAACTAAGATGAGGACAGAATTTAAATATCACTATTAATATCAATAAGGTCAAAACTCAAATTATTCGCGGACTTAGTTTACTTCTTCAACGCTTCAAGGTGAAATATATACATAAAGGTAATATTATTATGAAACTAACCATTGGTATCAAGCATCAGAGCATCGCGAATCAGAAAAAAAAATATTATTTGTAATTTTGAGCAAACCATCTTGATAATATTTTGTATACTCTATATATTTCTATTTCACCTCTCCATTTTAACTGAAACAAAAACAATTGAAAACACTATTAATTTATTTTTAAAGGTACATATGAGAAGCATATAAATTAAACAGGTCTAAAATGTAGAGTATTAATATATAATATACACATATATGTAAATGTGCAGCTAATTTTGACGAATGCAATAACCATATAATATTTAACACCTACCGAGAAATACCATTTATTTCTCTACTGTATGAAATTCTTAAATATATAAAAAAATACAAAAGAAATAAATCTCATCAAAATGCAAAACCACCCCATATCATAAGATTATTTCTAAAGCATTTCAAACATTTTACCAACGGTTAGCCCCACGGTAAGCATATAGTTTGCATAAAAACTTGAAATAAATAAATATTCCACACTGCCAGCGTCAGCAAAAATGCCCACACAAATGTTGACCGTACCGGGGAACCGTACCCGGGCAGTCCGGTGTGGTTAGAATTGCACCAACTCGCACATATTATATTATTTTATCTCATACATTATTACGCATCATTCCGATCTCATAACCCCATGCAATTAGTTTCGCATAGTTTTTTCAAAGGCAGTGTGTCATCTAGACGCAAAAAGAACAGAGAACTCGTTCATGTCGCCTTTTTGTATCAACCTGTAATTATTCGTGGCAATGAACCAGTGAAGTATGTAGAGACGAAGGCTGTTTATTTACCCCTGACCTTTAAATAAATATAATCGTTGATGGGGTAGCTTGTTTAATCATAGATAAATACTAAGATATATACTATTAAAACCCACAGTGGATACCATTTTCGTCTTGTTGATAATTATTAAGGTTTATGTATTTACTGTATAAGTATAAGCATTCTTTTTTTTATAAATTATGCCATAGTTCCCCGGATAAGACTGTTGCCTGTTTCCGGTTCTGTTGATATATTTTAAAATTGTGACATCTTCTAAGATATTCGTTGAAGTTAAGGGAAAATGTGAAGAAAACTAATCACCCGTAGTCTGAAAATATATTATTTAAGGTTATTTCAATCAACCTTAAATATGTATTAAGTTACATTCGGAGGTAAAATTTCTCTTACATAAACAAATCCATAAATTAATAATTTCAAAGTAACCGCTGTATACATTTGTACCAATAAATTGTTGAGAGATCTGGGGATACCGATACAAGTTCAATATCCCCGCACGTCTTCGCGAGTTATTAGTTCATAACTCTTTGTAAATCTGCATTTTTATTAGTAACACTTGATATAAATAATGTGATTAATTATTACGCAGTGCGATTTTAATGTGTAAATTTTAGGGTATTTTTTTGTTAAGCTGAGGCTAAGACATTACATATTACGTATTCTGAAAGCTAATTGTTTTATTAGTATTTATCCCGGGAGAAGTTACAATATTTTTGAATATGGAATTAACAAACGCGATATTATACTGCCCCTAAGGTGCAGTTCCAGAAATGTAAGTGTATTCCCATCCTCGCTCGTCAACTATTTTTAGCCCGTAGTATAATGATTCTCAGGTGTATAATGTAGGATTTTTTCAAAGGAATGAGTTGGTACTGCTCGTCGTGTTGTAAGTTTTTTGCGGTTGCCGTATCTTTAATGTCATCTTTATACCATGAAATTTTAATCTAAATCAAAGCGTAATTATTTCGAATCTACTAAACTAATCTATATTGAAAATTGTGGCTGTATTATAATTGTATATATATTGGGTATTTAACCCAAGTATTTGCTACCTAGGCTAAGGCGTAAACTTAATTTTTGTATTTACTCGTATATTTCATTTTGTATGATTATTTATATTTTTATATAGTGTAGCATTTATAATAAAGTGAATCATATAATTACGTACAGCATAAACATTTTGATTTTATTGTAACGAGAGTGAAATTGCTTAAGTCGATGCATCAACAACGTTATTGAGTCTACTTGAAGAGACGGCTCATTGGACAGGTTTGTAGATGAAAAATCGTCTTGCTCTTGGCCCTGCAATCCTTGTGGGGCGTGTGTAAAAAAATACAGATGAGAACATTAGTAAATAGCACTCCTCCTCAGCTGGTTAAATTCCGGAGAAATACTGACTGGAGCACTATAGTCGGCTTATACCTAGAAATTAAAGCTACCATCGTTCGTTTTAAACGCCAAATGACAGTTAGTATAACTTAATTGCTGACAAGTCTATTATTGGTCGTTAATGTCTTTATTGAATTACGTCTTTTTAATTCGAATAGGTTCCTATATAAATATTAAATTTCAACTCATATTGATGTGTTTAAATTTAATATTGTATGTATTGACATGTTTGTTTTCATGTAGAATTCGTCAGGCAAAATCGAATAAATGCGAATGGCAACATTGAAACTTGTTTACATGATTAAAAACGTTTGCCTGCACTAATTTATATATCAATTTAGTAGTATGTCTATGGACTGAAATCAATGGAAAGCCCGGATATATATCTGCTTATATTTTTCCTTTAACAAGAGTACGTTACGATTTAAATTGCGTAAGTAAAATAACGACTGACATATTGATTTCTCTGAAGGGTGCGAGTCGAACAGGCTTGAGCATTTGTTGTCGATGTGAAAACAACATTCCACTACTTGCTGGAATTAAGTTCTTTATTATTAATACGATTATAAAAGACCACATGTAACAGGGTTATTTTATTTATACACATATGGAATAGGATAAAACAAATAATTCATAAGGAGCGTTTAATCATTTTAAAAGACTATTTACACATAAATATTGTTATTTCTTTATTTGTGGAATGTTGTACACGCGGCGATACGTGATGTGGATCAGTACGTGTCAGCCTCAGTTAAAATTTGATTAATTAGCAATTTGTATAGCTATTGTTATGTAAATTATATATGCTTAAACAGCAAAATTAAGGTTTTGCGTCTGCAGTTGTGGCACCTTTCTCTCTTAGTTAATTCACACTTTATTCACCATTGTCTTAGAGCGTGGACTAACCAGGATGCAATAATATGAAGTGTATTTAATGTTTAATTAATAATAACACTTTTAATCATAGATAATAGCAATGATGCTATTATATAAATTCCACATTCGTGCAGTCATTGATATGTAGTCACGGTCAAGGTTACAATCGGAGATCAATGAATTTTTAACAATAATTTAATCACAACTTTATGACTTGCGATTTATTTCACTAATGGATTTAGACATAGCCAATTAAAAATTAAGTTTACTAATATTATTGTTCATATTATTAAATATATATATTTATTTAAAAAATTATATCTTTCTTAAAACGTATTCGCTAAATGCTTATATAGAATTTTGCTGGTGTAACAAGAAATTTGATATAACTAGCTTAAAGATTAT
Organism: Leptophobia aripa; assembly: GCA_951799465.1. Lineage (NCBI taxonomy): Eukaryota > Metazoa > Arthropoda > Insecta > Lepidoptera > Pieridae > Leptophobia > Leptophobia aripa. Next base: position 2,657,091 of record OX637272.1, on the reverse strand, counting down.
TCAAATCGTGTGATGTTTATAATATTTTTTTATGTCTATAATGAGTACCTTGACCGCATACTGAGTACCAGGATTCCATGAGCAAGGTGCAAGTCAATTTTCTGAGTGGTCACGTTTTTCATGCGGGCATGTTTTGTTAATTACTGGATGATATCATTGTAATCAGCTGTAAGATTTAATTGTTTACCCATATTTCCAGTTTGTTGTGCCTAATATGGATTGTAAAAGAATGAAAACTTCGCAACATTGATGCGATCATTAATTATAATTGTCTATACCTCCGTCGACAGGCAATATGTCGTATGGTTTTATAGAGTACGGTCTCGAAAATAAATTAAGCAACTTCACTAAGAAGAAATTTAAGCTACTACGACTCAAGGCAGTCACCCAGCCTATTCTGAACCTTATTGTTTATCCTGCTTTCGTTGCCTATGCCATGATGATTGCCAGATTTGGCCACGTTTATATATTTTATTACAAGTTTGATTCATATTACAAAATTGATTCATGAATAAATATTTGCATGTGTATTTAGAGAGGCATTATTCATTTTGTACAATAAATTTTTATATACTTTCCTAATGCGTGTAAATAGTATTAACCGTTATCTAAATTGCAGACGGGTTCGGAATTCTTTGGCGAATACCATATGATTGTTAAACTTGGAATTTTTGCAACGATATTTTAATAACTAGCTTATCCCCGACTACGTTGTCTACTCTTCTGTGAGGAGCCTTCGCTCTCATGTGGCGATCTGGTATATGGTTTTTATATATTTTTTTATTAAGTAAATAGTAATCTATAGTTAACTAAATGTTTTCCAATCAATTACTTATTTATATATTTAGTATAAATCTGAAAAAAGGGAAATTCATTTAAAAAGCATGTATTGGCATGATGCTCTATTGAATATGAAACAAATGAGTGCACCACAAATCCAGTTAGGCTCCGTCATGGCCCGAAGATTGTAGATATAATCTTAGCCATCCGGCGATTCTCAACTTCTTTAATTGAGCAACAGATCACTTAACGCTCATTCCTATTGTTCCGTAACTGTACCATTTTTAGGATTTTTATTCATTAATAAACGCAATTTTAGTGTTCCATTACTCATTTAATTTGTTTGATACAAATTTGCTTCATATAATGTCAGATTAAGACATACTCTACAGCGATATCCTTTTTAAAAGAAAATTAGGTCAAAATTTATTTTAAAACCTAATTTCAAATGTTAAAGTAATCAAAAAACTAATGAAATAAATAACGCGACAGGCAGCCTAATAAGGAACGAAATCTAGGAACGAAAGAGTAATCACAATGCTATTCAATTATATATTTAAGTTTTTCAAACGTTAGCGAATTTTTTTTTACCATAACAAATCAACAACAATTTAAAGCAACGGTAAATAATTGCGTCTATTTATTCCCCGGAGTTTTATCGCTATAAGCGAACATTTTATTATTACAAAAATTATATTATCTAATGAACAGGCAATTAAAAAAGGTTTTTTTTCTTTTAATGGCACATTGTTACCTTTTTGTTGTATTAAGAATATACGTATATAGAGCCAAACGTTTGTTAATTAATTTTGGCTAATTAGAAGGAACAAAAAATAAATTGTTTCTGGGCCATAAAGAAAAACCATATGTAGTTCCTGTTTGATAAGAATCAGACAATTACATTTAGGGATTAATTTAAGATCATTGACCTTGCTATATATGTATATGATGACTAATGATATGTTTTTAAACGATTAAGCGAGGTCTAAACATTTAATAAAAGTCTCATATGTTATATATAACTATAAGTCTCTCATAACTGTTTAATAGGTTACAAATCATTCAATTATATATAATTTTGTCAGAATCATTTTATCATTTGTAAAATGTAGAGTATTAGTATTTTTTACAGTACTAATAGTATAATTATTTTGACTATTAGTAAGAAACCACTCATATGTGTAATAATATATACGCGGTATATATATATATATATATATATATTTATATAAAACTTCAATAATAGTCCAGTGGCTTAATAACAAACGGTGTATTTTCTAAGCACGCATAAATATTACCTTCCACGTACAGAATATTGATAATTAAGAACGGATTCTTGGCATTGAACTTGAGTGGAGTTCCACTTGGCTCTTTCGCCAAATATACCAAGTACTGTATGGATAATGGATATGACCTAAATGCCATGTGAATTTTAAGTTAATCCGTATACGTATATTATTAAGTGTGGAGGGTAGGCCCTGTTATAAATACATATATGGTCACGGGAGTTGTTACATTGTGTCTGGGCCCTTGCAGTGGCCTTGACCTATTTAATTCAAGGGCAGCTGTAATGTTATTATTCAACGTAAATAAGAAACCTTAATATAATGTAACAGTATATTTTTTCGTAAATATGTCCCTTTATATACGAGGTATATAAAGTGTATATGAATTCCGTATTTGCAAAATGTAAAGGATATAATCAATAAGGACTAACGAAGCTTTGTCAGGAACCGAACTGGTTCCACCTGTGGCGAGTATTCATGACATCGTCGTAACTATACCTTTTTATATAGTATACAGGACGCCGGTTCATAAATAGATCGACCGTAAAAAGTGCAATACCCCGTACACCCCGTCGTCATACTTTGTGAAATAATTCCCATAACCAGCGTTTATTTAATATATTATTCTACAATATGTTTATTTAATTTAAAAATAAAAGCTTTGACGTTTACTGGACAACCTGCGTTACACCTTATCAAATCTCCTAATTCATTTTCACATAACGAGATGTTAACAGGTAATTAAATATACATATAATAAAACCGTGTAAAAAAGTAATAAGTTACTCTAACAATGATATAAGAATAGTAATAAAAAGAAACAAAAGCAACCAATGATAAGAATCTAGAACATCATAACAAAAATAAATGATTAAGCAAATTTTTAAAAACAATCCTTTCTGTCAAATAAATGAACAAGGTATTTCTTTTATTTTTATAAGGAATTCCTTGATTAGGATATCAGGACCTAAATAAATCGTGGAGCAAGTGATCATGCATTATTTGGTTACGAATAATATCCTATCTTTATAACACATGTAACTTTAATTCAGATTTATTTAAAACAATACGTTTAATTTATCATTCTACTTATTTAGCATGACACCTGTGTACCATTTGAAATAAGATTTTTTTAAATACCATTTTTAGACGGGTGTTATAAATGCATGTCTAGAAGAGAGCTTATATCCAAAATTTACAAATTTACAAGTTATCGGTGAATCATCACACGTCGTATGAATTATTGGAGCAAGTGAAATTAAAAAAATATTACACCGCAATTTATTAGCATAACAACGCTTAATTTTTATGCGTCGTATTAAAATTTTGATTTACGAGATTGTTCATTTATTTTGGGGGCTGTATTTGTGTTGATAATACGTTTCCTTTTAGTTTTATAACTAAGAAATCGTTTAATACGAAGACCTTTTATTATAAATTTTAATTAATGATAAAAAATAAGTTATCAATGTAAAGCAACTGGCTAAACTCTTTAATTAATTAAAAAGGGTACTGTTATGTACACAGTGGAGACATTTTAACAAATAGAGTTTTTAATTTTTTGCTACGTAAATATGTCTTTAATTGTTTTATCTAAATGTATCCATATATGTATTTGAAACAATATAACAATATATATATAAAATTTATTCTTGGAGACGGCATGAAGTAAATCTTAATTTATTTATCATAATATATGTATCATAATTTAACCTAATAAGGTTATTGTTGAAACATAGCATTCACAGTTACATATGTATTTTTATTTATTATGTAAATACTTGGAGCGTCTTTTGTTAATTGGATAACATTTTGAGTGTTCTCAACTTATTAAATACATTTTTAATTAGCATATATTCCTATAACTGTAGTATAAGTTGAACTTTAAAATAAAAATTTACACCTACATCTATTTCCGTAGTATCACGGCCCGGGGATAAGTTTCACCCGGGGACAGGGTCGGTTAGTTTATATAAACATAAATTTATACTCATAGAGAATATGACCAAAGAAATTTATATAGTTTTTTTTTGTTTTAATTAATTTTATATATTAATAATTTAAATCAAATCCAACATTTGTTGTCCTTAATTATTTTCATTTATACGTATATCGTCTACTTTACCTGAGATAAAAGTTGGACTTTAAAGCGTAAAACTATAAGTATTTAAAAAATATAGGCCGAATAACTATCAAAATATTAATTAATTTAAACATTTATGATAAAACCAACAACATAGTAATTTAAGGTTGTATAAATTACAAGAGATAAGTTTAAATAGCCATGTGAAGACAATGGCTATAGGCCCAATAAAAAGAGAGATCCTTTGTAATTTTTATCGATAAGATTGAAGATTAATGAATTCTCACTTATTGTTTATTAAGAACGAGTTGTAGATGGGTAATGTCTAGGTATTTAAAAGGTTACGCATCGCGGTTTTAGTGCTGGTGCCATTAAAAATTAAATCGGTGTTATGTAATAGAGTATCTTTCTGTTGAACTGTGTTATCCGATTTAGTTTTGATGACTAAAGGGGTAGTGTATATATAAAATAGATGATAAAAGAGACTTTTTATTTATTTTAATTATTGAATCAATGAAATTTAGGCGCGTTGAGTCTTAATTATTGTCGAGTCATGACAAAGAATTAAAATTACCACTATTAAGTAATAATTAGATTTTTAAAATTATAAATAGTTTTTTTTTGTTTTGTATTACTTAGATAAGACACCATATAAAACAACAACAAAAGAATGCCTTTTTGTTAGAATATTTAAGTTTCTAATTAAGTGCAAAACTAAATCTAGATTGAAATCACTACTATTCGATAAGTCAATATGATTTAATAAATTGCCTTTATGCATAGAATACGCATGTAAGAAAATGTTTCATAGTCATTATTTTTTTCCTATACGTTAAGAGGAATTTAAATATAGGTACTGTTTTTTTTTTTTTATATAAGAGGGGGGCAAACGAGCAGGCGGCCCACCATAAAGGTGAAGCCGCCGCCCATAGACACTCACGCGGCTGGTAGCTCGTGAGTGCGTTGCCGGCCTTTAAAGGAAAGGGGAGAGGGACGAGGGAAGGGGAAAAGGATGGGCACCGGAAGATCTCACTCACCGAACGAAACGCGAGTACAAAATGAACAAAGTCCAATTGCATCACTTTACGCCGGTTTTCTGTGAGAGAGTGGTATTTCTCCGGCCGTGCCTGCCCGTTCGGCTGAAACTCTAAGTAAACAGCATGGCACTCCCACTCAACACATGTTTGAATGATAATATCATAATGGTATCATTAAGTAGCGGTAAAACTTTTTAAAATATTTTTTTCACGATATAAATCCTTATTTCTATTGTATTCTATTATCACATGTGCGTATAATTTTAACATGAAAGATATGTAGTTCAAATATATTATAGTTAAAATTTTATGTACGCCAAAAAAAGTAAACAAAATATTAGTTGAACTAAATCTAAATCAAGATAATGCAGAAGTTACATCTCATATCGGATTTTTTACCTTTTATATAGATATGTGCACTTTTGTATTAATATTCTTTTTTATTGTACAAATAGGAGTATTTTTTACATTTGTTCCAACATACACAGCTAAAAATTACAAAAATCTTACCTTTTCTATTATAAAATCCAAGTCACAGACAGTGATCCTTAATTGTCTCTGGATAGAGTTTCCCGCATTCACACAATTTTAAAAATGGAAGGATGCGTCCTTGCGAAGCGGACAAGGTCTCGACAGAGCGATGTATGGCCGCACGCCAGCGATCCTCCCGCTTATATTCTTTCGTAGCATTGCAAATTGCTACGGGGAAAATAGTCCTTTAATCTATCTATACTCGATCATAAATCTATGTAATTATTTCACACGCATGCAATTTTTACTTAATAGCTCATGGAGATTTATCCTTTCGACAACAAAAAGAAAAACTTATTTACGTTTACAACAACTACTACGACATTTACCACTGTCTTAGAATTGTGTTATTTTTTTGAAACTATATATTTACGTACACATTAAATAAGAAAATAATTTAAATCCAACCAGTGCCACGACCAATGTGATATACGTTAGGATATAAAATAACATTACGGAGACCAACGTTATATATTTAAAAAAAAAATTAAATTATAAAATCATTTACATACACTAGCGTAAAATTGAACCAAACAAACCCCCTCCTTGTGTAAACAAACCCCTGTGTCGAAATTCCAAGCGGCATCAAAAGAGGTCTTGACTTGAGTTCTATTTTTGTACAAATTTTATATACGATTTAACAATACTCGTTTACTATCAGTCTCCCTCGCGTCTCGTATAACGCAGTGCTTTTAAACTCTGGTTCACATCCCGGCAGAACACAATATTTAATTTTATAACGGCAATACTAAAGAAATAAAATCTGAGTATAAAATTGAAATATTGATTATATCATAAAATTACCGCTACATCACATTATTAAAGATCATAAAAAATACTTTATAATACTTTATTAGGATTTTGGTGTAATTATTTCACGTCATCTTAAATTATTTTTCACTAATCTTGTAACATGATACTTTAAATGTTATATGCTTCGAACGTTTTTATTTGCAGCATTGTTAGTGTCCAATATAGATCGAATGCATTATATCACTGTTATTATATAACTGTAGGAAGATTATAAGATTGCTATAAGAATACTTAATTGTATGCAGATAAGTTAAGAGGGGAAATGTAAAAAAATAACTACTTTAGTCGTATAATTTAAATATGTTTAATCGTATCTTGGTTAAGGACGCGTATTTGACTAGTATCACAGAAGTCGCAAATAAAATCGACCATGCATAAGGATACAACAGGCCTAATGGGTTTGCGCGCAAAACGGTTGTGAACCAACGAATTGTTACTACTATGTCCCCAATCAAAGATCAAGGTGTGTCAGAAATCGACCATTCTGAGTTTAAATGTACTATGATCAATGATCAAACTAAAGTTTTGCAGATGAGATGCTCCATGCGATGATGCATCATCAATAGACTAGGCTGCGACAACAGTGCTAAAACTATGGTATTATTTTGTCTTCTGGGGCCAGTGGTTATTGAGAATTAGGATATGAGGAAAGTAAAGCCGTGTTAACACAAGCAGACCCGACATCAATAGATAAAAAACCAAGGTAATAGCCATAGAAATATAATCATAGACATCAATCGAATTGTGAGAGAATAGGTTCAAAATAACAAACGTAAAAAGCCTTAAATGTACGACAGCGGGGTGCCTCGCAAAAGATTAATTATTTGTTGTTTTTTTTACTAAAGCGGTTTGGTTATTAAATACGTTTACGACTCCTTTCATGACTAAACTTTGCATGTAGCGGAATCAAAAATGGTTATCGTAATTTCTAATATTGCGCATTGACTTGAGTAAGTGCTTGTATTTTTTCATTCATTGCTGTAATATTGAGATTTATTGTAACAGTCTGTGATACTTTTTTAAGTTTTCATTTTCTCAGCCAGTCAATCATTTCTTTTCTACAAAATTTCAATATCGTTAGTTTTTTTTAAACTTTAGGGACTGAAGTTATAATTCTATAAGTTAAGCTAAAGTTAAGTTAAGTTAAAGTTAAGTTGTATAACTTATTAAGATTCGACACTTTATTAGCTTTTCTTTTTTGTATTTATAATAGTTAGTATTATTACTATAATCTATCTATACTAATAATAAGACAGTAAAAATCGAAAATCTGTACATTAAATATTTTTCCAAAAAACTGAAAGGAGGCAATTAAAGAAGAGTCATAGAAACCAAAAAAACAATTTTTGGAATTCTTGTCTGTCTGTCTGTCTGGTACGTTATAACTTGAAAACTACTGATCGGATTTGAATGCGTTTTTCACAGTTGGATTACATATAATTGGGAGCGTTGTCAAAAGTTTATTTCGTCAAAATCGGTTAAGAGAAAGAGAAGTTATGGTCAATTGAAAATTTACTTCAACCACTGCTTCAAAATTTTTAAACACTTATATTCATTGATTACTTATATATTGTTAAATATGTTCTAATATAAGTTAATCTTAATATTAAAACTTATGAGAGGTAACAAAAATAACAAATAACGCAGTGCGCGCGGGCGCGGTTGAAGTGTTGAACAATGTGCTCGATAGATGGCGTTGATAAAATTCGTCATCAACCTAGATTTATTTTGTTTTTTTATTTCTTAAACCTATACAGCTTATCAAAAACAGTTTACACAATAAAAATAGATTAAAAATAAAGCCAAAATAAGGTTAAAATATAGAACCGGAAATAGAATCTAAGATCAGAAAAAAGAATAACAAAAAAAAACACGAACAGAAAAAAATAAGTAAAACTATATATACACACGAACAAGTGGAACTATGTGAAGTACGAACATTTTAGTGTGTGTGTGTATCAGTGAGTGCAATGGTGTTGCTGTGTGAGTGAGTGTGCGAGGTTGAGTCTTAGTTTTTTTTAAAAGAACTTTTACTTAGGCCAAATATATCCATCGCGGTATTAAGATGCTCCATTGTGTAATGACTACCATGCACTTTAAACTTTCATTAACGTTTTACCCTATGATTATTTTGAGTGAACACTACCTATACAAACAAGTAAAAGGAAACGAGTGAAGAGACGTTTATCGTTTGTCCGCATCCATTTTTCCACCTACATCCTTAACGTTAATGAGGTTTACCCTTTTATTATTTGGCCAAGCTAATAAGTAAAAACCTCACAAGTACGTATTTCGTACTCATAACTTCGTAAGAATTTTCTTTCAACTCTTAACCGCTGAGGAGTTTTACCTTCCATCATCAGCTCATCCACATAAGAAGATGACTATCAGTCTACTACTACACTAGTACTAACACACGGAATTATATACTTAAATGGTGTTTAATGGTACAATTATTAATTTTGAGTAAACTAGTTAATCCGTTATACAACATAGATCAGGGTTACGAGAAGTGTACTTACAATGTAACTTTATTATTTTTATTAAATTTATTTTAGTAGGGGTAGATAATAAAAATATTGTTTTTTTAATAACTAAAAGATTGTGTAGGCTGTGTATAAGTAGAAACGGTTCTTTACCATCTGTACCTATTATTTGACAATATACACCTGACACATTACTTATTAGTTACTGACGTCATTCAAAATTTCAATCAAAAATTGGACAAACCCAAACCCTTAGATTTCTAATTTCATTTTCCTCCCGTATTTCCTAAATTAAACTTATTATTAGTTTTTAAACGAATATAAACCTCTTCATTACCAATTTCATAACTACCTTATCAAAATGCCCCGTGGTGAGTAACATTCCATTACAAATAAATTTCAATGTCGATCAATGTTATTTTTCAAATGTGCTTTTTTGTTTGGGTCTTAACCTGTGAATAAAATTATTTTTTTAAGGAAAGTACACTAACCACAAGGGCCGCAACCGCAAGTTTACGAGCCCCGAAGAATTAGAAGAACAACGGAAACAAGAAGAATTGAAAAAGAAGTACCTATATTACTGTCACTAGTTTGTGTTTAAGATAATATAATCATATCCAAGTGATGAAATATTAAGATGTTAACATATTCATCTCTGAGTTTTTAAAACTTAATGATTCAGCTATACAAATAGTCTTGGTTAACAAATTTTACAATTAGTATTATCTGCAGTGTTCCCATAATAGTCATTGGGTCTATGTCTACCAACATCCACAGTAAAAATGTAAAGCAATATTGTTAAATATTATTACAGATGGAGAAAGGAACACGGAGATGAAAGTTCAAGTGAAGAAGAGTCTGAAGGAAATAAGTCGGGGTCAGGAAGCAGTGATGAAAGTGATTCTGATGACGATGTTAGTATTTTACAATATGTATAGAAGAGGATTTTTAAAAACTTATGGCATATTGTAATAGAAATTTCTATGCCTTTGTTGTGATATTTAACCTACATATTTGTAAATTATGTTGATGTCAATGATGACTGCCATAATCAGATCTTGACAAATACCTAATCTTATGATGTATTTGTTGTTGCTTGAATGTCTAAAATATGTTATTATTAATACTTAAAAGTAATTTTATTTCTTAGCAATTTTCAAACGTTTTCAGACACCAGCAAAGGCAAAAGGTGTTTCAGGCTTAATAGAAGTAGAAAACCCAAACCGTGTAGTTAAAAAGAACAAGAAACTATCCAATCTAGATAACCTTGGAGAAGGAGAGAAACCTCAGCTTTCGAGGTAATATAACTAAAAGAATATTTATTGATAATGGTTTAACTAGGTTTACATTTTAGACCAGGTCACTTCTCAAAAACCTTAAATAATATTTATTTTGGCACAAATGGATGAAACCACTATATTGCTTTATTTTAGAATGTCAACCTATCATGCAACATTTGATATTTTTCTTATTTCCTATATTTGTCTGTGCTCAAGACAACTTAAAAACAAAAAAGAATATGGAAGTGAGCCCTATTACACATTTCACAAAATATATTCTTCTGTGCCTGTAAATTCTACTAAAATAAAAACACATTATATACGTTGTTAATTAAAATAACTTTAATGCTTAGTGTATTTTAATATATTTTTAGGCTGTAGTTACCAGGATTTATATCTATGGTTTACTGATTTTAATTGCTTACATAAGATATATGTGCTGTTTCTTATAAGAAACCTTCGACCCACTAGTCCATTTTGGTTTATGCCTCTTTTAAAACATTTAAAAAGAATGGGTTAGATAAAGTCCTTCCCAGTTAGTTGCGACACCGAAGGGTGGAGTGGAAAAGAGACTAAAATATTATTTAAACTCAAAACTTCTATAATAGTTAGTAATCTTGAAATCATATTATAATCGTTGGTATGAGTGGTAAATCAACTCGTTGAATTTCAGGCGCGAACGTGAAGAAATCGAAAGGCAGCGAGCAGCAGCAGCTTATCAGAAAGCACATGCCGAAGGCAAAACAGAGCAGGCCAGGGCTGATCTTGCAAGGCTGGCCATTATTAGGCAGCAAAGGGAGGAAGCTGCCAAGAGACGTGAGGCCGAAAAAAAGGCTAAAGAGGAAACTCCGAAGAAAAAGTACATGCATTTTTTTATTAAAATTATAGTTTTATTTTTTAAGTTATACCTAAAGTATTTTTCTGATGTTTCTCTTAAAGAGTTCAGTATCTGCAGAATTTTTAAAATTAAATTTTAGTAGTTCCACCTACTAAAGCTACTATGGGTTAATAACTATAGGACATTATAATACATAAGATCTTCTAGCTTAAGAAAAAATAAATATATAATATAGCTCTAAACGTTAAAAATGTTTATTTCTAAAATAGACTAGACATACCAACCAAAAAGTTTGCTATAAAGCTTGTACGATGAATTTATTTTTATTCTTAATTAATTGCAGGTAAAGAAATACATCGAGTTCAACTGCATCAGTTATTAAAACGTCTCAAGAATGACTTCCAAAATATATATTGTAACTTGATATTTTTTTTAATCTCACATTGTGTTCATAATTATAAATGTTTAACTTTATTTAATGCCAGATATACAGCTGTACAAACTTCATTAATTAAGTTTATGCAAATATTCAACGTATATAATATTCAAAGTAGCAAAATATTATAAAACAAGCAACAACACGACTCGAGTATGTTTGAACCGAGTGTTCACACATTTATTAATTCATACCTCTCATGTCTCGACACCTATACGAATGGCGTAATAATCATTTTCTTAAGATCTAAGTTACTTTTAAATGTGTACTTGAAGGACATAGGAGTGTTAATTGTCTGCTCGGCTCAGTCAGACTTTAATTGTGTCTATGCACTAAAGCTTGGAAGCTTTTGTTTGATATTGAATATATAGAAAATGTTCAAGTGTTCTTGAGATTTGCAAATCAATTATACTGTTGTTAAAATTGTCAATTGAATAAATTCTTTTTTAATTTCATCAAACCCGCTACAAGAATTACATTTGTGTACAAATTTTTTTGCATTAATTTTATTTACATTCACAAGATTGTGACATCTTTCTAGCTCTAATTACTGTTAGATAGTCTCACTAGACAATTTTTATATGGAAATGTATCTATTTAATAAAGTTTCAAAAATGACTTCTTTTATTTATGTGACAACTGACATACTACGAATAATTGTTTTGTTTGTTTTTTTAATCAATTAAATAACATTTCTAAAACTTTAAATATTATTTTTTTATTCTAAACATTAGGATACAAAAAGGATCTTTTTTCCACATATGCATCGTATCAGCGTCAAGATGTGCTTAAATGTGCCAATTTGATATGAGGTATTAAAGTAAGAACCCTCGTTCGAGAGTGACTGGTATGACAAACTGCCGACAGCAAACAGCCTGCTTCCTAAGATTTTTAAAGCGTGATCTCCGTTTTGTTAACGTCCTCGCGATCAGATCAATATTACTTCTATTTATTTGATATTAAAGTTGGATAATGCGTATTATGTTAATTAAAAATAGTTCAACCTCTTGATGACTATACTATTTATTTAAAAAAATGGTGATGACATTCGTATTCTAAAGCCGAGTCTTTGGGGATAAGTCATCTTATCCATGACGATTTATCTTCAGTGAAACCGAACTAGACATAACGGCCCTTTGATTCATCGCTAAGCTGAAATCTTAAAGTTACCCCATAAATCTTGAATTTACCACGTTTCGCCTTGCAGATCAACTTCTTATCAAGGTCTCAGACTTACGACTGCTATATTACTTACATGCAGCTTCGCGTGTACTTTCGTACCCGTGATCAACATTCATTATATATCTTCTTGGGTAATATTACCTCGTAGTAACGCAAATAAAAATAAAATATCTAATTTCATACATATTTTATTTACTTGACAAATGTTAGAAAATATTTTTTTTAAGGAGTTTTGTTTTTCTTTATATATTACACTAAGTAACATGTTCCTCTTCTTTAATATACATTAAGCTATTATTATCCAAATATATTGTGTGGTTGTATACTTACGACCTATATTTGATGCAATTTTGAGTATTCAAGCTCCTCAGAGTAGCTACAATGCACACAGGCTGTAAATTCTTATTACATGGGAACACTGCCCGCAGCATACATTCAAACTACGCTAATTATATGCATTTAGCTCTTCCTGAATATGGGTTAAAATTTGGAAGATAGGAATAATTGCAGCTTTACGACTTTACATAGTAATTTTATGCGAGAAAATCAACGAAAATTGTTTTCTCAGACTTTTTTGTGATTATTGCACTAATCCTTTTCATGAGGTTGTATAATATTTTGGGCTGATTATTTTATTAATATACTAATAGATCTTGTCTATGCACGAACATTATGTCAGTATTCTCTTTAAAATATTGTAGCGGTAATGCGCTGTAATACTCATGTTTTTTCAAAATGTAATACTAATTATCCTCAATTTATTCATTAAAGTAGCGAAAAGTGTAATCGAAAAGGGATAAATGTGTTAAAGTTCAAATCCTATGTCAGGCTTAACACGATTAATCCGTGGTACGGGTCCACCTAAATCAAAGCTTGCTGGTTGCACCTTTTCATATGTCACATAAAGCCTTGGCCATATTAATGACCTAACTAGGCAATAAAATTTAAATTTACACATGTAAATTTAAATTTACATGTGTAAATTCTTCTACATAAGTAGAAGACGTGTATTCTAAAAATAAACTGTAAGTCCCGAGTTAAGCAAAAGCTTGTTCACAATAATAAACTATAAATATTAAAAATAAATAGCAATAAAAATACACTCCGATTACCAGTAACATTTTTTGTGTTTGTTTTTTAATGACTATTACGTAAATATCAATTTTTGGAAAAAAATAATTCTTTGAATTCTCAAACCAAAAGATTCCAAACTAAGCTTTGGGAGCTTGGAAGTTGGAGGTGACGTATCTAGTTGCATAAATTTTTGCGATGTCAGGAGCTAATAACATATATATTTAACTAAGTAAGAATTGCAGACCTAATGTCACTAAAACTGGTCTAGTACACTGGTTAATAGTTTGTAACATATTTAAAAACTTGCTTAACAATTCATTTTTAATTGTAAAGCGAACTGTAAATTTATAAAAACTATAAATTTATTTCACCTGATATTATATTTCTTTATCAAGTTTGTGTTTATCTTATTATTAAGAAAAAAACATTATTTTTTTAATAACTTATTTCTTTTGAATATAAAGTGAAGGTTAAGGCACTTATGGAAATGAAAAAACTTCGTAAATTTTATCAGTTGACGAGCGACGTTTCCCTGTTGTCGGCAAAACAAAATTATTGACAGTTTTGGAAACGAACTTAAATCGTGACTTTGCTTTGCTTTATTCATATCAAAATACTGAATAACAAATGAAATAGACAACATAAAATAATTTAATTAAATTTTGTAAAAAAAACGAACATCTAAAAAACCTAACAACTTAAATCAATACAAAACATAAATTCATTTCTTGTTGTTATTTTATGTCAACGTTGAATCTCTCCTGGCTCTCCGCATGTTTAAATCATTTAATCGAAATAATCTTATAACATAATAAAAAGGTTCAATTGGTTCTTATTACAGCTACAAAGTCAAAATACGCTATAATTCATATACTCTCACATAACGTTTGCTCGTTTCACTGTTTGCCGGTAGCACGTAGGAAATATACGATTTCATTTTATGAAACGAAATACGTTTTCAACACCCCAACCGAAAATTCTCAGGTGGTCTAATTTAATAAACATTTTCGCCTGTTATCAAATCATTTTTCTTTATTAATAGTGTCTGATTTTTAGTTACAATCGATATTTTACATATTAATTTATTATTTGTACATGTTGTAAGAGAATTTCAAAATGTACATATATAAATAATAACACTTAGGATACAGCCTTAAGGATGCCGCTCTACGTTCGTACAGCCTCATACAATTGGGCATCGGCAAATCGGCATTCGTGAGGCCGGACTTTTCTAATTCCTAATAGCTCCCAGCCACATGAGTGTCTGTGGGCGGTGACTTCACCTTTATGGTGGGCCTCTTGCTCGTTTGCCCCCTCTTCTATGAAAAATAAAATGAGTACATTTTTTAAGTTTTATAGATTGATCCACATTATTGGCACAAAAAAGTTTCTTCCTAGAGTCGACTGATGACACTTAGAAACCTCACACTTAATAAAACGCTTGAACAAACAAGTTTTATACCATTCTAAACTGTATCAGTACTTGGTAGTAACAATTCAAATAAAATGACATGGCATAGATTTATGAAGGGACCATTAGTGCAGAGGCGATCAGTCAATAAATCATTGTTCGTCGGCATCTCTTGGTTCCATTGAAAAACGATTTATTCGCTTTCAAAATAACGAAGCACCTAATGGGTCTTCCTAGAAACCTGCTTGTAAGCGTTTAATATGAAATCATGAAGATTTAATAACTACAGGGTCAAGGAGCCCTATATTAAAGCGGAAGTAAGAGTACTTGTGAGGACTTAAACAAAATGTAGTTTTTATATGAAACAAATATTATACAAAAATATCTATTCTATACTTTAAAAAAATGGCTAATGCCTCATATGGGGTAACGATCCTCGGAGACATGTTTTAACAATGCGTACGAAAATTAAACTTAAAATAACTAATAATGACACTTTTCTTAATGTTACGCCTAAAAATTCAGATGGTAGTAGAAGTTTGAAATTGAAACAATACCTTTTATGGCAGTTAAGGATCCTCTTGCGACCGAATATTTAATTAAATGCAAAAAATTCCATCTTACTTTATTATATTCTCTCTGAGCGCGCGGACTTTAAAATGAATTTGTTCAAACTCGGTAGTCGTTCAGTCTATCAAAACACACAACAATTATGTTAATTTTGATGCATCTAGCTAATTAAAGCTTTTCATTACTCGCCTTTACACAAAACCATGTAGTGCGTCCATACAAGATATTTTATGTAAGTGTGTGCATAAATCGATAACAATTGAAACTGATAATTATTATGTATGGTTTATGAGCCGAGATACGTTAAGTAATTAAGATTATTTTCTATCCAAACCTTTTAACCATATCACACAAATTAGAGCAACTTTAAATAAACTAATCCGTACGTCGTTTTCGTCGTTAACTTCTTAATCCCGTATTCCTAAATTTAGAATGATATTCAGGGAGTCTTGATTTCACAACTAAATATAAGATTGGACGAACCAGTGGCTCTGGGTTCGGATCCCTTAGTACGGTCAACATTTGTGTGATAATTGTTGTCTGTGGTCTGGTTCCATAATATGATTAAAAAGTAAATTGAGTGTGAGCCTAAGTTTTATGGAATTGTATATAATATTCTCTAAACCAGAAACATAAATATCAGTTATGTAGTCATAAACTATTTACGAGTAGTTTATAGAAGGCCTTAGTGCCCATGGCTACCCGATGTTATCAAAATAAATATACATAACACTTCGATTATCGGTAATATATATTATTTATTTTAATAAGTTCAATGCATTTTTTTACGATCTAGATAAAGTTGAAAAAAGTTATTGAGATTTTGAGACATAATCCTTCGGTAGGGAGACTTCACCTTCATGTTATACACCAGCATTATGGTATTTGGAGCTTCTTTATCGTTTCATTAAATATTGCGATATCAGAGACGTAATCAAAATTTTCACAACATTCAAAAATGTTAAACCATTGCTACCGTCAGTTAACGCCACAACGGAATTGTTCTACAATATAATTACAAAGCCATTGTTACAGAATCCATGCTTCGATTTTCATTTACATTTAGATCGGCACAATTTATTCACAATCCCAGTTTCACCTGCGAGACTTCATTTGTTTCCACATCAGCATGTTTTCAGTTAAAATCAGTTAATTTCGGCTTACAATAATCCGTTTGTATAATGTAAACTTATAAATTTATGTTAGTTTAATTTAATTACATTTAAAAGCAAATTCACATACTTATATAGCGATCATGTAATTCAATTATAGATTTAAAAAGTTCATAAATTTGTATATATAACGTTCATTCGGTAATCGGTCGTGAAAAATGTTTGATATTAATATGGGATTCGATTTACAACCAAAGCCACCATCACTGTGTCGTCTGCGGACATCCAGCCGAACAGCAGAATTCCACCCCTATTTGGTTGAAGCTCCGAGGGTTCGGAATTAAATTTAGGTTGTGTTTTGTTGCCAGTTAATTAATGGAATTCATGTTATTTACATGGCAATGAAAAATAATTGGTTAAGTGAAGTTAATATTTATAGAATTATATTCCTTTAATAAAACAAAATCATTATTATGTTGAACTTAAAATCATTTATTGTTTTTCTTATAATACAGATAACATTATTTACAACACCATATCAGTTATATAAGTAGAAAGTAACTCCCATGCCCATAAAAAAGGTCTTGCCGTACTGATATACCGAAAGCAATCTGTCTCTTTTTATCACAACATGAAAAAAGTGACAAGAGATGATTGAGTACTTTCTTTAAAGCAGTGTAGTTAGACTGTTTTTATGGATAACACGGTAATTATATTCTTACAAAACTCCTTAAGCTAATAACTATATTGCAAACTTTATATAAACAAACAGAATAAAAAGACAAGAAAACTTTGATATTTTAATTTACTTTTTAATATTACTTTTAATAGAAGTTTTACATATGTAAAAATGAAAAACATGAATTTTTAACTTAACCTTGATGAATATATTTTTTTTATTCGTTAATTTGATAAAACTCTTGAAAGTATCGGAAACTTATACACTTTAAGTAACATTAAATTAAGATAATAACACAGTACAATAGTTTAACATTTAGTAAACTAAATTCTATTATGAATGAATATCTTAGGTACATTCAATCCTTCAATAAATCGCAGATAATAAATATAAGCACTTTATGAAATGTCCCTGCAAACATGCACATTTTGCACAGACTAAAAATTTCACATGTAAAAGCACAGATATATTTAAAACCATAAACAAGTCGTATTTTAAAATTATCGTTCGCATTCGAAAAATTTAAACAACCTAATAAAATTATAGAAAATGTTATATACAAAAGAAATATTTATTAAACATTGGTACGAGGCACTCTAATAACAATACAAATTGTACATTGTGGTGAGATTTGGTATTATGTTCTTATATCTCTGTTTTAAAACTAACATAACTTATATACACGGCACATTAAATTTTTATGAAAGCCTTTATTTACATGTTATAACTACATAAGGTACGATTGATAGTGCAATATGCAGAATTGTTAATGCTACGTACGTCTAATAAAAATATTGTTTTATTGTTCTTTATTTGTATGCATACAATTTTAAATAAACAAGGGTGGTGCGTGCATATTCAAAGTAATTGTATTAAAATTGAAGTTTTTCTATCACATACAAAACTATTCCGTTGTAATAAATGAACTTGATAATAAATTCTCTTTCATGTAATGTGAATTAATAGTTAAAATGTGCAGATTTGTAATCAGTTTAAACATAAAAGGTTGTATAAAGTAACGTTCAAAACAGTTGTTTATCATATAATTAAATAGCGTAAGTGTATTTGAAAGTAAAACGTACGTAGTATTCACAATATTAACTACAATTAAACCAATCTATGTATAAACCATTATTCACAATAGGGCACCAATAAATCACTTCACTCCGCGTTCGTTCACAACACTATTCGTTCATTTTCGTTCATTTCGTTATAAGTGCGCCAATATGTCAATTTCTGAAGACGGAACCTGCGACTCGTTCAGCGCTGTGGACCCAGAAACTGTTACAATGACAGGTTGAGCGTCTGTATGAACAATTGTTACGAGGTGCTCGGGATCCTTCTCCTGTTCCTGTGGTTCTATTGTCGTTGGTTCTATGTCGTTTGTATATTTTAAGTCTGTTGTTATTGTGGGAATACGGTCTGTGGGCGGTGGGTCTGTACGAGGCGTGCGATAGGATGGAGGACCGCTATATTCAGAGCCGCACCAGCCGGCTCCCGTCGAACCTCTATAGAGAAAAACTAATATAAATGAGACTGCAGAGTGAATTCACTATGACTTTTAATATAATTTTCCTTTTGAATGTCTTCAAAAAACTAAAGAAACAACCAAACTCTATCTAGTGTTTAGTTCAGGTGCATTGTGGTTTATGATAAATTTCTTTGATATATTAACTAACTGAAATGTCTTATTTGAATTTAGTTATTTTTATTTTAAAGCTAATAACGCAATTCCATAATAAAAGCAGACCGGACACCGAATTTTAATGATTGAATTTATTTGCGAAAATCATAAAATATTATTGGGTGGTTTTGACAGTTCAACTGAAAACACAACCTGACCTCGTTTCATAAAATTGCTGTACTAGTTGTGAGTACTAGTAAAGTTTTATAGTTCCAATTATAAAGGAAATGTGTGGTTTAATTTGAATACAGTTTTACAATAATAATTACATTTATACTTTCAAACTATACTAGATAGATACTATTAAATGCAAAGACTTCTCTTTGACATGGTTCAAACAATAATAGTTCATTTTTTAAGTCTCATATAAACGTTATGTTCTTGTGAATCGGATCTATTTAAATTGAATTAACTCAGTTCACCTGACTAGACTTGCTGAGTTTGATCTGTAGGTTGGAGGTGGCGACACCACTGGAGCACTTCTATCTAGGAGAAGTAGCCTGAAATGATAAATAGAATACTTAATACAAACTTTAATAAATAATCATTAAAGTAATATATCTCTATTAAAAAAAAATCCAAATTAAATTATAAATTACGTTATTACGTAATAATGTACTGTGTTACTAATACGTATTAATTTAATAGGTAAAACGCAATCCAGACCGGGATCTGTCATTATTAATTAACAAATAATTTAATTAGATTATAGATATAATTGATAGACAAACAATTACCCACGGCCTTTAACTGAATCGTCGGTCTAGTGGTTAAAGTCAAAATCGCTGATCTTAAATTAGCATTTATAACTTTAGCATCAAATAACAACAAAACTTTGTGAACAAATAGGCACCGTAAGATTACGTACCAAAATTTGATTCAGTGCGTTTTAATAATCTTCAATATCATGGTAGACGATTAAGTCATGATGCGTTGTTCATTAAGCAATAGAGAAGTAAAATGTGGCGGTGTTTGAAAGTCCACGTGGCTAAGATGCGTGGCCTTGTTTAACTGATCGTATTTAGCATCCGTTCCTACGTACAAAAAGTGATATCGAAACAGAAAGTGCACTTGTGTGCACACACACACACATTTATACATTATTACCTGTATCCTATATAGATCGAGTTACAACGCCGTAGCGTAGACTGTAGAACATTACTATTTACCTGAGTCTATACTCTTGCATAGAAGCCTGATAGGTGGGTGGCGGCGGCCGATAGTGAAACTCAGGGTACAGCATTGCGGCGTACGGATGGTGGGGCCTGGCGTAACTTGGGGGGAGACGCGGGACCAGTCGTCGACATGACGCTCTCCTAATTCCGAATAGGGCACATGGTGCATCACGGGCACCCAGACGCCATGCCAGGCCTGCTGCTGTCACTAATACCACGCCTATACCTGAAAACAATGTTACTTATGACATTTTATGTATAAGACAGGGGTGTTTATGAGTTAAGTAGTATTTGGAGTTTTTATTTACTTTTTTACCGAATGAGTTCAAGTAACAAATGTCTAGTAAGAAACATTAGCGTTGTTTTGCTAATATGTAATATATAGAACGGTCGAAAGTATTTACTTCAAGTATTGTACTTAGCATTTCTAATTAAATTATTCAATATATAAGGTACGTTAAGGGTACGATGTTACACTGAAATGATATGTACTAATAGTGAAAGTTACTTATCTATACTAATAATAAGACAGTAAAAATCTAAGGTCTGTACATTAAATATTTTTCCAAAAAACTGAAAGGAGGCAATTAAAGAAGGGTCATAGAAACCAAAAAAACAATTTTTGGAATTCTTGTCTGTCTGTCTGGTACGTTATAACTTGAAAACTACTGAACGGATTTGAACGCGGTTTTCACAGTTGGATTACATATAATTGTGAGCGTTGTCAAAAGTTTATTTTGTCAAAATCGGTTAAGAGAAAAAGAAGTTATGGTCAATTGAAAATTTACTTCAACCACTGCTTCAAAATTTTTAAACACTTATATTGATTGATTAGTTATATATTGTTAAATATGTTCTAATATAAGTTAATTTTAATATTAAAACTTATGAGAGGTAATAAAAATAACAAATAACGCAGTGCGCGCGGGCGCGGTTGAAGTGTTGAACAATGTGCTCGATAGATGGCGTTGATAAAATTCGCCATCAACCTAGATTTTTTTTATTTTTTTATTTCTTAAACCTATACAGCTTATCAAAAACAGTTTACACAATAAAAATAGATTAAAAATAAAGCCAAAATAAGGTTAAAATATAGAACCGGAAATAGAATCTAGGATCAGAAAAAAGAATAACAAAAAAAAACACGAACAGAAAAAAATAAATAAAAATATATATATACCCATGAACAAGTGGAGTATATTATGTGAAGTACGAGCATTTAAGTGTATGTGTGTATTAGTGTGTGCAATGGTGTTGCTGTGTGAGTGAGTGTGCGAGGTTGAGTCTTAGTTTTTTTTTTAAAGAACTTCTACTTAGGCCAAATATATCCATCGCGGTATTAAGATGCTCCATTGTGTAATGACTACCATGCAGTTCAAACTTTCATTAACGTTTTACCCTATGATTATTTTGATTTTTATGATTTTTATTATTATTTACCCATACAAACAAGTAAAAGGAAACGAGTGAAGAGACGTTTATCGTTTGTCCGCATCCATTTTTCCACCTACATCCTTAATGTAATGAGGTTTACTTTTTATTATTTGGCGAAACTAATAACCTCACAAGTATAACTTCGTAAGAATTTTCTTTCAACTCTTAACCGCTGAGGAGTTTTACCTTCCATCATCAGCTCATCCACATAAGAAGATGACTATCAGAATATAAAATTGTCAGAATAGTAATTGCCTGTACGTTAATTTGAAAGTTGCCCTCGATTTCCCTGAATCATCCGATCCTGCAAAGCTACATCATCCCTGAGTAACACAGGCTATATATAATTCCAATTGTAACAAGATTTTTACCCGTGAAAGAAAACCCTGTCGAGATCATTAAAAAACGCTATATACTTAACCAAATTACACGTGGGCGAAGCCGCGGGCGGAAAGCTAGTTAATAATATAATGAAAACTAACAAAAGGTTACATTATTTTTTTATAAAAATAAAGAATTTAGTTATATAGTAAAAGACTAAAATGTAACAGCATTTTAAATTATACTGTATCTTATAGCTTGTTCAATCAGAAAATCGAATAAAATTGAAACATTTGACGTTCAATATTGCCAATAACTGGCAAATGTTTGCGTTTGCATTTTTCAAACGAGGTCATACATGTAACTAGGGACCGCCGACTACTCTGTTTTTACTTATAAAAATCTCACATAATGTTTTCTCCATGTTAAATTAATGAAGCTGAGAAACTCACATGTAAT
Organism: Leptophobia aripa; assembly: GCA_951799465.1. NCBI lineage: Eukaryota > Metazoa > Arthropoda > Insecta > Lepidoptera > Pieridae > Leptophobia > Leptophobia aripa. The sequence continues at coordinate 2,634,420 of OX637272.1, read as the reverse complement.
TTATCAGAAGGGTTTTTATACAAACAGTGTTGTTACATACTTTGGTTTTATATTTCAGTAATACTTTCTGTTATCATTTCTTTAATTGCAAGTAGGGCAAGCCTTTTTTTGGCACGTTTTCAATGTGTTCTTAGCTATGTTTAGTGTTTTGGGACTGTATTACACAGGTTAAAATTTGTATGACCAATGAAAAATGCTAGTAAAAGTCAGCTGTAAGTGTAGTGATCTTTATATATGGTACGTAAGGGTTTATATTGTATTACGTAAGTGTTGCCATGTTTGTAAGTTTCAGAATTTCGTGGAGGCAGTTTCGATTACCGATCAATCGACGCCGATGCGTGAAGTAACCAATGAGTGACGCGTACAAATTGCTTCGAAGCACAATAGATAGCTTGTCTGTAACAACATCATTTGTCCCAAACGCTAATGAAAATCCAATTAATTCAGCTCCAAAACTCATTCGAAGTTTAATTGAAAACTTCGGCAAGGGCGGACACGACTTTGTGAATGATGTAATGAGATTTTGGCTTGCGATTGTCATGCGTGTAGAATACTCAATAAGTTTCAAGGTTTATTCAAACCATCTGTTGCAGGTGGTGTTTTCACTGTTGACAGTTTTTTGATGATTATTAGTGAAGGCTTAGTCGGATAATCGATTTCTTAAGTGGCTCATACAATAATTTATGGTGAAGATGATTAGATATATGCGAAGGCCTTTGGAAAAGTTTACCTACATTCCAACTAATTCTGCGCTTACTAAAGGCATAAGCTGCAGTCGATTTCAAATTTCGAATCACTTCACAAATTAAAAAAAAAACTTTTATTTAATTATGTTTTAACTGTCTGGAAAATGGTGATACAATAATATATTTTCAATTAAGGCGCCGTTAACTAGGATTATGGGTGGGAAATGAAGAATTAAAAAAAATACAGACAGTTGAAAGGTTTTTTAATCCTTTTGTAGCGGAGCACGTTCACTTTGATCGATAAAAATCAAACAAAAGATAAAAAATGAAGCGAGCTGTTAAACGATCAAAGTGTTAGGCAAAGGAATTATAACAAAACTAAACATTCGAGGCAACTAATACTTTATTTGCCTGAAGTATTATTTCGGAATAATAAACTTTACAACATTAGTATCTAATAATGCGAAAAAAGGTTCGGAAAAAAAAAATGGAATACGATTACTTACAAAATGATAAAAAACTGAAACTACAAGTAATAAATTAATGATTTAAATTCATAAAGTACTTTTATTTCATTCACATTTACTAACCAAAAAAGACATTTAACTTATTAACTAAATTTGTTGTTGGTTCGTCAAAGGAACAGACTTACCTATCATTAGCAGTATCAATGTTAGTGGCGTCGGATGAGGCCTTAAAGCTCCTAAGGTGGCTCCAGCTGCAACCAAACATGCTCCAACCACACCCAAGAAGAGCACGCAGAGCCTTAACGGTGGGCGACCACAGCACGACTTTGGAGCATTTCCTTCTGCCTCAGAGCACGCATAGGCTGCACCCCTACCGGATCTGCTGACAATACAATTTTGAACTTATTTAAAATATATACTACGGTAATACTTATGGTTTTCATAATTAATGCGCTTTTGTCACAATTAAGTTAACGAGAGGGTTATACTACGAATATGGCGGATAAAGTAATCGAAAAATACCAACGCATAATTAAAATCGCAATGTAAAATTAATATCGTTGAATTATTAACATTGTGAGGTAATAAAAATACAAAGCAAATGTCACGGAACAGGGAAAGCCCATTAGCGACGTGAAAAGCAGACGAACGAGCGTGGCAGGACTTTTAATTGGCAACGAATTGCAAGATTTCAAAAATGTACAAAGGATAAATCATAACCGACGCTCAGTTTTTCGTTTTTGGCAGGATGTTTCGTAACGGCACAGGTACATTTAGATTAATCTCCTATTTCCTCGTTTTGCTTTTAAAAAGCGACCTTTTTTGTCTTTTACGTCTGATGCTACCTGTTTTAGCACCAGACGATTTGAATTAGGCTTTCGAATTTAATTTAATGTGATAATCATTAGGTAGCTAATTGAATCGTTTCTGAATGAGCTTTTTAGTGAAATATCAAATGAAAAGCGTTGATGTAATTTCGCTTAGAAACATGAGTTCAAGCATGAATAATGCAACGAAGTTAGCGGGATGCGATTTAACCTCGCTCGATTTTATGTTTTAACTGAAATATTATATCCCATTAGATAAAGTACGCCCACCAAAACCTGAGACCTTTTCTATAAAAGTTTTGATATATAAAACTTAAGCTGACAGTTTTTTCAGAAATATTTTGTGTAATCGGTATGTTAGTTAAGCCAAAACATCGCCTTGTATTTCGACCAAAAACAAAAACTACATTAAACCACTGCGTGACCAACAGGGCGGTAACCTTATGGTGCCAATATTGTCCGGATATGCAGCAGAACGCGCGCCAGTTCAACGACCATTAGATAGAAAGGGTTCTTACAAATTCATAAGCCCATAAGCTACATGATGCTACTCTCTGACACGTTCAAACTGATTTACCAGCTGCATCATCTTAATAAGCATATCAAAACTGAATCACCGTTTTTCATTGTAGAGTTGAAAGGGAAAATTAAACAACGATGACAAACAAAAACGCTTAAGCGTCTATGTGCTTAATAGATCCGTACTTGAAAAGCAATAAAACCAAGCCGCCGCTTAGTTTCGTATAGTCTATGGAGAATGGAACAGACTATAGGAGGCGGCCGCGGCGTCAGACGTCGGACATTTTGATAAATGACCGCCTTACAATAACATTCATTTCGTTCGCGGGCTCTCTCTCTGTTTTTTAATTCGTCTAGTCATAGCCTTTATAAGCCGGAGCCTCATTTAATAACTCCATAACATTTTTTTCAAAATTTTATTACGGTTTTTATGTTACTTCATTCGCGTACAGACTATAAACCACAGAATTGCGTACTTTACAGTAGTTATAGGATTCAAATTGAGAAAACAATATGTCGAGAAAATTTACACGACGCAACTGTCAGATGCGTGGCATATGGTCAGAATATAAGCCGTATTTAGTGAGTCACAATAAATTGTTATTGCAATGAATGTTTGTACACGCGATGAACCAGTATACTAATCAATTAAAGTAATTACTATGTATCAGTTGTTTAATCGTGCTAGTCGGTCAATGACATTATGCAAATATTTTTTTAAATTTAACATTCAGTTTAACCCAATGTGTACGGCAGGACATATTTTATAAATAAATTTTCGGACTAAAAATATAGTCAAAAGAAAGAAAAAAACAAAGTTAACATTTTAATAGGTTTTTCAAAAACCGCGGAGCTTAAAATGTAATTGACGACAATGTTTTTTTACTAATGTTTTTCATTGAAATACTCATTTGAATGTTATACAAATGGACAGTAAAGCTTCTCAAGGAAACAAAATATTTGTCCTAAATTAATTGGCCATGAACATTTTTTCAAGCTGAAACCAGAGTGATACACACACTCATAGCATCTTATAATAATATATAAATCTCTAACGACAAAGCTGCGATGCAAAACCTCATAAAAGGGTTCCAAGTGTGGCAATAAGTGCCATTTTACTAACTTATGCCGTGATACGCCTCTGAATAATGTAACCCTCATCTAAGTGAAGTGCGGCGTAAAATTTATGTCATTAATATAAGCCTCAGGGTTTAATTATGACATAGCTATGTTGCATATCGAAACGTTGAATAATATATATTAACAATTCATACAAGTTTTTTGGACACCTACAGTACTTTAACAATCAAAGAAAATTGAGATAAGCATATGACATATATAGATCAATTCTGAATCAGACATAGAACCGTCGGTTTATTATACATACATTATATTCATTCACTTCCAGTTCATTTCAGTATGAGAATCGTAGACAATATTATGACAAACATAATTGTTTGTATACAAAAAAAATTGTTGTGTTTTAACAACAGTTTCATATACTGACAATAAATGTACTATCAAAGATCCAGTGCGTCGTTATAGCTTCTAGCAATAATGCAAAAAGGCAATTTCTCAACCAAATCCTCTAAGTCAACCCCATTCTGACGATTCACGCTCCATTAGTCATGCATCCCATAAAAAGGTAATCATTGGTCATAATGTCATTGCTGTATAGCCGACTTTTTGTTTAGGGATTGTTCATAGACAACTAACCGTATATTGTGTAAACATTTTATAATTATATTGAAAAAAAATCCTGCATTTTAGTACATAAAGTGAGAACAAAGGAGAACAACACGCACTGTATGAGCATTCGGTGATTTGCATCAAATTATAGAATATTTAACATAATTGAAGTAATTTTGGGATTTACACAAAAAATACTAATGTACCTAATATTGTTTTAAGTTTAGTGTAAAGTGGATCTTAAAGCTCTTGTGTTCACATTCCTATGTGCATTTTCAGCCATTTTCAAAAAGAAAATTCCACTTTAAATAACTCCGTCAGCTATTCAGGTCAGCCATTGCTCATAGTTACCGATCGAAAGATGTGAAAATGTTTGTTATTAATTTGTTGAACGCATTCAGATAAAAATGTACCAAAACGCGTCTTTAACGTCAGTTAAAGCAACAGTGGACGTGGTGAGCTTATAAGCCTGTTATTAGATCTCTAGAGAGCAAACATGTCGCTGAGAGTGCGATGTTTTCACTCCACTCTAATTACACCCTCGAGGTACTCGTAGTTACTGCGTTGGAGAGTAGAACATTTTATATGAAAATGAGTTCCCCTGGCTTATTAAGCTTGATCTATATTTATATACTCTGAACACCAGACAGTTTTGAATTTATTTACAAAATCAATCTAATTTATAAAAACGTAATTCATCACTAGCCAATTTCTTAACCAGTTGTTTGTCTCGTTATTAGACCACAGAATTATTTCTGTTAACAAAAAATGTTAGATTATTATTTAAAAAAAATCATAATCATATCTATTCAGCGTAAAATGATAATAGGACTTTTTCATTATATAAACAATACATGTCCTCGAATTCAATGTCATTTTTTAATTTCAGTATAAAAAACAAAAGAGAACGTAATACGCTTGAAAAAAAATCAAGATCACTGTCAATGTAATCTGTGACCATTGACCACGAAAAGCGTTCGTTTTCCGCTCTGTTGGTTTAAGAATTAATAAATAATAATCTTCTGTCAAAACGAATTTGAAGAAGATCACGCATGTTTAGTTTCCTCTGAGTTTCTATATGAAAGTATTATACTATTATAATTACTAAGGAATTTTCGTTTGTGTCTGACATCGTGTTCGAGGGTGCAATAATAGATTTCCTTTTTAACACCCGTAAAACTCTCAAACTTAAGGTTAACATGTCTAAATAAACAAGAAATTAAATTAAACATGGTATATAAAATTTCTTCTGGTACATAAAGGCCCATTTATTACATTGCGCGTTGCGTACTTTAAAGCAATCGTGGTCCGCAAGACACTGCTGATTAACTTAACAAATAACTTTATGAAGATGAACTGTATGCTGTCATATACGACTTATCTATTACCCTAAAATTCGTGTTTATATTTTTAACAAATTCTAGAACACACCTATAGCAAACAGTTAATATTTTTAACTATTTCAAGTGAAATTTTGCTGATAAGTTTGCTAAAGATTACGCTTTCGTAATACAGTACAGCCAAGGTTTTAAGCCGATGATAAATGTATTTGCCCATCCTTCCGGGGGAAGTGCCGACCCCATTGCAACCACTATTTGAACTTCAGGATGTCAAGCTCTAATGACCCTAGGTGAGGTTCCTGGTTAGCGGAAATGCATCATTGTGTGATAATTCCTTGGTATTGATTAAGGAATAAACTATTATAATTTATATCACATACTTAAGAATGTATTTATTTTGATTATAAGAAATTTAAAACAACACGGCTGATCTGATTTTTTAAAGGTTTTTAGGATACAGTCGGTTGGGATTTCGGATTGTGTGTGTGCTAATCATAGAAGCATAGGTCGCAATAACATCCTAAGACACTTAGCTAAGTCTCCACATTTTCACTATATTCATCATAGAATAATCGAAAGGAAAAGACGTGCAAGTGAAAAACACAATTAGATTTTTTTTTATATACAAGTAAACCATCTATATACAAATGATTCTTAAGTGAATGTTTGTTTTTAATTAATGTATCGTGTGCTCCCAAATGTGTCGCGCAACGCTGCTTTACAGCTTAGTATGATAGTTAATTTGGCGTAAGGTGGTTTACACATAGAAAACGTTTTAAACGTTATTTAACAGTTCATACATAAAATCTATTTTTTATAAATGTATGTCTGTTTTACTTTTTACTAAATAGGACTTACTTAATTACTATATAGAGTTATAGTTTAACACCGACTTCAATGTGTCACTAAACAATAGTTATAATCGCAAGCAACCCCAGGCGAGGTTCGCGTTAAATTCTGGTACGAAAAGACGAGTCTCACGGGTTGCCACTAAACTTCGCAAAGTTGCATATGAAATTTAAAAATTACAGCAAACTTTATGCTGTCCTGTTAATAATTCATATTTTAATTAAATAAGGCGAAAATAAATTGTTAACTCAGACTAGACTTCGGGTAGTTTCATGCAAACTACAAAGTAAGGCTTAAGGGGGTCCATAGGGAAACACAGACATCGGAACCGAGAATATAAGGATTTTCCTTACCCTATTTAATGAAAATGGGTTCGGTAATTGACAGCATTGCGAATAAATTGTAACATTCATCGACCTAAAACCTCTCTATATTGCGTTGTAACTTAACAGTTATAAAATAATATACTCGCCTTGTTCTATGAAGTAAATTTGAGGCTAAAATAATTTTAACAAGCTTTTTGTATAAATATTAATTAAAATACTTCAGTGCACTATACAAATTATTTTAATATTTATGATAAAATTAAAGTTTTTTTATTTGTATTGATGTTATATATTTATATTTAGGTGTTAAATATAACCGTGTAAACGTAACTTAAATAAAAACAACCCACCTAAAGTAGTATAAAACGTTATATTCAAATATAAGTCATGTTTACGCTGATAATTTAATTAATTATGTCGTTCTTATGCACATAATTAGGTAATATTTCAAGTGAAACTACAAAACAAGACTTCTCAAACGTAAATTACAATTTGTAATATTATATATGAAACAAAAATCTTAGACAGAGGCGTACGTAAATGTCTCTTTAATCTGCATCTCCTGGGTTCTGGATGCGAGGGAATAGCCGAAAAAAGACGTAGAAGCGTGTGATCGCACCAGTCGGTGTCTGAGGTTCTGGAGGGAGTTGCTGGCTTAAATAAACAACGCCTTACGGAAAGTAGACGATGATTCTGTCTAATTACACCCCAGCCTTAAATGGATGCCATGATTTTTTCTATGCCCATTCGTAATTTTTAAAATTTCATAGCTCATTTGGCCACGACAAGTAGTATACGTAAGCCTATTAGAAGCAGAAAATTTAATTACTTAAAATTTTCCAATAATCCATAGATTAAGGCAGAGGCAGAACGGTGTTAGAGCGTCAATACCTTCAGGATGATTAACAGCGCTCAGATAATCCCTGACCGCAATTTGCTACTTTTTGCTAAGACCGTACTAAATCCAAATGGAGCTGAGCGGTTTCGCAAATTTTTGGCATATTTCTGGGATAGAGTGCTTCTGGTAGCCGTAAAAATAACATATTTAGTTGCTGATAAATCAATCTGTAATCTTAAATCGTGATTTATAAATGAAATAGACGAGTATTCAAGCTTATATAGATTGCATAAGCTTACTGGTAGAGTTAATACGTAATTTCCATTTAATTTTTATTATATGTAAACGATAAAATGCAATGTATTTATGTAAATTGGCTTAGGATATAGATTTTTAAAAATATATTATTTCACTTGGACAACGTTAACTTATAATAGTGTCAACTGTCAACGTCAAAAATCGCGGAGAAATGTTTTCATCAGCCTGGAGCGCTGTCAAATTGGATTGGACGAGTATCCGAACGACGTCGTCTTCACTTAAATAAAATTACTAAAACCACATTTCAGGTAAAATTCGTACGTGACCTGAATTTTAAAATATAGCGGCTCCGGACTCTCCGTTTCTAATGTAATGCACTGTTTTTCCGGGGTTTTCCGGGATCTTTTAGATAATCCTATACCTTCTTTTAAATTGTACTATTGCAGAAACAAAATAACCCAGCTGTAAATTTATTTTTACGAATTTGTCTCTCGCTCACCACTATGGCTACAAAGCAATTGAAACGAGATACGTATTTAATGTCATACATTTTCAAGAAGTTCCTTAATTTATGTTAATTTAACTTTACCTTATTTAACCACATATATAATAATTCTAGTACCTTATAATATATAACTACATTTAAGATAGTAACATTTATATTTTACAGTAAACGACACTATAATGACACAAAAAGATGCAATAATTATTTATATTCATTTTATACATCAAGAAATATATAGTATAATTCAATCCATTACTTTGACTATATACAGTGTAAACTACATGTAACACACCCCGATTTAACGACAAACTCTCTAAAGCGTCGAAATCAATTGGCTTTGGTTGGATTAGCAATACAATACAATGATTTTTTTCTATCCATTTAACGGCTCTCAATAACGCCATTAAATGTACAGTCCTTTCAGTGTCGTTATATAGAGATTACACTGTATTTCGAAAAACGAACTCTTACTTTGTTTAATTAACACGGCCTTGAATGTATTACATCTAATCAACCTTACCTTTGGCACAGTTCACATTTTTATGGCCTCTTTAGGATTTAGACTTATACTGCTAAACGCATTATGCATACCAATGGAGCACGTGTGGAAACGATACTACAGTAACGTATACATTTATGTTAGTACATGACAACCAATTAAAAATAAACACATTTATGCATAGCTTTAGAATCATTCGAATGTTTATATGTAATTGCGTGAATGCCAATTATGTATTCAATACACGGGTTTTCCTCATTATTACCGCAATTAACACTTACACGTAACAAGAAAACCATTATGACAGCAACATGTCAGCAGGATCTACTGTGTGAACGTTATTGACCTATTTACCTATCATGAGCCCAAATTAATGTTTATAAATACTGAATATAGATAGCTAGGTTTTATTTAGGATTATTTAGAATATTTTTTTTATTATTTAAGTATACAGAAATTGCACACTTAATAGAAAAGGCCTTGACACGTATTAAAGAACATAATATATGTATCTAAACTCAGCTTCAATCAAGCATAACGATTCATGTATGTAAAGTTTTAAAATGACTGACCCTGGAGGCACGAAGACTTGTATGTGCTGCCAGGGACGTATCTACTATGTATTAAGGGTTTATTTGAAAAACAAGCAATTCAGCTGTTATAGGACTACTATGTTGTTTACTTGAATAGACATTACGAAATAAAATTTAAGTTTTAATAAGAAATGAGATGAAGTTAAGGGGTTCCATTCTTAGTGAAGATATTTTTCTTCTATCCCTACTATTCACATTAAACATATAACATTAATCTATCAGGAACACAAATAAAACATATACATTCATTCGATATAAATGCAATTATTCAACTTTATGGTTTAAATGAAATATAATATTTTGAATACGACCCTGGCTCCTACTTGTGTGGTTACCAGTAACCAACCATTATGTGTAGTGGAGCAGAAAATATTAATATTTAACAAATATATGTCAAAAGCTGCCAAAGCGGAGCTTTTCTCATGTTGAAAGCGAAATGTATTTAGGTCAAAGATTAAAGTATCATGTTTCTATTATGTGGTATTCGTTATTAAAATCAGTTCTTTTATGATTCTACTTATTTTCGGCTGCATTTCAGCATCTTGGTATTTTAACCTAACTAGAAAAGACACACTATAGATTATTTACATTGTTATAGGAAGGATATTCTTCGTCTTTATAAAAAATCGTAGCCTTCTTGACTACGCCCTATTGTTACATATAAAAGTACGCAATTCATAAATTAAAAATCTCAATGTTATTCTTAAAAGTTGAATAGTGAATGTTGCCATCTGTTTCTTTCAATTCATCGACTGACAAAAAAACGCTCGATACCAAGCTATCCTTGGGATGAGAACAAACCTTTTTTTGTACATGTTTTTACCTGCGAAGACAAATAGTGACACACTTAGTCACTTCAAGTTTAGTACAATAATATCGGTTAACGTATAATTTTACGTTGATCTATGGGTAGTGGTTTGGATAAGAAATTGGCAGAATACTTTTTTTTGGACAAAAGAGAAGGTCGCCCATGGACACTACCATTGTCAGAAAGTTCACTAATGTATTTCCGACCGTCCAGGATAATTGATGTAGTATTGTCAATTGATTTTTACGTCTGCGTTGTTCATTGATTGTTTTTATCTGAGATGTATGCGATTTTGTCAGTTTCTTAAACCCTACAGAATTGATAAAGAAAGAGTAAATATATGATTTTAATTTCAGGTCGTTGTTATAGCTTTTACGAGGAATTATATTATCAAATAAATGCTCAATATAACTTCGGGTGCGAAGGGAATTAAAATTACAATTTGTTTTGACATGTGTCATCAAAAATACTGCCATCAAATTTGGCGGGATTAAAACACGCGACACTCTGTGATTTAGTTATATTTTTTGTTGTGCAAAAATGCATCGTGTTTCATGCTGTTCAGTTTTATTGGGTTGCGAATATTTGTCCATTTTTGATTTTTGACATACAAATATGAATGCGCTATGTGTTTATTTTATTGTGACATCTATATAATCTGTTGGCGTTGAACAATGGTGGGCGGACGTTTCTATTTGATTTCTAACATGACCGACTTTTTAATTCCTATACCTTATAACAATTATAGTAATTACATTCCTTATAATTTAGGAACAAGCATTGCCTCTTTGATTTATTTAACATTTACTGTATTCGCTGTTTGTAGTTTACTTAAAATGACTATGTAATAAAATATTATAGAATTAAGTTTTGGTTACGCCTCGACCAACCGTGATATCCAAGTACTAGTCGTATTGACTGGGTTCTGCTGCAGCCACGTTTACGCGTGCCCACTATCTAGAGCTGCAGCTGATGTAAGGATACCCGAATAATACCAAACTTGATTGTGAGCTAGCTAGCCATTGTAGGGTACAGTGGGTTAATTTCCTGATTTTTTAAACTACCTAATTCAAGAAATGGGGAGAAACTGAACCGATATTTTAGCATTAGACAGCGCCTTGGATCGCTTTAGACCCCCTCCGTCCCACCGAGGGAATATGAGTCTTTATCAGTTAAGTTAATACTTGGTGAAAATATTAAAATGAATAAAATAAACATAAAGTAAATCTTGTTTGGCATTTGGGAGAGATGTATCGCATTCGTAGTAAAACAAAGGAGTATTACGCAAAAGTGAATTTATTTAAAGAGAACAGGTGACACATGAATTTGTATTGATAAAAGACCCCTGTCTCATATGCTCATGTCATCCCTCTACAAGGCTCTAGCTATTTTTCATCCTAATACTACCTTGTTAAAGGGAGCGCTTATCGTGGATCCCAATTTATTCGGTTTTCCGGATATTGTCATACGTGTCACGGCTGTCATCGTGTGGGCGAAACTTCTACAGTTTAAATTCGGAAAATTTAATTATTCATAAGCATGATTAATTCCCCTTTCTAATTTCTTCCATGAAGTCAAGCGTTTTACTACTTAAAACACAAGAGATTTTAGAAATTGTGTCGAACAGTTGGTAAAAAAAACATAAAATAATTATTGAACGGAAAATGAAAATATTATAAGCCTTATTATAAACATACGTTTTTCCGGACACTGCTAAAGTATTGAGTTTGTATGAATAATATAACTTTATTGTGGTTAACTTATTTATAAGGCATTTTCTATCGGCCTAGTACGTAACAACGGATTTGCATCGGCTAATGGTTTTACCTTGCATAGTTTTCATTACGTAAACTATAAGAGGATAATGTTGCCAATCTTATTTGAATGAGACCTTACATATTTATTCCAAAAGGGGCCGCGCTTAATTTTTATTACAATGTAAAATAACAAAACATTATTGACTCACGCAAATATCGGTAATTGTTTAAAATACATACACGCCCTAATCAATAACACCAGTTTGCAAATGATAAAAGGTTCTGTTTAATTAGTATACCTTCTATATTGTTAGTGAAACTTTTTGTCACCTCTATTTTCCTATAACACCCACCTTCAACTCAGGGACCGGGAAAATTTCCATAACATATCCAAAGGTGGAGATGAAATGTTACTTTAAGTGAACCGCATGTTTGTTTGCTCTCTATATCATAGAAAAACAAATTCACAAAGAGCCGGATGCGGTATAGTATTACAGGTACATATTGAAAATTAAAAAAAATACGATTTAATGCTATCATCGGTCATCGATTTGATAAACGAACGGATACCTACAACTGATACGAAATTAAAAATAAATTACTGTAATATTGCTTTTTTCTCTCTGGAAAACTATTTCCCAGCAAAGCTATATTAAATAACTGTTATAACGTAATGACATACAGGATAATATTTTTCTCTAAGTACTGTTCGTATGAGCTAGTTACATAAATGATGTGCAATCTGTTTAGGAAGAGGAAGTGTAAGATCACGACCAAGATGGATCAATGAGTTCACATGCGTATGCGCAATGTGAACCACACATTCAATGTAATTATGGGCTTCAAACAGAAAATGTATTGTCTGGCAGAGAAATTTAGTCGCTGCAATTTGTACTATAACGTGTATTATATATAGATTTAATTTAGATTATATTTCACTTTCATTATATGTCAAAAATAACATCTATATTTTTTTAAGAAGCAGAAGGCAAACGAACAGTCGGGTCACTTCGAGTGATGTCCTAACATCCAACCATGTACACCTGTTACGCCAAGAGGCTTACAAGTGAGTTGCCGGCCTTTGAGGGAGAGAAACGGTCTTAGCTGTGATATAAAAATTAACCAGGTGCCTTGAAACACAGGCATCTCAAGTACCAGTTTCTATAGAAATGATAATTATATGCACACAAAGACAATAATAATAAAATTTCTCTTTAATTCTATTCGATAACTGAACCTTGTCAGAGTCAATGCACCAAAGCGAACAGTGGTGTCATAGTACCACTTTCAAATCGTTTACTGAGGTACTTAACTCTAATTCACCATGATGGAGCAGTTTCTGTTGCAGTGTATGAAATTGTTAACTTTAACAAGTTAATGCTTTTTGACTTGAAACGAAAGTAAATTGTCTCGCATAATTTTTTTCGTAATTTTCATACATCAGAAATAGATTTATATGGATGTAAATATATTATAACAAGCTATCTTTTTGTTAGCACTTCGATTTATCTTGTATGTTATTAAAGATAAACTATAACTATATATAACTAAAAGTTATATACTCGTAAATCAATATAAAAAAAATTCTAGGAGTCATATAAATAAAGAAAACCTTTCTTTAATCATTTTTTAAGACTTCTCACTAAGTTTCAACGTAGAATCAAGTGTTAATTGTGCACTTAGGGTGAAAGTATTGATCTATTTGTAAAAATAATATTGTTCCTTATATATATATGTAAAGAGTAGTTCTGCGTGCTTATAGTTTTGTAGGTTTCAAATTACATTTCAATATTATGTGATCATTGTTTACAAAGAAGAAACTAGCACTCGATAACACTGTAACCATGACGATTCAACAAGGAATTTGAATATAGAACGACTCTTAACTATTAACGTATACACCTAAGTGCAGTTAGTTATAAAGCGATATACCGTGATATAAAGGCAAGGTCGCAACGTTCACACGAGTTCTCAGGCTCAAAGTAGACCGCATGTAGTATTAAGTTTCATTATTTTGTACATTTAACCTTAGCTTGTGTATTTAATCTAAAAAGTTTTCGGGTTGTCTTAACTTGATGTAATAATGAATGGCTAAAAGATTTTTGGCAGGGCATTCAATAGCAAGGGATTACTTGAAAGTCTTGGCCGCCGCCCACGCATCGCAAAGCTTTGTGTGTTGCCAGGCCCTAAGAAAATGAAAGTTATGGTAAATAAAGGAGATCTAAAAGAGAGGAGAAAAAAGAATATTTGATTTTAAATAGAAGCATCAAGTATGTGCAAAACGTATTGAATTTGGCATCGTCATTGCAAATTGACTGCAGTCAACTTGTTGAAATGTCAAAGCGTACAAATACCTAAACGAAACTTTATCTTGTCGAAAGTTTAACATTTGCTTGTGTTATATTGATTCCAACAATACAAGTATACAACTGTAAATGGAAACTTTACGCGTATATGTAGACCTAAGCGAATAGTGAGGTAATATTCAAGTCAACCATAATATCAATATCAAGAATATATTTGAGAAGCGTTCAAGACAGCCTGAATCAATCTCTTTATTATTGTATATGTATAAAACAAAACACCTATATATAAAATAATGATTTAGTTACATTATTTATAACTCAAGAACGGCTGAACCGATTCGCCTGAATATTGGTGGAGAGGTAGCTTAGAACCAGGACACAGGATACCATATCAACTTCAGGTTAATTCATTATAAAATCAAATAATATTGTTGTAGTCCGCCTCGCCGCCTCCGCCTGCAAAGCCCATCAGGCTCGATAATTAACTGTACACTTCTGTAACACCTGTACTTTATGGAAGCAATAAACATACTGAATACTGAAATACTTATAATAAAAAAAAAAATAAAAATAAAAATCTGTCTTCTCAATTCCTCCAAGGCGGAGCAAGTTCGCCGGTTTAGCTAGTCTTAATTAAAAAAAAATAGTTTCTTTGTGTCTATTTGTTAAACTGAGGAAGTCGTTAGTAAATATGAGTTATATTACACCTATCAGTTTCTATGCATAACATAATCTCGTTAATTTATATTAATAACATAATATCAATAACACGATGGCAACACATTTATTTTAATGTAGTAGTGACAATTAAAAGCCATTCTTCATGCTGAGGCCATTTGTAAGCAAGTGTCGTGTTTTTAATTTGTGCTCATAATCTGACATTGTTACATTTTCAGGCGCTATTAAAAAGAGAAGTTTAATTTGCATTATAATTAGACGGTTTAAATAAACTTGCTGTTTATAGTGCTGGTAATTTATATTGTGTTATGTAAATTCTAAGATATGTGTGACGAGATGTCACTTGAGCCATTAGTTTTAAATGAGTGGTGGTTAAAGTGTATTGACTATATTTTTGGAACTGGGATTATTGAGGATCTGTTAGTTTCAGTATTTTTTATTACATATGAATGTTACCTATAATGTGTTAGTTTAACTTTGTATTCGATTATTTTAGATTTTCATTTGGTAATATAAATCGAACACTTGCATCTATAGATTTCGTTTAAAAGGTTAGGTTACCTCTTCAAAGAAACCTAATTAAGATCTATTTCTACGCAGTTTTAAGATAACTGCATCACTTTGTTTCTGACAAAATATTGTGCTCTTAGATAAGTAATGCGTGACAAAATGTCAGTTAATTTTGTTAAAATTCCGTTTTTCTAAATATAGGGGTGAAAAGTTTAGTTCGGAATTATTGAGAGTTACATTTAAAAAAATATATTATATGTATATAAAGAATAGAATCTTAAACATTTATGGTACCTAGTTCAAGCCCATCATACGGCGTGGAAATAGTGTTAGTTACCATGGTTACCACGTTATTTCCGTATGCGAATGGTAACCATGGAAACAAATAACATACTTCAGCCCTGTTTATAGCAAATAAGATTTTCAGTCTTCTCAAGTTTATGGTTTAGTTATTAACACGTATGTTTGTAGACCTAATTAAAATCAATACAGTTTATAGCTTCAATCGTAACACGAGGTCATAAAACCACAGCCCCGTCAAATGTATGTCCACCTATGATGTCGTAAATGCGTGCACAGCGAATAGACATTATATGTACTGATAAACGTATTTAGATAGTGTTCATAAAAATCTTATATAACTTATGTAATAAATAAATTATAATAACTTAGGTATTGTAATAAACTTCACATTGACGGTATATTCCGTAAAGAAGTATTTGCGCTATATTTGTTTGAAAAGTTTATATACCTGTGGTGTGTGAAATTCTGATATTTTATAAACTTACAATCCCCTTGTACTAACTAAAATAGTATTCTCAAATGTCTGTTTAGCGTCAGCACTTTCTATCTATATAACGTTATATTTGTATTAAAAACTGCCAACTGTGTTCGAAATGAAACATTGCGCGACAACCTAAACACGCGTATTGCAAAATTATCGTGACTGCCTAGAGTGGTCTAGCTCAGAACATTGCCACACACTAATTTTAATTTAGTATTAGGTTAGTGAAGAACCAACTTGACTAGTAAGCACTTTGAATTACACTAAAACAAATTTAAAATGTCTGTTCCTTATGGCAGAGTGCTAATGCTGGCGGCATTTACACGCTGTCTCGATACTTATACGTTGAGCGAGAAAAGCATAAGTTCTTAAGTCACCGGTACTGACTGCCGGCCTATTTAATTTGTTTATATAAGTGTTATTATTTTATTTTGTACTTTTTTAAAGTTGTACTTTTAAAGAATACTAGTGTACAATTTTAACATTGTATGGGACATTGCGAGAACATTCTATTTGTATCTGCCAAACCATTTTCATTGCATTGAGAATCGTAGTATACAAGGCCCTGCGCGTTAATCACAAAAGACCGGCATGACAATTAAAACGCAATACAAATTCGATTTTATCATCTCTTTTCTTAATAATGAACAAAAACTACAATCAAATTCGTACCTGACTTGTTTCAGTTAAATATAATCTTTTTGCCATTGATACGTCACAAAGCACTGCATAAGAAAGTGCGTACTCAGAGAATGCAGTCTTTGCAATTCCGGAGTGATCCTTCTGTGAACGGTGTTTCAGGAGACAATTGTTTCATTTTACAAGAAACTGCTTTTCACGCTGCGACCTATTTTACATTTTCTTTGTAACTTTTGTATGACATAAATAGTTACACTTACCGCAAACTAAATGTTATAATAAATGTTTTACAAAGCACTTTAGAATCAATATCTTCACACGGAATGCGGATTTTACTGTCTTTCAGTAGGCTCAAATTATGATGATTGTTAGTTAAGGCTATGTCTATTTTAACATGACCTTTTCTTGAGGCATAATGGACACCAATCGCTGATGAAAGCATAAAAAGCACCACCAGTAGACCAGTTAAAAGAGCTATTTCGAATATCAAAAAAATATTCCATATTTCCTCTAGGGACTGAACGCATGAACAAAATAATACAGATCATATGATTTTGTTTATGCGTGCGTATAACGATACTAACGCATGTAATATGATTCGAATCTAGTACAAATAATGGTACATAAAGCTCGTCCAAAGAAAGTTAAGCCGATCAATCAGTATGGTGTCGTAAAACTTATGAAGTTGAAATAGTTAATTTCTCATTTCGAAAGTAAATTAGAAAACACGAACGGTCAACTCGCAATTCGCGTAACTGAAAGACGGAACTAATCATCTTCATGTAATAGTTTCCACTTTTTCAAACATAATTAATTAATCATATTTCATTGTCAACTCTCGTTCTCATTCGTCAAACATTACACCAAAAATAATATTTATTTTATTGATTCTAGTTAAAATAAAACGTATCTAAATAAAGACACATTTGGAGTGGTCTTTATGCGGATAAAATAAACAATCTTCGAGTTATTTGTAATAATACTTTTAACAAAGATTGATGTTTAAAACAATAAGACTGCATTAAAGTGTCGTGCAAAAAATAAAAACGTTCAATTTTCGTTTGTTCACGTTAATACATAGTACAATAATTAATTTACTTTTTATACCAGTTCCCCAAGAGTTATTAGTGTTCGTTAGCCACATTAGCGTTAGCTATATTTTTTATGGAAAATTAGAAAAATATATACCTTAATAAAAAACATGAGTATAATTATTTCACCAACTGGATTTCCTAGTGTGAATCACATTTTAAATTGCATTAACCTCATTGTTTATCAAATATAACATATTACGCAACTGTAAAAATGTGTAACTAATTGGCGTCATTAAATAACTGCTCGTTATGGCATGTGATCTTCTAATCTTTTTACTACTATTACATCATATTAAATAACGTTCTAATGATTAAAAATACTTTAATTGTAACCAAGAGATGGTTGTCTCTTGTACTCGTTATTATGATTTTGTCTACTCAGTGGTACTAAGCTACTAAGCTTCTTCGATTTCGATTCTCGATCTTCTATTCGTTAAGATAAATTTTCTGATGTCTTATTCAAGATTTCTCTTTTGTAACGAGCCGCAGTTTTATCAATGTATAAAAGAAAGAATGAAGGAGAAAAATCATCTATCAAACGTGATCTGAATTGAATAACTTACGCCTCGTAAATGTGACATTATAGCAACGGATCGTTAAACGTTTGGCATGACAATTCTGTGCCTATAATCAACAAAAAATTGCCAGATAATTTCATTAAAAAACCTCAAAATCAAAAATAGTTTTATCAATGCTAGATTTACAAAAATCTATTGAACGTAACAATAAATTCGGAAACAGCCGAATTTGTACCTTTTAGCCAATACGACAAGCAGAAACTACAGTATTTTTAAATAACAATACAATTGTATTAATAAAATGTGTGGAAAAAATCACTTGTTAGATTTTTCTCTATGTGACGTCTTTTGTTTTAATCAAGCTACAATTATTCATTCCTTTATACGATTGATGCACTTTATAATCATATAATCGTGACTTCGTAATTGATATTACGAATTCGTGGCAAGGTTATAAGTGTTAGTACACTTACCAAATTAGGAATTCTAATGTATTGCGTACCAAAGGTCAAGAAAAAAGTGTTTAATGAAATCTTATTGTTTCACTCAACAAATAAACTTAACGCTTTAGGACATTATTATGTTTATATTTATTTGATGGTTAATTTTATTTCGAATATAAAATAAGGTCGATGATTCTTATCGTGTTAGAAAAATAATGCTTGTGCCTTCACTATCAACGACTTGTTGTATTTTTAAGTATAAATAGCATAGAAAAAAAAATCTCCATTGGATATCAAGTTAAAAATTAACATTTTTGACGTTTACCCAAATTCGTCTGATAACTTTTTACGGCACCGAAGATAATAAATACTACAATCTGTTGAATGTTTACATAGATGACCAGTTTATGTATTGCTTATTTGAACAGATAAGATCTACAGAAAAAAAATTACAAAAAAATGTATGCGACTTTGCCAAGGGCGTACGACAATTAAGAAAGAACTCACTCTTATCCAGATTTTTTCAATCTTCTACTGGGCTTACCTGAAAAAAAAGAGCTATTAATACAAATTGGTAATAAGAGTGCAAATTAAAACTGGGTAAGTCGTAAATTCGAAGCCTTTTGCAAGCTTTATGTTACGTTTTTCCTTTTAATATTGTTTACTCAGTATTTACACAATGGAATAGTTGACAAAAACGGCAATTAAATAAGAGTGGCCTTTACGAGGCCCATTTACCGGATTGCTTAATTAACGAATTTCGCGTTGTTCTAATATTAAAAAATGTTATGTAATTCTAAATTTTAAATAGACTAATAGGTTTATTACAAAAGACATAATGGGTATTTTTTTTGGATCAGCTCCAGAATGTACGCTCCAGTAATGATTTTTTTTTAAATAAAAAATAACACAAAATGAAGACTCGTTATTATAATCAATATAAAACTTTACTGACTATAGAATTTGTCAAATGATCTGTGAAACTCTGTTGTAACATATATCATCTCTTTTATTTCCTTTATTGCTTTAATAATTGTTTATTGGTACCATTTATTTGGTCTGAAAAGGTTTTACACAATAATAATTCCACGTAAACAATATGTTGTAATATTTATTTAGTTTTATTTATTTATAAGAGTAGTATTTATAAACAGTAGAAGTAGACGTTGTTAATACATATAAGAGCAACGGGCGGCTATATAATATAGAAGTTTTCAAAATTAAATGCCTTATGAATTCGAACACCTTACACACTTCCCGATCCTATCCGATCAGCCTCCTCACTATTATCTTATAAATCACTTCTTCGTAAGCATTTCTTGTCTACAATATAATTATTTATAATTCTAGATTTAAATTAGCATATTTTTCGGTTTTTCTTATTTTAATGTATGTTGTGTTTTGTTTCTGTATTATTATTATTATTTGAATACTTCGCACCCTTTGCACCTGTCTTATTATATTTTAAGTATTCTTTTATCGTGTGGGTTGTCTGGAAGAGATCGCTTATTAGCGATAAGGCCGCCTGTTGCTCTTATATGTACTAACATCTGTTAACGTCATTTGCTTCTAGTGTTTAAGTGCAATAAAGTGTAAAATAAATAAATAATATGTTTTATATCTTCTTCGCATGATTTCAGATGTTTTTTTTTAACTTAATACACTTTTTATAGCTATTTGGCTGTATTTTTTCGTACGTTAGTATCGATAATTATAAAATTGTGTCATTGTGAGCCGTAAATGTACGAAATTTTAAGTGATTTGATAAACACATAATAGCCCATTAAAATCAATGCTACAGTCCCTACCATTAACATATATTCTCACAGTTGATCGCGTGCAAGAATCTCTTAATGCCTCACACAAAGGCTCAAAGGTATGCGTCGACGCATCAATTACTCCAAATAATTCTAACGAGCCAAACACGCCATAATTACAAGTTTGTTAATGACCTCTTGGCAGTTCCTTCGATTATCATAGACACTTACAGCTCATTTGTATGTATAATGAGCCGCATGACCCATTACACTTTGCATGAATCGTTTTTTAGGATTACGATAACTCAGTTTTTCGTAGTTTTGTTCAAATAATTGATTGCTTTATTCGCGATAAATTGCGACAAATTTTTGTATATATTTGTAATTATAATTTCCACGTGCCTTCGTATTGAATGTGCTTTTTATGAATATGGCTAGTACATGTTTCGAAAATATCTAATTTCCATAATATAACGATTGACTCACAAATCTTCATTTTAATTAATAAATATGCCAATTAATATCTCATCATTATTATATTTATACATGTAATGTATATGCGTTATGGAAGGTACTTTAAAGAGTACATAGTTAATTAGAACCCAATTTATCAAATAAATACGCAATGATATGCACTAAAGTAACCAGTGATTGAAAAAATGGCATTTGAAGGCGAGTTTATTTATATAAACATTCAGTAATAATAAATCAATTTAAGATTCATAGGGAATGTAACTTTCATACATTAAAATAGTGGTACTTTTAAGCCACAGAACGGTACCGTTCGTTATTTACATTGCAACAAAGCTTACGGTTTTGCATATCATGCTCTGCTTATCTTAAAGGTTTTGTTTGGTTAAAGCTCGTATTCTGTTCATTATATAGAATTTGATGTCGTTTAATGGTCAGTTTATATAAACAGATATTTTTGTGTGTACTTTGTATTATTACTTAAATAATGTTTATTCACGTTAATTGATTTTTAAATGACACGATTGAATTGTTGTATTCTACTTAAGTAATTGAGAATTAATAATATCATGTTATTTATTAGAGTTGAGAAATGCATGTGTTTAGATCACTTGTAGGTAAAAACTTCTATGGCGAAATTATCAATATTCAAAGTTTCTTTAATACATCAAACTCTATAAATTCAGTAACTATTAAGGTACATTGTACCATTTTGAATTGGCTTAAATCTAAATGACTACGCCTGTACGCAACAAAGCTGGGAAGCAGTTAAGAAACTCTGCTTGGTTGTTCTTTTTGACCCTCAAGTTAGCCACATTTTTATCAGAGTTTGTCATAATTAGAATCTAAAGCGCTTCCAAGCCTCAATGTTGGAACGAAAAACTCATTGGCCACAACTTTACTAATGAGAATTTTCATTGAAATGTAACATCATAAGTTCCAGAATGCGGGTTTATTTTATTAAGTAGATAACTTTATTTTCTGTCCTAATTTCTCAAGTGGACGTACCATAAACATAGTATCTAACAACTCATAAGTAGGATCAAGTTTTAGAATAAAATTAATGAACC
Organism: Leptophobia aripa; assembly: GCA_951799465.1. NCBI lineage: Eukaryota > Metazoa > Arthropoda > Insecta > Lepidoptera > Pieridae > Leptophobia > Leptophobia aripa. The sequence goes on along the minus strand of OX637272.1, from coordinate 2,612,189 downwards.
ATTAAACTTATTTACATTTATATATTTAATGTCCCGACGTTTCCCGTGCTTTATGTGTCGTTCCGGGTAAATTTATCCAGGATACTGGTAAGCATTTATTTTCTTTATACTCGTTAATATATAAAATTTCACACTGGAACATTTTAATCCATCCCACTAGAATGTTCAAATGACTGGGTTGTATATATTTTTACATATGAATATATAAATTCGGGAAAAATATAAAATACTACGTATTGCAGTAGTATGTTCGTTATTGCAGTACTTTTTGAAACCGGTATAGCGAGCATACGGAAGCCACCTAACCGGCCGAATCACAGGTGCACACTGCACTAAATCACTTGGCCCGATTTTTATTGCAACTTTCTTAATATATCAAATACTATAAAATAAAAAACATGCTTTATTGTCTATTCAATTCAAGACACAGTGATTCTAAACGTGGGTCTAACTAAGCCTGAATTAGTCATCCACACCATAGCAATTTCTAATTGCATCACTTACGAGATTTTTGACCACTAGGCTAACACTCAACTTTTATGTTGTTAAAGATATTTAAAAATTGGTATAGCTCCGATGTTTTGCGATATTACAATATAAATTATACTATTACTGCGTAGAACGAAAGCTTTAATTTAAATAAGATTATGAACAATTAGTACGCGGATAAAATTACGTAGTCAAGTTAGATTAGCAATATGTCAAAGTGGTGTCCGATATTACTAAACTACGTACCACAATATATTCTTAATTGTATACGAAGCTATGACAAACAACTTTTTCCTTTGACTACTGTAGTGGATGCGAAAATATAGGACATGCTCTACGCTGAGTATTATCTGTGCATGTTTATGTCACACAGAATACATCTATCGCTCCCATTTTCGATTATATTTTGTCACAGCTATGTCACAAGTCTCAATACACGGTGCATTACAGTCCGTAATGAAACTGTGTTCTAATCTCATGTGACTTGCTAGCCTCGATGTTTTGCCCTGACACATATACCTATATATATATGTACTATTGACAACCAAGTACGGGCTCAATCTGCAACCAACGTTTGCTCCATGAATTATTGATTCCTTTGTGTTTACGTATGGATTGGTGACGATTTTGTTTTATTTAATTTTCAATAGACAATTTCGGAACTATATTTCGTTGAACGATGTTTGAGGTTTTATATTGAATTAATTAATGGTTGCCGGGTGAAAATTAAAAATAATGTTGGATCGCTCCGGCGAGACTGGCGAGAGAATTTTTCATTTTTAAACTTTTCACAAATGCTGAAAGCGTTTCAAATTCGAAATAATACATTTTAACTTTGGATTAATGCTTTAAAATATTTTAAGGCTCAATAAATATATAGTTCGAAATACCTCCAGATCTATGATCTATAATGTATTATAATAATGTTAAATAATTATTATATTATATTATATTATATAAATGATTCATCTGAAGTACAGCATGAGATACAACACTCTATTCAATTAGGCAAGTTGAAGAAAGTTGAAAATTTGCTTGTGCGGGTGTCATTTATCATGTAGGTTACCATGGTAACGTGTCGCAGGGAATAAAGGTCACATCACTCAAATAAATATGTTTTTTCCACTTGGCTGCTTCAACGCCTACAGTTTTGTAAATAACCTTCGTTATGTCCAAGTTTGATAACAAGCTGAATGTTTTCCTGTTATTTACATCAAATATGCTTTAACGAACTATATTAAAACATTTTGTATTATGTTTTGTTTTTAAGAGGAAGGGTTAGAATCAGAACTAAGTATTCAAGTACAAATAATTAACTGAAATTTAATAAATCTTTTAAAAGATAAATCTATTTTACCCTGCAATAAAACTCACAAATTAAATTATTTTAGTTATGGCATAAATAATCCTTGTATTTCAATTACTTTAACAGATTGGCCCAAAAATAAATCACACTATCTATAAACTCCTATAAATTAGGGGAAGTGGAGCCGTCTTATAATTATCTTTTTAGTGTCGTCCAAACAGTTTGAACTAAAAATATCCGGTCGTTAGTCGCCAGAATAAAATTAGTCAACAATTTCTGTTTATTTAGAACTGTTGAAAGGGAGAGTGCACTGTTAAATGAAATTTGTGAATACTATAACGTGTTGACTTTAGATTTAGTATGCAACGCTGCTTTAAGCTTAACAAAGCTCGTTTCAAACTCGAGAATAATAGGAGTTGTTATTACATTTCGGCTATAAATTAATATAGTTATATCGTTACGATAAACAGAGTTATATAGAAAGATGATATTAAAATACATTTATATATATATATATAAATATTACTCTCCTTACAAATGCTTTAATATCATAAGCGTCAAGTGATACAATAGGTTTATCCTGTTTTACTCGCGTTTATTCCGGTAAGATTCCCCCATCCGTTTCCTGCTCTTTCTTGTCCCTCCCCTTTCTTTTAAATCCCTCTTCTCCCAACCCCATCCCCTGTCCTATTTCCATTCCCTGAAAGTACAGCAACACAACACACCAGCAGCCTTGCTGTCGTTCAAGAGCACCAACATAGTAAAATGTACATAATTATAATTGTGTATATTTAGTTAAGTGATTGAAATATCAAGTTAAAATCGTAAATAAGACTTCAATTCAATTACGATAAAAAGTATATAAAACACACAGATAAATTATAAACACGTCAAGCAGCTTTTAATAAAATGGTGTATGTAGTGTGTCCTAACTTTGTGGCAAAACGATGACGTTTGTAGGACATGGCATGTCATGTGTAATTCGCGTGTAAAATGTCGCATATAAACTGTATGGTTTGGTCTCTCGCGAATTCTTTGTCGTCTTTAATCGAATTCCGACTAATAGGGTATTTTAAGATCACTTAGATTGTATTGGTGAAATAATACTAAATTTTACCGGTTTTTTAGGTTTTAAAACCTACGATAAACACCACTGGAAAATGTCGCGCATTTTTTGAAAAAAGAACAGTCATTGTATATAAGCTTACCAAGTTTGATAAAGGAAAAAACCTCACATGAATATAAAAATTCCATACAATTTACTTTACGTAAGTTTGTAAAAGTTATTACTATCTATTGTTTATATATTATTATATATAAACGTTACAAATTAACTGCACGTTGAACCTGTTAAATCCATTAAAACTCAAGCACCGAAAACTCCAATCGTTCAATTAATGAAATAATTACAGCGACTAAACATTCGCCAGTAATTACGTTAATTTGCTTATCTCAATAACTAAAGCCTGATGAATAGATTATTAAATGTAGCGTAACTGCGAACAATGGAGGGCCTGATTCTATAATTCAAGTGGCTATGAATGTCAACGTAGTTCTTAGCTATTGAGAGGACGCTTTCTATTTTGCTCCATTCAAACATAGAATATTTTAACACTTTTCCTGAACTATTATATCACCTAATATATAAGATAATAGGTTGGTGCCAAATTATTTGTATTATTCTAATTGATAAAATTCTTATTCTGTATTAATAATTATTATACAATATTTACACTTCAAAATAAACAGGGTAAAACGGTGTTCCGTGGATATCAAAAAGAAATGATATCCACTTGCGTTATAGAATCGGTAGACTAAAGATATCGTGGCCATTGTCACAGCTACATTGCGGAGTGCAATGAAGTGAAATAGGAGATAAGGTTTATATTGCTCATATTTTTATAAAATATTTTAGATCGAGCAAAATTTGCGGGACATTTTCGTATCTGCTCCGTCTCGTCGTCACGACGAAGTTTGCTAATCTCGTTAATACATTTTTGATAAGCTTAGACGGAGTACGAAGTAAAGTTAATTTTTAATAGTGATGTAAATGTTGTATTTAGCTGCATACATAATACAGCTACAACTTTTCGGTTTTCCGTTTCTTTGATAATTTCCATCAAAACTAACTAAAATCGAACCAACTACCTCCCGATTGAGAGCGCACGCTTAGACTATCTGGTTAACGCTGCCTTGTAAACATATCAATAATATTTTGGCTTGGAATAAAGAGATGGTGACAGCGTTGTTTTTGCCTATTTTCTTACTCATCATGATTATGTTGAATTTATTAAAACGTAATTCACGGGTTTTATGTGTATCTTATTATAACATGTATTGTGTTTAAATTATAAACGTGAAGCAATATAAAAAAGATTTTTATAATATAAGTACATACACCTCAAAAATCGAATTGGGTAGCGTTAGCTTTTTAAACATCAAATATTTCATGTATAAAATCGTTGTACCTGTTCCATTAAGTGACCGCTGACCCGAGACGGAAAAAGCGGAATCCATTTGTGGTAAAAAAAAATTTGGAATGCCTGATTAAAATGCGTACCCACAAGTTTAACTCGGGTCGTGAGGCTAGATTAGTTTTGGACATTTTATTTTTCTGCCTCAAAGATTTAATCAAATTTAAACGGCTTTTTCTTATCAAGTGCTTTCTATTTACATTATGTAACTGGGTTTGGATATATATAATGTTCCGTTTAGCTTAACAACCGAAAATGTTTTCATGTGGTATTGTAAATTAAATAATTTAAGATGTGGAGTTATGATATAGTTTCACATATTATATGTATATACAAATATATGGCAGTTTAAATTGAAATTTGAAATTAAAGGCAGTTTAGATAAAAGACAGAGAGGAAGTGGTATGCCGATCGATACGCGTATACACCCCATGATATTATTGTTATTAATTAAACTTTTAGTACTATGAACAATGTTTATGAAAATTGAAAACGTTTATTTCATGTGAGAATAAACATGTAAAATTACAAACTCAAAATAAGAAGTATAAAACTGAAATAAACTAAAACACTAAAATAAATTTAAAAAGTTTTGTCTTTGTGGTAGAGTACCCATAATGCTGGCGGCATTTCCTCGCTGTATCGCGATACTAATACGTTGAGCGAGAAAAATACCAGCTCTTGGGTCACCGGTACAAACTTCCAGACGCCTACTTCTTAAATAATCACCTTTGTACTTGTACTCAAATTTCTATGTCTGTGCTACAATAGGAACCAATTCAAAGTCCGAGGCAAGAAAAAAAACCATTATTACAATTTAATCTTATAAAACAGAGTTAACAGCCGTTTTCTTTGTCTTCAAAGAAATACTACTTATCAATACACTTTCAATTGGTTGAACAATTCTTTGATGTCTTACGTAATAGACTTGCTGTGAACATTGTGCTTGTTACGTGACGAATTGAAAATTCGTATTTTAAGAAACAATCTTGTAAAATTACGTATCGAAAATTGAATATTTTAACACAGTTTATACGTATTGTGAACTTATTGTTATTTTAGAAAACGGATCGATTTATTCAAATGAACTTTATCTACGACAATATTGATTTCGATATACAGATTATATATTTTTTTTTAATTAATGAAACAAAAGCTTAATATTATTATATTTTCAACAAAAATAATACAGCAATATTCTTTTCATGTTTAGAATTGAAGGGATTTCGACATAAAAGTGATCGCCTTAATATTCTATCCATTAGAGTTTAGTTTTCAAGATAGGATAATGGAAGGAGCGTCCCTAGAGTGCAACCATTAAAACCACATGTGCCACGTCACCTCGCCTTTCGCCACTCGCTTCTCAAAATAATAAGGCAATTATTTTCACACTTTGTTTTTAAACTGCAGAGGAAACTCGTATGTTATTTGATCTTACTGAGAAATAAAACGTTTTTCCTTACACTTATTTCAGCACAATATTTTTATATGAGACATAATTGCAAAATAATTTATTATGTAATATGTAATGTATATATTTAATAAAACATAGACGGGTTTTTAAAGTAAGAACTTATTAAAGCGTAATCATTTTTACTTTTATACCTTAGGGATGTTATAAGTCATTTAAGTAAGTAGATACTTAACATACCTATTAAAACAACCATATAAAACAATAGAGATTAAATTGCATGATAAGTTAGCCGTTTTATATTAACTTTCAAATTCACTGTTAAAGTAAATCTAAATAAACCTAAGCTCAAATAGTGAAACCAAAGATTAAACTTCCAATATTTCGGTAACGTATAATTTCAATAATTCAAAGCAAACAGAATTAGCAAACAAACGTTTGAGAAACTGTGCTGTAATTTGTTTACGTTCTATACTCTGTGCTATAGAGGTAAGTGAGTCTGTGCGCACTCCGGTTCTGTTCCATAATATTTATACTAGGGGATCAACAACGATTTATACTCTGTATTCAGAGGAATGTCGTTAGAATAAATCCTTGTCGTTTCCTGCATTTATTTAATATATCAAAAATCTAATACAACTTTTATGCCGTTATAAAACTGTTCTATGTACAGAATAAAACATGTTGTTTGTTATACGCGTATTTATTCCACATGATATTGTCAGATAAAACTTAATTTTGAAAGGACCATAGTTTCACTCTTACTTCTATAAAATACGTGTTTGTTTTTCTATTTATGCTATCAAATACGTGGGCGACATCTTAAAATTTCCCCTCCTTAGATTTTATTCAAATCGATTTACCCCAAGATATAGAATGAATCAAAATTAAATCGTCTAAATTCTAAACATGTTTATTAAGCAAATAGGGGGAATTCGGGAGACATCAAAGGATCCAAATAAAATTCACGTATTTGAACGCGCTACGAACATCTGCTTCTAATAAAATACAATTACAGCACCCTGTATATATTTTGACGGTAATCGATCTACTGTTCATGGAACTTTTACAAATAATATGTAACAACCGTAATAATGCAGTAATTGAGTTTATATTATCACAATAACCTCGCAATTCAAAAGATTTTCTGATATTCTTACTTTTAAAAGAAGTAATAACGAACTAACTTATTACAAGAGAAAAAGGATACTTATTTATTGCAACACCAAGAAGTTTATCACTGCCTTTTCTTTGTGCGTGTATCATACATAATAATAAACTACTACTACGACTAATATATTCAAAAACTATTGAACTACAGTAGTTCTACGTACACCTACGTTAGGTATAAACTGACAGTCTTGTAATAAATAATTATGAAAATGTGCCAGCACTGTTAATCAACGCGGTGTCGTGCTTACAATCTCATAAATTTCATTTATTCCCGGTTACTTTAATAATTTTTCAGCGCTCGTTACGCCTTGACACCGAATCCTCTTCATCAAAGGCCTCTTTAATTAATTCTATTAAAATACCCTAATCTTAACTTATTATGAATAAAATTGACTTTATTGTCTAAGCAACTGACATTTATCTTTTATACATTATACATAAGAATTTTTGCATAGTACCTAAGTGTGGTCTTTCATTTTAATATTTATTTCCAATTGTGGATCAACGCGACTACTTTTAACATAAGCGATTGATGCGATTAAAACCCCAAATATTAACTATTTTCTGGTTGCTTGATATATTTTTGATGGAATATGTAAATAATTGTCTAACCGTACTTAAAAAAAATACACATTAAACCAAAACCTCTACCAGATTCATGTCAGTAGGTCAAACCAGATAGAACTAAGCACCTGTTAGTGCTCAGAGCAGGTGGTTTATGTGACCTAAAATCGGTGCCTGATTAAATTCGCGGTAAGGTGCATCGCTTATTGGTTACCGTAGCTTCAATTTAGATAACTTAATAACAAGCTTTCTAGAACCTATATCTGTAAAACAAATTTGATACTGATTTGATTAGTTTTAAATACAATCTAAATCTAAAAACTAAAAACGTTTTACTTTTCTTTGATTTGTAAAGATGTGATTATTCAACTATAGGATACTAACTCAAGGAATCGTGAGGATGTTTAAAAATTCTTATAATCTCCAACACAATTGATGACTGAGTAAGGCATAAATTTCGTCAACTTAAAATGAATAGATAAGAATAATTCAAGACTTTACAACTTTGGTCTTGTTTCGGTCTAATTATCGATAAAAGATTTAACAGGTCTACAAAGACATCAAAACGAGTCAACGAGCCTTAATTCAGGTTAAGAGTTCCGTTATAAGAGCACTCGCGACTAATAAAATGCTGTAATTAAATGGCGACATTTTTGTTAAATATAAAGAGACTATTTTCATTACAAACAGAATGTCTATGATATATAGATGGATCGCTTTTTATTTTTAAAAACTTAGTATTCTACTTTAGCAAACGTCTCTTTAAAAAGAAGACTAATCTATTTTTACCACGATAAAATAGAAGATAACAGAATGGTAAATGACGGACAAAATATTACGGTACGGTAATTTTAATTGCAATTGGTTTTTATCCCTAAGATTCTCGTGTTTGTGTTTATAGGGTTAAATCTATTTACAAATAGAATTATCTAATTAATGCTCATTTACTTCATAGTTATCCAGCTTTTTAGAATAAGTTTAAAAGCTCTTGCTAAAAGTATCATTTTACAGTTATTTAAAATCAGCTATCGTCCCGTATAAAATCTTCAAGCGGGGACTGCATAGAACAAAGGGAAATAAACGAATGACGCCCTGCATAAAAGGAGTCTAATTGAATATTCTTTTCGCGTAATACCGTCTTATTTCACCCTTTTAAAAAATATAGGCTGAAAGAAAACCATGTAAATTTTATTGTCTGCGAGGGCCGACGGGATAGAGATTTTTCACCAAGGTAAAGAAACTTTTCTCGTATTTTCACAAGTCCCATTGCAGTGTTCAGACTTTTTGTGACTTACTGAGTTACGGGAGTCGTATTAAACCGCAAAAACTAACAAATCATTCTAATGGTTATACTGGTATGGCAGTTTTTGTGTTTGGTATAGAAATAATATTAGAAATGTGTTGCTGTTAATCACTTGCAAAAATTTTCCTAAATCTAACTGTTGCACACTTAACACAGTTAAAAAACATCTAAATAAACATCGCTAGGTTTAACTTTTTTACACCGAAATTAAACCAAACTTTACTGTTTTCAAAGGGATACATAAAAATATCGTCACATAAAGTTAATTAACTAAAACTAATTCAAAATATTGAATTTTGTAGGTTTTACGGACAACTAAATATACAAACCTATTGCAGCTTAATAAAGCTCACTGTTATTACTATTTAGTTACTAAAGTTTATTCAAATGTTTCCATAATTTTGTTGGTTTAATGTAATTAACTCGTTAACCGTGCAAATTACGATTTCAAAGTTTATACAATCACTTAAACCTCATTATGTTTACCGGTATATTATATTAACTGATTCAAAAAAGAATTATTGACATACATATTTAATGGAATCCAACAAACGAAATTTACTACGGACTATGGAATCATTCGTAGAGTAATAGTACATTATTTTTTTATCAGCCGTTAACTAGTATGGTTAGAAATAAATGTGTCAACCGCCCTTAAACACCGGAAAGCAGGTGTGTTTGCCGGCTTCCGAATAAATGGTGGGGAAGTGAGAGGAAGGCTGTAGATGATGTAAAGAGGGAAAAGTGAACCCGTGACCTCTAGTCATCGCACGAGACGCGAGTCCAGTCAGGATATACCTATTCAAGACTTCTCAGTAGCATTACCTATATGATATGCCTATTTAGCTGAAGCCTGATAGAATCAGTATGGCTCCTCCACTCAAAAACAATACATATATTGATAGATTAGTGTGTCAGTACGATGACGTCATACTTCAAAGCACAGAAATTAAATAATGTTCATACTTCACTTTTATTAAAAATTCAGCGTCTCTAACTATATATAATAATGTGTTATTATAATAGTGATTTTTGAGTTTTGTTTATTAAATTTTTAAATTCGTTCTTAATTAAAAAAAAGTAAGGTTGCAGATCTCTCGGCATATAATAATTAGTTACGTGAGTAAAGTTTACGTGAATAATACTTCAAAACAATATTACCTAATCTCAAAGCTGACGTAAATAATCTATAGATCAACAATGTACTGTGAATACAAATAGCAATTTCAGAGTAGACGGTTATTGAACAACGTTCAAACAAGCAAAATAAACAATCTCTATTTTTCAACGAAGATCGAGAACGCAATTTTTACCGACAACTCTTTTATACAGCATGGAAATTTTTAAGACGCCGAAGTACGAGCAAAAAGTATGTGTTACAATATATTGAAGCTGAGAATTTAGTTGTTACCGTTGCAGACACAGTGAAACAATCAACTCAACGATGATAAAAAATGACATAGCTGTTATGATGAAGTAAAAAAAGCGTACTCCTTCCTTAACAACGAGACGTACCTATTAAATTACTGAGTATCCATGGACTCTTTTTCTTCCTATCCTATTAAAAATGAGCAGTATACTCTTAAGAAGAATTGAATAGTATTGCTATAATGTTTTCTACTATAACTGTGAAAGTAATATTTCAATATTGTTTTAAATCTATGCATTGGTTAAACCGACGAATGTTTTTCATCATGTACGAACGTATATTACGTACGTAATAAGTTACGTTGACCTAAATGTGTTCCAAATTTGACGAAGATAAGGACTTCGTAACCTCATAATTAACAAATGTCTTTGCATAAGAATAAACTTAAGCACTACCCTGTATATAAAGACGAAGACAAACAGGAAAATTATGAAGTACAATGAAAAATGAAGGCTTAGATTACAATCAAATATGCAGAGTTAACAAGGCATTCCAATGTGAACGTGTAATTTGGTACACATTTTTATAAACAATGAATGCTCCCACGACAAAGAAATTTTCATTACATAACAAGCGAATGTTTTTGGAAACAAAAGTGAAATTTTGCTACATATACCGTATACATAATATATAAGTGCCCCTAGGTAATGGTAATATTTAAATACAGCATTGTAGCTTTTTATACGTTTTTATATGAATTAAATTAAACTTTGCAAAATTTTCATTAAAGCATGTGTTTGGAGGCTTTTATTTTGACTGATTGAATAATGTGAGCATGAGTAAGCCATTTTGTTGTAGATATATTTATGTTACCTTATTATGTGTAATATTGCGTTTTTCAATACATATAAAAAAGTAATAAAATATAAAAATCTTATTGGATCTAACAATTGCATATACTGAAAATAAAGATTACTTTTAGTATTTACATTTGAAGTAAATAGGGAGCTCTGTAAAGGCCAAAATGAAGTTTTATTATAAACCCAAAATTCAATCTTGAGCTAAAATCTAGTCGGCTTTTATCGCCAACAAAGTGAATCAAATCTTGAACACAAAACGTGCTTCGTAGGCGTGGGGTAAAAACGAAATCCCTTGGGATTTATATAAACCTCACACTTACTTGCGTAATATATGCACCATACATATATAATGAAAACAAAAACATTGCGAAAGTTTTATATGAAGTCAATGATATGATATTAAATCAATACTATTCTAGTCATTCTGTCACCATGTATGTCACATGTTACATTACTAATGTCTTTTGATTTTGAGTTAATTAAAAAAATTGTTAAATACCAATTTAAGCAGAGTATTAGCATTTTTTACGGAAAATGACAGAGGTATGAGTTACATAACTGTTTAAAAAAGAGACTCACAATGGAAAAGATGTAAACAGTTTGCTATCGCTTTGACGCACGAATTAATTTTTAACGAAAACAATCTAAATTCTTGGCTATATTTCAAGAAGTTCGAAAGTAAATTACATGAAAAATATATTAACAGATTTATAGTTTGAAACTGTTTACGTTACTAAAATATTAATTATTTACGTATCGGCAATTGGAATTCAATATTAAAATTGAATTGTGTATTGAATTAAAGGTTACATAATAAACTAAGCGTTGTGTTGACAATTGTGTCGACAATTTGTACACATTGTGTGTGCGTTATTTAATAAAAATAATAATGACATTTGATAAAAGTTTAGTAAAGCTAAGATAATTAAGATATGCTAATAAATTTAAATGACGTTTAGCCTAAATTCGTAATTGAATATGCCGTGAAAAACAGTTAAGAAAATGGCAATGCAATTAAATAAATTCCATGCTGATTGACATGTGACATAAATAAGTTCAAAAAGATAAAATAACGTTAGAGAGAAATGTAACCAACACGTATATTGAACCACTGCGGAAAAGTAGACTGTATTCAAGCAAAATATATTGGATTTGTATTATTCACTGGCTGAATAGTGGAAAGTGGGATAAGCCGTCAGACGTACGTGACTGATCTTGAGGTATTTTCAAGCTTTTTATTTCTTATTCTGCTTGCAACTTATATAACGACTCCGCGCTCTCACTAACCAATACTATGCACTAAATTGAATTTTAAATTCTTTGAATGTGAATGATACGATTCATACAAAATCAAAGAAAATATGAATAATACTTAATTAAAAGTATATCCAGTTAAAAAAAATTGTGTTTCCTGATAAATACATGTAATCAATATAAGTTTTCTGAATAGGACCTATATTTTTAATTCTCGCTTGAAGTCAAAAAGACGCGCAAAGATGTTAGAAATTAATTTGTAGACTTTAAACCTAGTCGAACGGATGGTCTTATAACGTGCAAACAAGAGCATATTTACTACCGGACGCGAATCAAGGCTTCTACGTTTAACGTACCAATATGCTGCGGAAGTAAGTATATCAGATCTTAAACAATACCTTGAAAGAGTAATTAGAATATATTATATCCTTGAATATTGAATATACTGCTTACAAATAGTATAAAGTATAAGTACGATCCTTATTTGAACCGTTCGTTCGTAATTTGAAAATGTCTCACTTGGTAATGTCTGAAATTTACGAAAATTAAAGGTAAAATATTGTTATATATTATAGTAGTTAAACAAAGCTTGTATACATCTATTGATATGGAAAAACCATGCGTAAATCAATTTGTCAAAAACTGATGTAACGAATCCAAAACTCGGACGGCCAGAGAACGGGGAGCAAAGTTAGTACAATATTTGTCACGATATCATAGTAACAAATACCGTATTGTATTTTGTGTTTGCGTTGTTACTGAAATATTTTTATTTAATTTTATTTTTGGAAAAAAAATACTAAAATCGAAATCTTTGTTGTCTTTGTTGTCTATAACTACCTTTACTTGTCTATATTTTAGTCATACAAGTGGATATTACTAACATTGGTTTGTTATACCTGGTAAGCTTATTGTATACCCATAGACAAGTAGATATAAGATTTGCAAAGATCGAATCTCAATGAAAAATTGCGTAAAATCTTACATCACTTCCATTTTAACGCACACGATAATTAATGCAATAATGGTAATTGATCATTATGCGAATTCAAACCGTGAATAATTAAATTAGCATTGCTGAAGATCAGACAACAACTTACTGTTCTTAATTCTATGATATTTGCCTTAACTCCGATACACCCTTAACGCTTATTATTAAATTAGAAATTTTCATAATAAAAGCGAATAGTGAACGATTGTAATCACTATATAAATATCAAATTCAATTAATTAACATCAGTATACGTGCAATATAAAGATAGATGCACGCATGTGCACCTTGCTTAAAAGAGAGTGGATTTCCGAACCGGGTCATGTTATTTATAGACGGTGATGTACTTTTACTTTGACTCTAGCGTTTTAAAACCAAAAGCTGCCTGCCTGGAATCATTGTGACTGTGGCGTTTCGTACGGCACAACTACCACCTAACACCAAAGACACCTTGTCCAGAGACCACAGACCATACACACTTATCAACAGATTAGCGAGATTTCATCAGATAAAGCAGTAGCAATATTTTAAATCTTGACCTGTTTTTGCCTAAAGCATGTACGAATTTATTTATGTAACGACTATGCAATACAATACCTATACAGAAAACCTTCTACTCATAAATGAATCAATCTCTTTGTTATAGTAGAAACGCAATTTGAAAAACATAGTCGAAAGATTACTTTGATTGAAAGAGTGCTATTAGTCTGATTTTTTAAATAAGTTAAATTAATGGTTTATTTAATGATCACACATAGGATGTAGAACATATTTCGTTTTTGTAATTTTGGTTTGTGCCACTTTGCACTCGGTGATATTACTTTTGGAACAATAATCCATTAGGTACATATTTACAACGCGAAGAATAATTTACCTGTAACAAAAAAGAATTAATTATTTTAAGGAAAAAATAACATATTTGTTAACTTTAGAATAGTGTTGACCTTATTTTGTTACAGGAAAAAATGGATTATGTGTATACAGCATATAATATATAAAATCAAAAAAGTTATAATACAAGTTATTAATTAACGGAAATGTAAAAGATTGACTACGGCTTAATACACGTTTACCAAAATCCTAGACCATCGGTACTTGATGAATTGTGTTTATATATTTCAAATCTGGTTCGTCTAGTCATTATGCTTAACGCGGTATTGATCTGCACGTAAGGACCACGTTGTAAATAAAGTTAACTATTACTTTTTAAATCACAGAGACTTAAGCATACATCGAATAAATATACCAAAATTGAATTGATTTAATCACAAGTGGATATGATCTGACATCGTCCAAAACGTACATATGAAAGCTGTAAGCTATAGTGGCTGTATCTGTAAGTGAAAGCAACATATTGTCCATCAAAATACATTATAGTACAAAAATAAAATGTATCAGGTAAATAATAAGAGGTATGATTTTCAGCTTCCAATAAATTAGGTAATTAAACACAAATTATTGGCTTTACGCGAAAATTGGAATGAAAATCGCATTGGGATACAAAATTGATACAAATTTCAGACTATTTATGCGGTACTTTAAAATTACATATGTATGGTAATTAGTCTCACTTCAACAGAATTATAATGTATTTGATACAAATATTAATGTGAAATATTAGCAAAGGCATTCATAGTAATACCATGAATATCACTTAAATTATTTGCGTAAATATAACTTTAAACAATTCCAGTTCAAAATTTAGTTTTTGTAACATTCTTATTTGGCCAAATCATATGAAATTTACGTAGCATTGTATTATTTAAAAATATTTGCTTTTTTACGTGCATACCTGTTTTGTATAACTTCAGGTGTAAAGTACATTTCCCATTTCATAAGGCGACTCAAATTCAATATATTCTGTGTCAATAACATATTCTAGTATCAATTTCTTATCATTAGCCACGATAAAACTAGATAATACCTGTCTGGTACCCCAATTGCACAAAGTGAACTGTGTAAACCTGGGAAATTACTAAACCGCAAACATCGATGTGCATAGAGCCTTCAAATCCGCCTCTATTTGTGCGATTTCATTTACAACGAGTCAACATTATTAAACGCGGTATTTATTAATGTTTCATAATAAAATAGTTGTTATCTATAAGTATTATTTTACAACCTTACTGTATAATATTGACGATTTAAAGGACGGAGAGTTTTGTTTTTTCTCGACTGCTCTACCTTGGGCAATCAATAATGTGGCAATCAATGTAGACACAAATTTTTCATTATTGAAAAGAAAAAGATATTTTCCATTTGATCGAGAGACTTTCTGACCATGATAACTGCAAACCACACACAAAATAGAGTAAGGAAAATATTTTAATAGAAACGTGTGGTTATCAATTAATAAATTATTGTATCTATAACTGAATACAATATACTCTGTCTGTTCGGTAAAAATAGCGGTTCTGCGAGCGAGTTTGCTTTGCATAACTATTTCCACTTGCAGAGTTAATTATTATTATCGAATTGGTACAGTAATCTGCTTAATATACGCGCAAATGTCATATTTCGTTTCATAATTGTGAATTATCAAGAGAATAAATGGAGTGTTTTTAATTATTGGGACGAAAATAATGACGTGAAATGTTTAATTATTTGTGTTAAAGAGTTTAGCGTTTTAATTTGTTTTATGTCGTAAATGTTTACAGATATACTTAAAAAACTAATGACAACGAATAAAACTAAGTTTTCAATGATTCGTGGTTAAACAAAACACTATTAGAAGTAACGGTACTTGTTGCCATGGTTACCATTAATCAAAAATAACAACATTCATATACGTAATTAACACTAACGAATCGACGTATAATTGAAAAAAAAGGTTCCCTCCAATTACATTTACTACCAGTTCGAAACTCAAGGGAGTAGAGGGGACGAAAAGAACTTGCTAGAAACTCTCCGTCACTTCTTTTAATAGCTAAATGTTCTACAAAACGGTTGTAAAGAGCTGCAACCATTTCACCATGCTCTAATGAATGCATCACAAATATTTCTATTGTTACCTTGCTTACAATTATTTAATAGTACTTGTACTAAATGTATGATATACCTATAATTGAAAAACAAGTTTCATAATAAAGCCGCATAAGTAAACAGACATTTAATATTAAATTCAACTAAATACCGTTTCACTAAGTTAAAATTGATTTGCATATCAATTATATGAAATTCCATGTTCCCATAACATATACTTAGGCGAGGCTTTAACAAGTGGTCAATTTAAGGAAATTTGTGGGAAACATTCGAACTTATTTTTAACAAATTGATAGCCTAACATTCTGGTTAGTTATTCTCACGGTTATAATTTAGAGATTAAATATAATGAGACATAACATACATAAATGACACTTAAGTATGTTAAGAAAACTTATTATTTAAATATCTTTTGTTAATAGAACTAAATCTGGAGATGTGCTTTTGATTTGCGACAAAACAGCGAAGGCATAAGGCACGCAAGAACAAAAAATATTGTACCTACTGCAGAGAAAAGAACGCAGACACTCATGAAGGTGAGCATGCTAAACCATTTACCAACTTAATAAGGATTCTTCAATATTAAAATTTCAAATAGGTATTGCTTTTCGTTGAGATTTGGGTGAATTACAAGGATGGTGTCTCCATTTAAACAATGAATTTATTTTGTTTGGAGAATAGGCTCTTATTCTATCTAAGCAATTAATATACAAAAAACAATATTCTCTAACGTCCAAGAATAACGTTTTATTCAATTAAACAATTTTAGGTGACAATATGAAAAAAAGGTTGCTAATAAATATCTATCTATATACGTAAAATTTGTGTAAAAGTGTTAAACTTAAAATAAATATTTGACTGTTATTACTATTATACTCGAGTTTTTAACTTTATAATTTACGCATTCGATGCCAATGAAAATTGGGCCACAGATTTGGCTGCAACGTATATTTATGTCTATAAACTGCTATAACAACAATAAATGGCTTCATTAAAGTCGCGACATCAAAGAAAAACCAATGATTCGTTAATGATGGCTGTCGTCCAAATCCTGCAGCTGTCAAATGTCAATGACCTTTTCTCTATCTATTAAGCAATTACACTTATTTGTTCTATTTTGATTGAAATGTTAAACGAATCGATTTTAATTGTACGGATTTACAATCTCCAATCGTTTAACTTTAGAAAATAATTCGTGGTAAACAAAGTTAACACACGTTTTAAAGCTATCCCGTGACAAATCTCGATATATATACATCTTTTAATATAAAGCACATTCCTTTTCGATGGATGTTAAGTACAAAGCTCACGGATGCGGATAATCCCTTATAATGAACAATATTTTCTATGTACATCAGATATCAGGTATTAGTATGTAGAATATGTTCGAGCGTCGACCCCAATACCGGTTTCAAAGGCGAGATTTACCTTTCTCGCGCAACTGCACCATTGTTTACAACAAAGAACTATAACGGTCATAACCGTTTACGGGAATACTCCTGTAAGCGGTTTTATTCGCTATAATTTTCCAAAATTATAACACTGTAGGGGCCGGTACTATTCTCAATGATTTTGTTTACTTTGCGGTGAGTTTCTTTCTTCTGTGGGATACACTTTATAAGTTGATTTTCATAACGTGTGAAAAACATTACGGGTCTTGAATTATGATGGGAGTATGTTCGCAAAATGTATTATTTAATTTAAATTACATTTCAATGATTGTTATTATGTACGGTCGTGAAAATGTCAAAATCTGACGATTTTGCGCACACAATAGTCGAACTTAATAACGTTTGAACAAAATTGATTTGGGCACACGTAACTTTAAATTACAAGTTTGGATGTGCAACGTTGAATTGCATAGTACGTGTGATTTAAAATTTTTATGACTAGCCACGCGTGCCGGCTAGCCTCTCATTATTCACAGACAGATGTTACAAAATATTAAAAACTTTAACATAACGATACACTTTGTAAAAACCGCTTTTTTAATCAAAATTATTTTTATTACAAGTTATATTCATATGACATATTTGTAAAATGTAACGTAATGTGCAGAAATATACATGAGTATTCAGGAGTAATCACCAAATTTTGCAATTATGTGTTAAATTATTATTGCTATTGAAATTCTGTTCATCCCATCACGGGTAGATGAACCCTGCACAAAGGCAGCGAGTCTATTCTACATTAAAGGAACTACGCTTTATATTAATTATTAGCAATTCAACGCATTATTTAAACAGAAGCATGATTTACGCATCATTTTAAAACAAAGGCCAATCAAGTTAGCAGTTAAGCGAAAGGGAGGACAGAAACCTTGTTACCGACGTTTCCCACGAACCATGATACGTAGAATCGTTTATCTCTATCCCACGCGGCCTTTTTGCGTAGGTGAATACGAGATAGCTATAGAAAAACTTGAGTTGCAGTCGAAGAAGGACATCCTGGACGGTAATAAACGCATATTTGGGTCAAAGTATTCATATTTGAACCAATTTTTTTTAATTTTGCTTTAGTGCTACTCAAGTAAACTAAAAGATGTTTTAACACAGAGACTACTATCCACATACAGTAGTTTCGTACTTCGCAAATCTCGTACGACGCAAAATCATCGGATGTGTTCGAAATTTATATATATATTAATCAATTATCTACATTTCATACAAGAGATCTCTTAGAATCTGTCTAGCCGTGATTAGTCTTAAAATATTTTTAACAAATATTAATATTTCCTTACCAAATCACTTCAGTCGTTGACATCGAACGATTCAATTACCTCGCCCACGTTTTAACATAAGCCGGGCACCATATAAAGCCAGTAACATTTCAATAGCAGGTAGACAACCATTGACAACGCAATCTGAACCCGGGATCAATTTTACAATGAGATAAACAGTCAAAGCCGATAAACAACTAAACGTTTATTTAAACTACTAACTGGAGAATAGTGGTGTAGTATATTTGTTTTAGTACTTTGTACCGGCAAGCAGCATGGCAGTGTTTATAAGCGGCGACACTGCCTCGTTAAGCCTGCTCGTTTGCCTTTTCTCTATAAAAAGATACATTAAGATGCATTTTCTCGCGTTAATTAGTTCTTAATCCTACAACCAATAGACTACCTTGACAAATTAAGAATAAGATATGTTCAATTCTACTTTGTAATTTCTAATATTTAAGTCCAACCAAACTTAAGTCTTAAGGTTCGTAAAGTAAGTATTAAAAACTTATTAAATTACATAAGCTATGAATACTTTTTATGCAACTCCATCTTCTGTAAACTACCGATAATAATAAATTTAAAAAATACTTAAAGTGGTTTTCATGCTTATTTAAGGTATATATATATCACATTAAAAACTAAGAATTAACTAAGAATCTGGAGAGGCGTGTAAATAAATAGGATCTTCATATTTTGTCTAACATACGCTTTTATTTAATTTATTTCAAGGATCCTTTGTAACTTGAAACGTATTTTTTGAATTGTGTCCGATATTTAAGGTGGGCCAGGTAGATCCCATACGACTAAAGAACACGTGTTTCAAATAAAATAAATCACAACCCTGATCTATAACGTTGAGTTATTGATTACATAAATCTTACATACGAAATGTTGAGATCGTTCACAGATTTATACATTATTACCAAATATAAGTGTTACGTTATATTTTCCTAGGTTTTCAAAAGTGTTGTGTTATTGTATTTTGCCATGAGGAAGTGTCAATAAATGTGTCTTTTTTCTAATTAATATAATCACCAATGTGTATACATCGTACTCATTATGTCACAGACGATTTGATATTTTTTTAATCGTTTAAATCTGTGGCCTTTCTAGGGTTAGGTGTGCAGTTTACAATTTCAACGATATCTACACAGATGAGACATGAACACATGAGATTCGCAGTTGACGCGGTTGGTGCATTTTTCCTAAAAGGTCGGCAACGCACTCGCGAGCTCCCAGTCACGTGAGTGTTTATAGGCGACGACTTCACCTTTATGGTGTACCTTAGCTCGTTTGCTACCTGTTCTATAAAAAAATACCATGCCGGACTCAATGGGTTCGATCCCCGTTATAACATGTATGTGTAGAGCATATTTAGTGGTATGTTAAATGTATTGTAATAAAAATATTTCGAAGTAAATACGGTTTCATTATAAGCATGTTTAATTTGTATAAGTATGGTAAAAGTCACAGCGAAACTGGTTCTTGTAAAGTACGAAAAACTTCATATATAACGTATATCCTAAATACATTTTCAGTCTACAATCAGCACTATCACATTAACAAAAACACTTGCGGACAATATAATAAAATGTAAAAACATCTGAATGGTGAATCGCTTCTAAAAATAAATTAACAGGCTAATTTTAAAATGGAGTAAAAACTCGTCTATAATTCTTACACTGACTCACGCTTTGTTATGAACGAAAACCAGTTTCAAAAAAAAGTTGACCTGCGGCGGTCCCAAGTAATGTTTGTGAACTCCTGCGCATGAACAATTTAAACTTGTATAAACGCTTATCTATTCTTATAACTTAAAAATTTACTATAACGAAAACGTTAAACTAGATTACCAGCAACATTATTACGTAATGCAAAACTGCATATTATAACATGTCCATATTTGGCTACGTTTTAATATGCACTTCTGGAAAACTTTAATCTATCGAATAAATTGGAAGGAACAGTTCTATATCTATAAAAGTAACTCATACATTATACACTTATGTACTGTTACCATGGTAACGACTTTTATACAAAAATAATGGTAATGGTAACAACTTATACCCACTGATAACGCCGACATTGTGCACTGAGCGCTTTAAGCTCGAATAAGTGTATGGACATAACTTTCGTTCGTACTTTGTGCACACAACACAGCTGGAAATACGGAAATGGCACGGATATCATTGAGTTCCGTAGCATATGCGTTGAACATAACGCTTAACGCGTGGTTGTAGTGATGCCACGTAAACTATATTTACTCGTAACAATAATAGGGAAAAAGTACACGGCGGATATTTTTTAAGATTTATTTTCCTACTTTATAACATGAAACCATTTAAAACATATATAATATATAGTGTAAAGGGCTTTAACCCTAACTAGGAATATCTTGTAGGCATCCCCACGGATTTATCCCAAACATTTAATCCAAGTGGATTAGATTGTAATTTTGTAATTAATGTACTAAAGTTAGTATCTATTTACATAAAATACATTTGATTAAAAAATTATACTAGTATCGACTTCTTAGAAGTTAAATAAAATTAGTTAATATAGTTATTATTTCAAATAAAAACATAAACTACTATAGGTACATATCATAAATAATACTAGAACCAATATCTCAAACAGTAGATCCAATGAGAAATTTATAATAATAGATCTCAAACGGTAATCTGGTTTAGACATTCCTGAATCAATAGCCCAACTTTGACCGATTCCATTTAATTACAATGTGACAATGCGATCAACATTTAATACAATATTAATCTACACCACTTACACAATAGCTTCCGCAATAGTTTCTGTGCAATCCGCTGGTTTATTTTTATTTAGATCCTACATAGAATCGTATCTGAGACCCAAGTGTACGTCGAGAAAGTGACTGAAGAGCCTGATGTATCAAAATTCTCCAGAAAGCAATTTTGTTCTGATAGCTAGTCTAGGATTCCAAACTAAACCAGGCTCATAAATAGATCATCACACATCTATCATGTTTTTTAATCGTGATTCGAGCTTGATAAACGCAATTGAACAATATTTTTGCGTAATAAACATGATGAGTTAAGTTTTTTTATTTAGAGCTAACTATTGTTTCACCATAAGTTGACGTCTTTGTATACCTCAACGTAAGATACTTGTTAGAATCAATGCATTATTCAGCTTGAAACGGAACGGTAAGTACAAAGACTGTCCACGCCATTAGTAGCCATAGATCGCGTAGACAGAGTACTCTGGCAGAACGTATTCAATTTATATTGTTTCACCTAAAAGCCCACCGCCTACAGTTCCCATTTATTGTTCACAATTTTATTCTTTGCGGATTTAGAAATTTTGTATTGAACGTTAGTGGGGTCGGTAACAATAAAAGAAAGCTTAGAAAATTATGAGCGAAACGGAAGTCGTATGATTCGAAAAACGAAACTGACTGTCATACTATTTTTTTACTTACTTACTTAACTCTTTTATCTTAATATATATAAATCTCTTGTCACGATGGATTCCTAAACTACATAACCGATTTTAAATTAAATTTTATTATGTTGTCTGTTGTTTACTGTTTATCTAGTTGTTATTATATATTAATACTTAGTAGCATATATAAGGAAAAGATAAAAATTACAAA
This sequence comes from Leptophobia aripa, assembly GCA_951799465.1. NCBI lineage: Eukaryota > Metazoa > Arthropoda > Insecta > Lepidoptera > Pieridae > Leptophobia > Leptophobia aripa. The sequence continues at coordinate 2,589,660 of OX637272.1, read as the reverse complement.
AGGAAAACTCAAATAGGAGACCTATCCGAGCGCTTCCAGCGATCTCATCCAGGCAAGTTAATGTCATTGTAAATAAAAACATAATTACGTCCGTTTTGTATTAGAATATGTGTTAATGAATTTATTAGATGCTTTATTCTGGACATAGAAACATTCTTAACTTTAATACGTTAACTTGTAAATTTAATCCCAAAACAATTACTTTTATAAAACTGTAAAAAATATGGTTATCATAGACATATAACAGACATATAAACCTGTGGTAAATGTTACGAAAATGTAATTATGTAATGTCGTGTACATTGTGTGTGTATTATGTAAATCCAATGCAATAATAAAGAACTATGTATGTTCCACAACATCGAGCCGAGCGAAGAATAAAGTAACTCGAAGAATCGGACGTAAACTTTAATATTAACAATTTAAGTATTGTTACATTAATTTATGTTTCAATATAATTTAATAATAATAAAACAAAGCCGCGGGAGTGAACTAAATTTCCTAGTCTCCCGTTGAAATGGCAAATAAATTTTTAATAGCAAAAGCTTTGTTCGACAAATTGAATTCTAAAGTCAAATGCGCTTGACCTCATTTGAAAGCCACAGTTAATTAATTTTCGTTCCTATGCAGTTATAATGACAAACTTATAGCTTAACTAGACACCGGGTTAAAATTTAATACTAGGAATACAAACAATCACCTGTTTGTATTGTCTATCTAGCGAGTAGGAAAAACAAAAAGTTTTTTAATCAAGGCCATTTATTACCATCAAATAAATATCACACTACTTAATTATTATTTCAGCACTTCGATTCTAAAATCAAAAACGTCTATATGTGACATATAATAGTCAGCCAGGATTACTAAAGAGTTTGTATTATAAACTATTTAAACTTCGAACAAAAATCTTAATAAATTCTGTTACCTTTTGAATGTATTAAGTATCTGCTAAAACTCGCTTGTCTATAATCTGTGACTTGTAAGTTTTAGTCAAATGTCAACCTTGGGAATCCGAAAATGGATCGAAATTGTATTGAAATAATGGTCGGGAAACAATAGAGGTAATTTGAAACCCCCAAACATCACATTTAGTTAATTCGAGGGTTACATAGATCATAAATCACCCGTCGGCTATGCGAGGGGCTGAAGTGGCATTGTGCCAATAAAAAATATTTATATCGTGAGACAATATATAGATAACGATATTATAGGTACGATAAGGGATTCCCTATTGTCGGGATACTTCTATATAAGACTTTAATATATATAGCCCGCGTTATTTATAACACAATTTAATATTTTGTTCATAAATTTTTAAATCAGTTAATAATGTACAAAGATTTATACAAACATTTGTAACAATGAAATATCTAACCATATACTCCTTATGGAATACATTACTTCACCCATTTAGGAATGAAAGCCTTCCTAAGTTCATCATGCATTTTTGCCACGTTTATATTAGTTTAATTGCCATACTTCTTTTACTTTGAATTTCATTGAAATAAAAACCATGGGCAACGTATTGTTTAACCACTTTCCCCATAAGAGTAAATCGAACTCTATATGGACATGAGTGACAGTCTCATTTGTATAGCCCTCGTTTGGTGGAAACAATGCACAATCGATCCTGTCAATACTCTAATCACAACCACAGAGCAACGAAACAGTGTATCAGACAGGCTATCAGACAGCATAATAACAAAAACCAATGTCATCCGGTATCAAGTCATGAAAAACGTATGCACTATGAATCTTTCTTTTTGAATAAATCCATATTATAACACCCAGACAATTAACATATATATGAACATATCTTCATCATACAAATGTTAACTGTACCTGAGTCGAACCCGTCTGCTCTGCTGTCCGGCTTGATGACCATTCCGCCAAATTAGAGAAACAACTGTTAGTCGTATTATGATGAACGCTGTTTTAATACAACATACAAAGTATATTGATTTGATTAAAGCATTAAATACGTGAAGTTTTGAATATATCCTCAAACTTATAATCAATGTTTGTAATTAATTAAATTTGAACTTTTGAATTGCGTTTGGTGAAACCCAAAAATCACGACGATACGTATTTATAATCTAAACAACTGTATTTTAACATCATGAATATTTTTATAATATAAATAATAAAACATATACAATATTCTTTAACTAATTGGATCTTAAATGAAAAGCAAAAACGGATATTAAATTGAATAAACTGAACGCAACAAATATTTATAAACGATTGAATAAGTGCGGCCATGTTTTATTCGGTTTGAACCATAGCATTCCGCTTTCCGATACTGAATAATGTCTTTTGAAACTCGCTATGAAACGATGTTCCGTTTACGATTTATTTGCAATGCATCTAGAGCTCCACCCCAAATATCCTCTTTAGATATTTGCTTTTCACTCCTCTACTAATGAAATGCTTACATTTTCAGAAAATATTTTATACGGTACGTACTAAAAGCGAGATTACAAGTATGTTACAGTTACTAATATACGTAATATATTATCTAGCGCGGCGGTTGAATATATGTCTGATTTTCTTTATTATTAAGTCATCTTAATAACAATAATATGTTTTACAATTTAGAAAATGTCTTATAGAATGTTTCTTTTAAAGCATTTAGTAATGACAGAAGATTTTCAAGGAGCTTATGCCATAGAGCAGAAGTACGCTAGTTATTCCGATATTGATTCTATTTGAAAATTGATTCATGACCTTGCAAAGAAGTATTTCATTGTAGTTTAAAAGTACAACGATACAAACCAGTGCTTTCCATCATATCTTTGATACAAATTGCAAATAGCCAAATGTAAATGGCATAAACTGTATAATGAATATATTTGTTAAACGCCCACATGGCATTTTGACTCCTATTCACACACAATGTAGTCCTTTTTAGCACGGACAGCGAAATGTACTCGGTCATTTGTTGCGAGGTCGCAAAACTAAATATCAACCGGATTTATTCTAGTCCTGCATATTGAACGTTATCAAACACAGTCAGTGGATTTGCGATTGCACTCGTAATGCAATTCGAATACTATAAATTTTATCGATGCTATTCAAACATTTTAGAATAGAGATTAGTGTTTAGTATTGACTTTCATAGAAGCTGTATGAAAATTGATCGCGTATTTTTCAATGAGACGTGAGCGATGCTATATCGTTGTAGTTGTTGGTCTTACAATTCTCGTCATGAAAAATAACTTGCGAAAAACATGTTTTTCGAATCGACTTTTCCACTTCACACCCAAGTGAAAAATTATATATTACGTTAAAAAAACTCGAACGTGGTTCAAATTTACGCTTTCGAAACTCTACAGTTGACCCATGATTACAGTTCTGAACGATGACAATTTGCATAATGACCCTAGAAGAATGGCCGTGGAAGACATCAGACCTACGTTTTCCTTGCTTTTACATTAATGACTTTTTATACGCTGTGTTTTCTTTTTAGTTCAAGTTGAGGGATCGTATTGTGAAACAAACGTAAGCCTTATTATGATTGACATTTATTGTTATTTATAGACATATATATAGTATGGTATAGGTTAGATAGATATTATTAAAGGTAAAAGCGAAGATTTATTTAATTGCGCATTTTGTTCTGTTTCTGATTGCTCTCTTATTCTCTGTAATTTTTTCAACTTACTGAAAGGGACGAAAGTCTGTTTGCTATAGCAACTCTTAAAATAATAATAATGTTTATTGTTCAAATTTAAATGTATACATGGGTTGTTTTTAGGTAGCGAACACAAACTCAAAATATCTTTATTCAAGTAGATCTTTATAAAGACACTTTTGAAACAGATCACAGATCGTTTGAAATAAATTATATATTATATTATATTATATAATAAATAAATTTAGAATAACCAAAGGAGTGACTGGAAGACGTAATGGAACGCATAGTTAAAGAATACATGCTGACGAAAAGAATAAAACACAATAGGATAAAGTTGGAGGGGCATTCGCCCGGACGGGGGCCGCATGTTAAATCTAAATAACTTTTCTGCATATTATAAATTTAATGTAAAGATTTTTATATTATTAATCGACCAATCTAAGTAATAAAACGTCTTTTGATGCACGGTTGAATTGATTTCAAGGAATAATTGTATTTATTACATTTATTTATACACAATGCTATAATTGTTAGCAGATATGTCATTTAATATAAATACATAATGGAGTGATGAAATGTTTTTAAAAGTTAAATTTAAGTCTATGTGAAATATTTGTTAATAATATAAACTAGTACAAAAACGCACTAAATAAAAATCAAAGGCCCAAGTCGCTTAAGTCGAACTAACGTCGTAAGGTTTTTTTTAATGTTTCACTATATGTACTTGTCTATGTTTCACCTTATGTATTAACAATGTCAAATGTATGATGGTCATTAGTAATTCTCGGGGTATTTGTGTCATGTATTGTGACTTAGATAACAAGAAAGTGTTTAATGTTATATTACACAATACCAATTTGTCGACAGAATAATACTAAAAGTTATATTACGTAAGATACTTTGTTGCGTATATTTAAATCAGGAAGTAACAATCGTCAATGTAAAGAAACGCCCCCATATACGGCTTTGATTAGGCAGGTAAGAGACTACAGGATGTACAATGTTATGTATCTATATAGAATACTATAGTTACGCTAAGGTATCTATAATAAGAAATTACTAGAATGACTTGGCCAAATATTTCCTTGAAATGTGCTTGATTTTGGACCAGCTGGCCAGTTATCCCAAGGGAAAAATTATCGGGATCTTCATTCGCCATATTGAGTTTCGTCAAAATGGCTCAATGATGCAGCAAACCTTAATGCTTTTATACTAAAAATATTATTTTCTTGTGTTGAAATAGTTTCAATATATATTTGGATGGAAATCTTATGTTTTGCCATATACAAAAAAAAATCAGGATGGACTATCTACATGAAAGGGGTTTCAATGATATATTTATGGAAACTTCGTTCGAATTTTGTAATAAAATAAATCAGTGTTGCCATTTTTAATATGTATTTTCATAGAATATAAATCAAATGTACATCGCAGTGTGCTTGCCGTAAACAATTTACGTACTTTCTCATCAAATACATTTTGTCCGTGACTGTTAGCTATATAAGACGTATAAAAAGGAGTTTCTTCACTCACATATAGGAAAATGAAACAGATAGGCGAGACCGCAATTACAAGGAAATATAAACTTCGCATGCCATATGGTAAAAACACGGAACAAACAAATGCGTGCGGCACACTATAATCGACCGAGACATTATTTGTTATGCAATAGTCATTCAAAATAATGCGAAGGCCTGGTAATGGACTGGGGACTTCGTTCGTCACCACGTCACTGTTTTCAAGTGTCACGATTTGTTGCGTAACAAAATACACATTCTTGCAATTATGTATTGGATGTACGATTTTAAATTTACTATTTCCCAGTCACGAAAGTGTCATACTGATGAGTTTTTAGCCAAAGCTTTGACGTGATCCACGTATAATGCCTATTAACACTACTGAACGCCACCATTGATTGTGGGAAAACTAGCAACGCTTACTTACGACGAAAATATTTGACAATGCGGTGACATTATAGTTATAATCTAACGATATATACATTTTTACATTTAAAAGCGAGAATTGAATTTTGGTTTTTTATAAAAATATTATATTTATATATTTTTGTTTTATATATGATTGTTTTTTAAAATTGTATAACTGTAATGCTGTGCATCCCTATAATTTATGCACATACATGCCTTGTGTGTTTTTTTTGTAATTTTGTTCGGGTTATGTTGGTGTGCCTAATTAAATAAATAAATAAAATAAAAATTATATTAATTTAAAATTTATAGAGACAGTATTTTTAAAAGTCGAATAGTCACACATTCTTGTTTGTATTTTTAGGTAGGTATACCATATTGGGTATAATATGGTGTTTATCTATTGTTCCGTCGATGTTTTAGGATTAATATTCCTTTCGGGATACAACGGCGCAACCTAAAATAACATGCTTCGCAATTATAATTACATTAGTTTACACAGATTATATCGTTCATTAATATCATATTAATTAAATTCAATTCGAACATTATGTACTCATATATATGTAGATACAAACCTCCCTTGAAATTACAGATTAATATCCTACACATATTATGTACAGTAGTTGTTTGATTTGATTTTTGAAAACATACGAGTCCAAACGCATACCTTCGCCTTATTAAAGTTGGTCACATAGAATTAAATATTAATAGAATGAAGTGTGTATAGCGTGTCTAATGAAAGTCTAGATGTGTTTACCATGATATTAGAATCTTATAAAACTTATACGTAAGGATTAGATAATAATCATTACAATCATCAAACTAGTTTTATGATAAGTAAGATGTTTAATTACTTCTTTTATAAGTATACGCTATAAATTTAAAATAGATCTTATATTTGAATTGGGAGACAATACGCTTACAAATTGTATTGCAATTGCCCCAAGGATTGGCGAATTCGTAATTGGCCATTCGGCTCCAGTCAGTCACGAAACTGGTGAAAACCAGATACAACATCCTGCTGATACATAATAAATTGTGCTAACCACTTTAAGTCAATTTCGACACCGTCTAATAAATCTTTGTCGTTATTTATTTTTACAAAAGCGTCCTTACTGTAATTGGAGCATACATCGTAATTATGTTCAAAAACTGATTATGACAGTAATTAAAAAAACGTATTACATAATATGTCTTTAATTACCATAATATAATGAAAAACAAGGTTTGCCATCCTCGTAACAGGCCGAATAGAAATTCCTATAACTTTTTTTAAAGTACTATTTTTGAAAAGTTAAATGACAGGAATGGGAATAGACAACAGACACAGGCCTGTTGGTCGCTTATAACATAGCAAAACTTTGATGGAAATTTTAGAAGTAATAGAATATTAGTATGTCGGGAAACATTAATGTGATCTGATGATTTCTAAATAGAAATAAGACACTACAACGGCTTAGTGACGAACGAATTGACCTACTTTTCATTAATTAAGAATTGCTGTGTTTGAAGACCATACATAGTCTATGTAATACCGTGATCCACAGTTTATAAACATCCTTTTCACACCGGAAACAATTGGTGTATATTTACCTCAAATCAATCCACTTGGTTTTGATTTTCTGGCTTCGCGTTAGTCCCGTGCCATTAGGATGTTGGCTCTCTGCCAGCTACCTACGAGGTGCTATTCGTAAGCTTAACATTCAAGGAAGTTGACTCTAGAAATAGAAACGTAACGGAATCACGAAGTTTTTACAAAAGCTTCTTCTATCGTGTTAAGAATATCTATTAGATATATTAAGTTCAGCACCATTATGCTTCTTTAATGAAACTCTAAAAGTCAACTTATGATAATAATGTAATACATTCGCATTTATATTCACTAAGTTTTCTTTTCGTGATATCAGAACAAATATGACAGTATTATGAATTTTATTAGTACCGCCTAAGTTCACACCACTCCTCACAGACTATGTATTTTTTATTATTTCAAAAACTATATAAACTTTTTTGTATACTTAACAATGTTATGTGTACCTGTGTTATTTCGCAAAACGATATTGACCGACTAACTTTAGAGGCCGCCGAAGTTTACATTACGATGGCGAAAATCGTACATCCGTAGAATATCAAAACGATTAACTCGCTTACATTGGTTTACTATTAGGTACAAATCTTGCAACACGTTCATCAAATAAATAAATCCAAAACAATAAACTTGTTTTTAATTTTAAGTAAACTTTAATGTAAATATACAGACAAATGCTTTAATTATAGACGATTTAGATTTACTTCAACGTGCTTCTTTAAACATTACAAACAAAACAAAGAAGATATTGATAACAAAAAATAGGAAAAGCCTTGTAATTCTTAATTTAAATTATATTTCACACTTGTTTATTATTCAGGTATAATACCTGTTATACTTAAAGGTTAATTAGATGGAGTATTTTCTCGCCGGTTGATGCAAAACGGTCAGCTGTAATTAGTCAGTAGTCTGTGCATGTCAATTGTCACATGACACGTGAGATATCAGGGCGTCCACGCTCTCAGTATGTCACTCGACGACCTACACGGACCTCTTTATCTGGGCCACTGAACAAGCACACTTCTTGATTGACATACGATTCTCCTACGTTTAAAATTTTCACTTGTTTAACTAGTTTCTTTAACTTGTATGAAATTTTTGATTTTTTTGAATTACCAACAGTAGCAATGTTAATATGTAATTTAATTATATATTATCATAAAAATTTAATCGCAGTAGTTTCAGAAGTCGACTACAATTTTTTGTAAGCCGTGAAGTAAGTAGTGATTAAATTATTGTGCGTAATGATGGCGGACTCTTAAAAAAAATTAACTACTTCTAGTTGTAAGTTTTCTTATAAAAAATTCCAAAACCTACTGAAACTTAATAAGCATGTTGGTTGAAATATTGTTAAAGATTATCATCGTCAATGTATTTTACTGTACAATAAATATTTGCATTTACTAATTGTTGCGGTTGAGGCCCCCAAGATCCAATCTATTGGCAAAGCGTAAGAATGACCACAAAACAGTGGAGTAACATAACCTAAATTAAGAGTGCAAGGTCAAATTCAAACAAGAAGTGTTTAGTATAATGAGCAGTTTGAATATTCATAAAGTACACAATATAAAGAATTTGCATATAATTAAGTAAGTGTTACATATCAATTAAGATTAAGACTAAGTAAACTAATTTAAATGTATTTCTCCATATAACTAAATAGACCATGACGAAAAAACAAAATCCGTCGTTTGATTTATCAAATTATTGATTACTTTTGATTTATTCATTTATGATAAATGATATTGTGTAGTAACGTGGCATAAAATTTTTCGAATTCTTAATAGCAAAATAAAAATTTAACTTTTATTTGAAACATTCTAAAGATACGTCTCTATAAACCAGATCCGACGTCTTATGCACTATCAAACCTGTTTCATTAGCGTAAATTGAAAGCACTATAAGGGAATTTACTTAATTAACGCATTCTTAAAATATACATTTATTTGGTAGATCTCACCAAATATCGCTAGCACGAATTCAATATATTCATATAAAGAATTAGCCAACATCTGCTTTCACAGGTGCAAACTAATTAATTTTTCTTATAAAAATATTTAGAACGAAATAAACGCGTGTTATGTTTTAACACATTTGACTACATCTTCCAATTACCCAACTAGTCTTTCATTATTGTAATTTATTGGGAAACAACGTTTAGCCTTGTATCGTAAATATGTAGACAATGGACAAACAAGGCCAAAATAACTGGTTACCATTACCAAGTAACCGTAGCATTTTAATAGTTTGAAAAAGAAACGTTCAACTTTCACCTATTGGTGCGTTATCTGTTTTGTTAATAATCGTTTAAAATTTCGATTTTATTTCATTATTCAGTAGCCTTAGAGTTTGACACAAATATTATATAACAATATATAATATTTGTGTCTCAACCAAGTTTATCCGTTTCGCAAGTAGAATCAAAATAGAATCAAAAATAAACCTAAAGGTATTTGAGCTTATAAAAGCTGCCTGAATAAGCAAGTGAAACCAAGCGAAATGGACGTCGTGGATTTTTCTGTGAAAATATAAGTTAAAAAACTTAGTCTAGTTACAAGAAAAAAATGTGGTTATGTTCTAATATAAACCAAAAACTAGACGAGCTATCGTAACTTTTATCTAGAATGCGTTACGACTTCCATATGAAACACGTTGCATACAGCATACCTAACATTACGAAATTAATGAATTGCAAAATTAATATGCGACGTAAGAACTAATCAAGTGTGAACGTAAACGAATTAAAGCATAACATTTGATAATAGAACTAAAGCGTTACATTACAACGAAAAAGCTGCAAAACATCTTAAACAAGTAACAGTACTGTACACAATAAAACTATGGGTAGTCGCGGTTCGTTGGAGATACATTTATACATCATTCATACGCAACAATAATGCTTTTAATTACATTGTCGAGAGTGGTAAAGTAATACGATTCGAAGTTACGTATAATTTTATTTATTTAAAGTTTCGTTAAATGCCCATACTACTTAACAATTGACCTTATCTTTATATAAATAGTAAGGAATTAATTTTTGCCGTAGGTGCGTATAATGGCTTTCACTGAACCAGCATGTTATTATAATGATATCTTATCGTTTTTATAATTCTATTGTTTAATGTTTCATGTATAAACAAAGGTGGGTTTCCCGCGGGAGTTATGCGGAAGATGGTTCCAGTTTTAGAATATTTCTAGTTTCATCTAGCTTGGTTACGGTGTTAAGAGAAACCAGTTAACGTGAAACCGATCAGTTCAGTTCAGATACTTTCACATTAGAACATAGTACAAAGATACGATTAGAAGGTAGAAGGCTACGCAATTCTCTAATCGATAACTTATTATTTCTAAGCAACACTTACCTTAGTGGAACTGGTTGAAACGGGAACCGATGGGTTGGTGGACAAGGGGCAATGATGGGTGCCGGTACCGGGGGTACGGGCACAGGGCATACAGGATGCGCAAGTGGTAGCGTGCTGTATGGCGGCGGAGGCAGGTTCTCTTCCGGGGCTCGTGGAGCCCTGCTCCGACGGGCACGCCGCCGTCGGGGCTCCTCAGTCTGGCACTCAGCACTCACGACATTCCTCTCGGTTTCCGTTTGCACGGCACTGTTTACATTTAATGGCGAAACTTGCACTATGTTTACATGACTGGGCTCGCCCGGTACGCGCACTGACACTGAGTCGGATTTTCGCAACGGAGCGGGCGCCGGCACTGGCAGCCGCATCTCTGGTAATATTGACAACGACGCGCGCGCATGACGACCGCCGTTCGGCGACTGGCGTGCCTCGTCCCCCGCGATATACCACACGCTCGTAGGGCTGTCAAAATATTTATTATTAATGGTAACTGTATTCGTTTAGTTAATTAAAACATAACACATTAAAAATTAAGCGACCAGATTATTCTACTACTAAACTTATATATATTTCAGACAGTGCGTCTCTCAATTCTTCCCTACGTAATTGATATTTTTTATGACATAAATCATCAAAAAATGAGACAGACAAGATTGTCAACCGATTAATGCAATTACATTTAAGGAATTTAATTTATAAATAAAGCTACCAGATCAGGTAATAAGGATATAACATAAAATATCGATTCAAAGCCTAATGATTTATACCTTTGACAGCCCTGAATTGCAGAGAGAGCGCCATCAGTTCGTGATCGCGCGAGAGGCGGAGAACGACAATCGTAGGGCTGCCACAGCAGAGAGGAAAGCGCCTCGGCGGCAGACAGCGGCGCGCTCATCTCGCCATGGCCGCTGCCCACACGCCGCTTCTACCTGCGCAGACAAAGGAAACATTGCATTCCACACTTAACATCTAGTGAAAGAATAGTTAACGTAAATGCTAGTTTATTATAGAAGTTCTAAAGCGTCTTACAACTAATGTATCTTCATGTATAACCTAATGATATACACTTGACATGACTAAACTTATAACTATACAAATACTGAAAGCACAGTTTGATAGTAAGTTTAAATTGATCATAAAAAGGGTTATATACGAGTATAACTCATAACATATTTCTGCAAACGAATACATACTAATTTTATGTTATTTTTTAATTTCATTATATTTTTAAATTAACCGTGTATGTTTGTTTGAGATATGAATATTTTAGAACAAGCAAAACGTTATTTAAATGTATTATTTAACGAATTTTGGGTCTTGCAACAAATCGTACGTAGTAACAAGTACATTCATACTGCCCACTACATACTTGCCCAACAGGCAATTCCGACTTGTGTCGACCCAAGCCGTGGTCCGCTTCGACGGCCTTGCGCTAGTCGGGGGATCAACCGTTATTTAAGGGCATAGCTAAGCTCACTACTCGACCCGAACTGAGCTGGTATATAGGCTAACAGCGAGATCCCCTAAAAATGTCACAACAGATGGCCGGGTAACCAAAAAGCCAGAGACTATCCACTGTTGTGCAATGATAAATGCTCAGAAGATTTACAGAAAGGGACGAGCATTTCTGTTTGTATGCAGTTTTCTGAAATTCCTAAAACAGATTACTGTTACGTAATTGGCTGCGGTTAACTAATGGTGGAAGTTACAGTTTAAGAATACATCAATGTCACTCGAGTCCGGTTGCCTAATGGCTCCGTTGTTAAAAGACAAAAACTTAAACAATATTGGTTAGTTGGTTGCACTTGATAAGGCCAAGCTCGCAGTCAAACTCAAAATATCTTTATTCAAGTAGGTATTTATAAAGACACTCTTAATACGTATTTTTTTACACTACCAGTCGTTTTAACCAAACATTGTGATTTAAGCAAATACTATTTTAATACGTTACCCAAATCCTATGTTTATCTATACAATAGCATAAAAAAACAAAATAATAAAACAAACGTTTAAAATTGCGCTGTTTAAACCCATTAATAATTAAATCGAGTCGTTTACAAGTTTGTAAATTCGATTTAAATAGATGACTCTTGGGATCTAGATATAATTTAAACGAAATAAACATGCTGTAATAACAAGATAGGTAGGTATTCCTTATTTAAATAGGATTGTACAAACATAGCTAACATAAAAGTGTCACAGTATCAAATATAAGTGACAACTCTGTCAAATATAAGTGACAACTACTTCTTAAAAGTTTTTAAATTGTGACGAGCTATGTAAGGATTAAACTTATACAAGTTAAGTTTAAAGCACCTTTATTTATTTCATATATATTTATTTTTGTTACAAGCTAATTATTGTTTTTAGTATCAGCACAATCTTAATGTATGGTGACTAAATAAACACACGCGTGAGGTCAACTTTAGAATCAGATAATAAAAGAAAGTCCAATGGGCTTCAAAAGGCGAACCGTACTCAACGTAACGCGTATTCACTTGTAAGACAAGATAACAATAGACAAGATTCCAGAACTTTCTATTGTCGCATTTGAATTGCTAAAATCAATTATCCTTTAATGTGGAAATTGTCAACTAATTCAGTCGTGTAATACAGATTATGAACTGGTAATAGTAAAAAAACATTATTGTTTATGGTCAAGCAAAAAAAAAACTCTAATGGAATTTAAACAATTTGCAAATAAATGTTTTAAGATCTATACGTGATGGCCACGAAGATGACAACAATTTTATATTAATGAAGTTGAAAAAAAAATGACCCATTTTCAACGCCTTATAACTTTCTTAATATTAAATCTGGTGGCTATTTACAAAACCATAAGCCGGCCTCCTTAAATCCTTTTTGTGCAAACACTCAGATGAATAAAGATTTACTCTCTCGGAACTTAATATAATGCAACGAAGCGCCTCTTGTTAAAATATTTTATCAAGACGAAGAGCGTAATATCTTCCTTTAAGATCTTAGTAAAACTTTAAAATATATTTGGATCAAAGTGTCTTCAACGTACAGAAACACAAAATAATACTGAAACTACATTTTTACTATGTTATAGTAATATATAGATCAAATCGTTTTAGCCTTTATGCTAAAACGATACACAGACCTAGCTAAACAAATCAACCATCAAGAGTTAGATACGATCCTTACACGCTCAATAATTTCGACAACTAATCGTATGAAAGATCTTCACCAAAACATTGATCGGACTTATATAAAATTGTAATAATTATGCAAATTATTGTCATAATGTTGAGATTAGTGGGACACTTTGATCCGCGGTGAAACCACTTTCACCAAGGCCGAGTTGGCGCCGCTGCCCCTCCATCGTTATATCATGGACTATATTGCGGTAGGCATAACTTTCGTTTTAATATCCTATTACATTGGTTTTGTAATTATCCTGTAATGCTTCAACTTGGCGATATTACGAGGCCACTTCAATGGTATGTCGTGCAGAGTAGTAGATTATTTGTGTCTTTGATATATATTTTTCATAAACATACCACTAACAGCATCGATTAAACAGGCATAGGAATTATACTAACGGGATATATCGGTTTTTAAATAATTCATATGTAACTCTTTAATCTTGTGTTGATAGTGTCGTATATGTGTCAGTCTTGTGTAATTTGTGTGTCTATAAAGCGCACTTAATTGGCGTTTATACGTTATAATAACAAACAAAAAAGAAACGAAAAAAACAAATTCTTTTAACGAAATAATTAAGGAATAGAAATCTTAACTTGACCTTTTTGGTACGTTACCAAAATACGATTGAACTTCTTACGTAAAAGCTTTCATTTATGATTTTTGAACAAGTTGTACAAGCAACATAGTTTATAACAAATGTGTTATATATATATATTAGCGTATCTTAATAAATTAATTCTATTGAAGTTAACCTCAAGTTTTGAATTATATTCAGTATGAAGTTGTTCATCTATTACTTTTAAATAACGTACCGTTATAACGACATAATTTTCAATGAAATATGTTTCGCATTTTATGATGCAATTTTGCAGCTTAAACGTAAATTTAAAAATAATTATTGTAGGCAACAATCTCTGCATACAAAATGTATCCTAAACGGTTTAAGCAACGTTTACGAAGAAAGCTCTCAGTACATAGAATTTCAGCGATCTTATTTTTCAAATATCATAAATATTTAATTAAACTTGAAGAGTAAAACTACTTATGTGTGTGTGTATAGCCTGCACACAGATCCGGGTGGACTAATTGTATAATACGTTTAGAATATTACTGCTAATAAATTAGAGGCATGATCTTACAGGTAATATTGCATTTACCACTTCTGCTTTTATTATAGACAGCTGAAAGTCGTAAAACAATGAAATGTATTCAGAAATGAAATTCAACGGATATTCAGATTTTAGGGAACAATGCATGGATTGATGCATGGCTTTCATCTTTTTAGCATTCAAACTGACAGCCTATCTCAATAACTTCAGAAATTTCACAATTCCTGATTATTTTCTATTGGATTGTTTATGAGATTTACCAATACGGTCTAGGCTCATAATTATGATAAACTTAAACATCAAACATCTTTATTCAAGTAAGTCTTTATAAAGACACGTTTGACTCGTCAATTTTTACACTACCACCGTTTCGGAAAGCAGTTATCCAACGAGAAGAATCGGCGAGAAACTATAGCTGAATCAACACTTCTCACCACGAATGGACTGAAAAAAATATACGGCGTAACATTTCTATGTGTACAATTAACGCCCGCACGATAAAAGAGAATCGTAAAACCCGACCTCTATATCCTAATTATCCTCATCTATCGGGAACTAGTATCCGAACACCACCTATTCCAATAAGAGATAAATCGTTTAAGATATATAGAGGGCTAGATTGGTCTAAGATGCGATGGTTTTGTTAATTATTATTTTGTTAAATATTTTTTTCGTGTAGCTTGGATGAATATTGAATATCTCCCACAACACATTAAATATCCCAGCGCCTGCATGGTCCTATGCAACACTTAATTACACTTAAAAAAATATTATTATTAAATAGTTTATTTATTCGATATGTGGGGGCTGGTGACCACAGCGCTATTTGGTCCAAAATCAATATAAATCATGAACCACGTGTTCCGTTTCCCGATCTATTAAAAGTGCCTTTAAAATCAATTATCGTTCGTGGTGCACCTATATATTTACAAACATAATGGACTTTGCCTAACACGATTTTGTTGTAAATTCATTAAGGCTCTGCGTAAATTCGCTTAAATATGACATTTAAATCATGTTGGGAGCTTTCGCATAATGCATAAAGCCAATAGTTTTCCTACCTGCGAGAATATGATTAGAATAATGTTAATCCTACACTGCAACAATTATATTGTTGCGGTTATATGGCTAAGGTTATGAAACAAGCTAAATGAAGTTGAAATACGTTTTTCTAATTGCGCTTATACCACTAGAAGGTATCAAAAAATTCATTACTCCCACCTATTCTCTTAAGAACTTTTAGTTAAATAATAATCGTATATTATTTTTTATAACATAATATGAAGTAAAGAACCAAAAACGTATTTATTTTTTATAGAACACCTAATTAAAGGGTACTTCTGGCAAAGTACACATCATGCTAGCAGAATTTTCACGCTGCAAGTAACAAATGATGGAAAGGAGAAATATGGAGAAAACCTCTTCCATACCAGGCGCTTACTTAAATCTTCTACTTGTGAGTTTTTTACATTTATGATAGTATTGGAAATAATTGAGCTTACTAAAAGAATGACCTTTAAAAATGTCTTTCACAACATTTCATTGCTAAATTTTTTTTACATAAAAGTATTACTTAATCTGAACTTTCGTTTAGATTCACGTTAGGTGTGAACCTGACGCTGTCGATAGCGTGAACTTGACGCGTGATCCCACAAACCTTCAAAAGCACGTATTTTTAATTTTTCTTTTAGCTTAGCTATTTTAGGTTAGTTAAGGATAATTATAATACTAATTACTTAGTCTGGCCATAAATACTGTTACTATTCAAAAAAAGAAAATATTACGTTTGAATTTGGAATCTGTCATTTTTATATGATTGCTTGATGTGTTTTCTTATTTTCGCGCCATTATATTGTTAAATATTTTGTTATATTAAAATGGAGTGGGGTGATAAAGAGAACCGAATCGCTGTGATTGCCTTACATAAAGTAGGTATGGAGAAAAGTGCAATTTTTAAAACCCTCCACCCGCTTGGTATTAGTCAAATGTTTGTTTACCGGGCTATTGATAGGTACAATGATACCTCCTCTGTTTGTGACAGAAAAAGATCTGGCCGTCCACGTACCGTTCGTGTGAAAAAGGTGATTAAAGCAGTTAGGGAAAGAATTCGAAGAAATCCTGTCCGTAAGCAAAAGATTTTATCTCGGGAGATGAAGATAGCTCCTAGAACCATGTCGCGTATATTAAAAGATGACTTAGGACTTGCAGCCTATAAGAGACGTACTGGTCACTTCTTAACTGATAATTTAAAGAAGAATAGGGTGGTAAAATCCAAACAACTACTTAAGCGGTACGCAAAGGGAGGTCACAAAAAAATTTTGTTTACGGATGAGAAAATTTTTACAATTGAGCAGTATTTTAATAAACAAAATGACCGTATTTATGCTGGAAGCTCTAAAGAAGCTTCGCAATTAGTAAACAGAGTACAACGTGGGCATTATCCCACTTCAGTGATGGTTTGGTGGGGTGTTAGCTATGAAGGGGTGACTGAGCCATATTTTTGTGAAAAAGGTATTAAAACGTCGGCACAAGTTTATCAAAATACCATTCTTGAGACGGTAGTTAAGCCTTTAACTAACACCATGTTCAATAACAAAGAATGGTGCTTTCAACAAGACTCGGCACCGGGTCATAGAGCTCGATCCACCCAATTTTGGTTGAAAACTAACGTTCCGGACTTTATCAGCACTGAAAACTGGCCGTCGTCAAGTCCTGACCTAAATCCATTGGATTATGATTTATGGTCAGTTTTAGAGAGTAAGGCTTGCTCTAAACGCCATGATAATTTGGAGTCCCTAAAACGATCCATTCGGTTGGCAGTGAAGAATTTTCCTCTAGAAAGAGTTCGTGCTGCTATTGATAACTGGCCTCAACGTTTAAAAGACTGTATTGCAGCCAATGGAGACCACTTCGAATAAACATTGTATATTTTTAATAGTTATATATTGATGTATTAAACTAACTCACTATGAAAGGAATAAATGTTACGTATAAAAAAAAAATCGTGCTTTTCTTTATAACAATATTTATGGCAAGACTAAGTATACTAACAACTATAAACGATCATCGATGATTTAAACTTCTTTGAAAACCAAACCTATTGAAAAGATACCATCGTTACTAAATTGTTAAAGAAAGATCTTTGCCTGAGGTTTTCATCCGTACTAGTCGTTAGTGTCACAAGTTTTTTAATTGGAATCATGGCGTGAAACTTAATTTATTTATATGTTTTCCACATAGAATCGTACCAACGCTCGTACTTACGTCAATGATTTTATTAGATGTACGACGAGCTTTAAGCCATGATATAAAGATTTCAAATCACATCTTAGTACCATTACTACTTAACTGATATTAACCGTTTCTCATTAGATGGTGGACTTGATCATGATTTGATCATTTGCCTAATAATATAAACACGGTCCAGAACAAAATTCCGCTGTCAAGACCTAGTATAGAATTGCGTTGAACTACATAAATTCAGATAAAAATATCACTTAATTGTATGCACAAAGAAAGCACTCTATCGCATCACCTCTATAAAAATACATCGTGAACGCGCATAAGAATTCCAGCTTAGTACGTATAATTTTATTGAAAATTCTCGTTCATTTTATTTCCCTTTAAACATTGTGGATAGTAGTTTCGAAATGCTTGAAAAGTACTAAATATTTCATGTTAAGCTCTGCCAAAAACAAAATTGTATTTTAAACTTGAATAATTTTTGTAATAGCTTTCTTAAAACTTACTTTAATTCCTCAATCAGTACAATAAGCATCTAAGGCATTAATACTTCTTGTTAGAAAAATAATAAAAAAGAGGTACTCTTAATACATTCTGACCTATTTGACTACGTATAGTAATATAAAAAAGAAGTAAATAATGTTAAGCTTACTTTACTTTATTCCTTTATTTATAAGTTCAATTGAAATAATACATAACTAAGTAAAAATAATATATAAATTTGACGATAGCTTTTGTTCTTTTTTGCATTAACATTTAACAATAGCAAATCACCGGAACTTGAAAATGAAAGTGGTTTTAGTTGTTTTCAACTCGACAATCTTGTTTGCGGCATTAGCATAATAATGGGCCGTCCTCGTACGTCATTTTGATCATAACAAATAATGCTTTCTCCGTATTAAAATATGCAAATTTTGAAGGTTTAGATGTATCTTATTGGAAAACTACGTCACCTATATTTGTATACACACAACGATACAAATTAATAAATAAAACGTTTATAGTATATGCTTGTGTGTTTACATGCTTGCATGTAAACTGCTTTTTCTTATTAGCAATTAAAAATTTACTTATTATGCTACGGTAATTCTCAACAGTGTGTTTGTGTAACTAAGACTGAGTGCAACACGTAATTTGTGTAATTTTATCGCAATAATTTTAAACCATATACTCTTGTACTAACATGCTGGATAAGCTTGGTTCTGGTTCGTAGTAGTGCCTTAAAAACAAGAACAGAGTCAATGAACGTACTGTACAAAGACTCATAAACTATGACTTTTATTCTAAGTTAGTAAAACTGTTAACGTCATGTAGATATATATGAATGACCATCAACTCACCAATAATATATCTTGTGCGCAATAAAACTTGTGCGCAATAAAACCTTATGAGATTGGCAGAATTAGGCCGTTTCCGGATAAATAGACTTTATAATAGATTACGTAAGAATAAATTTGTAAGTACTTTTTGTTGTGTATAATAAGTAAAGTCTTTCCAACTTTAAACTATATTCCATAGGAATAGAAAATGAGACGAAAAATGTGTTAAAAAAGCGTTCAAATGCGGTGTTCGGAAGCATTGCTAGTGCAAGAATACTAATATTTTTTCATACCAAAATGGCACAAAGAAACCAATGAACCCCGAAGTCAAAATGCATCATATTCTATTATTAATGTAATAGGAATACCAAAGCCAAAAAGCGATAAGGTCGCTCGTTACACTTTATATATTTGTTTTGTTGACATATTGTATAGAATCAAGTAATCACAACAACGATTGTTTCAATCTTTATTTCCATATGTTTTTAGAAAGAAACGCTTAACAAAGCTCAACTTTTTGGGGTGTACAAAAATTGGTTTGTCTTCTTTCATTTAATAGTGGAGTAGTTATCCTGCAATTGTGCAATTTGATATTTGCAATCTCTTGTATTATTTCATTAGACGTCTGCGCCCACGGCCGGATGCCTGTCGGCCCAACCAGATTCAATTACTTCCAAATTGATTACTGGCCTAAGCTCTGCTTTCAATCTTCCTACATGCCTCTGATAAGATGAATAATCACGTACGCTTCAAGCGTCAAACGTGGATAAATATTTATCTACAGATTATAAATCTTATTTAATCAACTACTGTAGTCTCAGCTTAATTATGTAACCATTTTGTACTACAGAACCTTGGCGATTTAAAGAAGTGGAAGATAATTCCTTGCGAACTTTTCTCCTTCGCTCTAAGTGTAAGCCCTTGATTAGGGAACTGACAGTAAATGAACAATTTGATTTTTTTAATGTAGGTTACCTAATGATTTCTTCTGAATGATTTATATTTCCTTTATTACATACATTGTAATAAAACTTTTATCGGACCTAATGCAAATTTAATTAGAAAATATTTTTTAAAAAATTTCTAGTGTTTCACAGCAATCGTGGTCTCCGATTCGCAGAGGTTTTATTTTCGATAAATAAAAAATCTTATAAATAGTATTAAATGCGTAATTAATCTATACATATATATAGTAGTATTTTCGTTCTGATTGACAAAGTTACCATATATATCCTCAACTTATAGGGTACATATTTTGCATCCTTTGCGTTGTGGTTGCTTTGTATCAATAAAATATGTATGTCATGTCGTGAATAAATCCGTCGGCCGCAACGTCGAAGCCTCATACAAAATTAGTGTAGAACTTTGCACCAAAACTCTGGGGCTCGATAAAAGTCAGACTATATCTAAAGTGAAGCCATCACCCGCAGGTAGGGGTGCATAAATAATTTAGCCGGGCAATCCGCCGCTTGTTTGCATGTGGATTATCATATTAAACGGATATCAGGGCCAACGACCGCCTGTCCGATTGCAAACAATATCATAAAACATTTATAAGGATAAACATTTGCGACAATCTAAAAGACTACCGCTGAGGTCATTGTTGGTAAATATTAATTATTCATTGTTATATATGCATTTTGTTTGCATCAATCGTGTAAAGCGGGATACACGCACTGTTTTTGTACGAATATTTTCATTTGTTTTTCATAACTGACATATTTTATTAAGTCACAGACAATTATAGATAGAGAATTAGATATAGTATATAGATTAACCGCAGCGGCTGAATCGTTTTGGAGAGTATTGTATGTGTAAGAAAGTTTGCTACGAGTTTAATCTAAGGCCGCTGAACCGATTTCGATAAACTTTCTCTATGTTGTACTATCACTATATAGCGTAGCTATAATTTGAGCAGCGAATGTGATCTTAAAAATGTTACAAAAATTATTTTTCTATGCATGCGTTTTTTTTCAATTCACTTAAAATTTAAGAAAGTTAAAGCAAACATTTTATGATGTCCTGTAAAAAAGTGAATGTTAATTTATGAATAGATTTAACAATTGACAGAAATAAATTATATTGATAGGTTATATAGGAAAGTTTCAGACCTGTCATATTTCCGTTCAATGTCATCAACCTCTGTGATGCAGTTACACAATGACAAAGTAAGCGTAATTCGATGTGCTGTCGAATAATTCAGTTAACAGTAATTTAATGGTCATTTAAACTTACGGCGAATGACTGTTCTGATTAATTTGAGAGTTCAATTATTTTTTACATTCGAAATTATATTTCGACTCGTTAAAACGTATTGTAAAATTGATCAATTCCAAAACACGTATGTAAAAAGTTTTCGCTTTCCGGGCCCTTGGATCGTAAGTAAATCACGGAAAGATGACAGACGCAAAGCTTTTGTTGACTTCAATTTTAATAAATAAGGTTGACATGACTTTAGCTCAATTTACATACGCCTTTGACGCCTATCATTGTATTACAAAAATATGGAAGTATTCCGCCCGATTCATAATTTTATAAATCCAACACTTATTACGCCAACCTACGTTCCTTATTTGAACAATTAAAGGGATTTAACTGTTTTTAAAATCAAAGTTTAATTTGACACAGTTTGAAAGCTACTATACATGTAAATTGAATACAAAAGCTTGTGAATACAAAAGGTTGTCTGGAAGAGATCGCTTATTAGCGAAAGGGCCGCCCGTTGCTTTTATATGTACTAACATCTCTTAATGTCATTTGCTTCTAGTGTTTGAGTGCGATAAAGTGTAAAATAAATAAATAAAAGCTTTAACATTAGAGGGCAAATAAAAAAATGTGTTGATTACTTAATACCCAAAAAGCTCAGATGAAATATATTTTAGGTTTCATTTATTGTAATAATTGTTGGTAACTTTAATATGGCGAATAGTACTTCACATTTTGGTACACTCTTTACTTTGTCGTTAACACAGCAAGTGCTCGTAGTTGCTTGAAAATTCAACGTTCCCGGTTGTTGTAAACCTGAAATTGTCCTCTCGTGTTTGCATTGCACTGCCTTTCAGTAAAAAAATGTAAGTCATTTCACAAGAGTTTCGACAATGTTTGCATTTCCACCACCGATATCAGAGTACTATATTATTTTATATAACCGTTATATGTTGAACGAAGACTAATTATGTATTACTGTTTAATTAAGCCTGAAACTTTTTGTTTGGCATTCAACAGCATCAAAAACCAACATTGCCTAATAAAAGTGTAAGGCGCTTTTTGTTCTATATCAAAATTCATTTTGAATTAATGAAATAAGAAGAAAGGCGCAACTAGATTTTCTTATTGTCCTTTTGTTAAGTATTATATAAAAAATAACGTACTAATTAGTAAAGTCAGTTATGAATTTATTTCATAAAAAAAATCAAACACTATTGTTAATAGAAGTACGATATTATAGAAGTAGTAACCTTAATTTATATCTACCAGTAAACCCACGATACATCACTATTGAAATTATATAATAAAAGCTTTGGTAAAAGGAAGAATAGCGCCAAAATAACACGTAATTATGACTTTCAAATTGAATGGAGAGATAAAGTTTGTAACAAGTAGAACAAAGATTGAATTTAGCAGATTTGTAGTTCGTTGCGCTTGGATTTTTGCACCTGACGTGACTTACAAATTGTATTGGCGTGAGCCACTTGGAAAAGTTTTATAGTCTTCGATCTGAATTAATGCTTTCGTGGCCAAATTCACGATACCGTTATATATATATATTATCCCATTTAAACATAACATATTACATCGTAAGTAAATAATATAAAAATAAATACTCAATTTAAAACACATGTGTCAATGGTTATATTAATAAATAAAAATAGAAATATAGATTTTACACACGGTAAGTTCTCCAGAAGGTAAATAATTTATGGCTAACAAAACTTATTTCCTCAGAATAGGTACACACAAACTGAGCACAGCTAGCAAATGAACAGAATTATTCATCACACAATGTTTGATAGTGCCAGAAATCGAACCTTAAGGGTCGTAAGACAGACTTTATTCGGCAGTCCGGCCAGACCATTTGGCCAACTCATGAATCGTTAAAATGAATCTTATTATTATTAGTCCAATCCTACTAATTAAGCATCAGGTAGTATCTAAATGCTATTTGTAATTCCTTATTCAAGTTTTGTATGGTCCCATAGTGGGTATAAGCTTCCAAAGATTATTTTGTCTCGGCCTGGTGCTACTTGGCTGCACTGGGGCTATTATTTTTATCTGATCATCTCATCAAGCCTCCCTTTTATCGCCAATTCCTCCCCACTCCACAAAGTTGCATTTTCCAACTCCGGATAAGGCCTTGCTATGTGCCAATTTCAGATTATTGCAATTCTTAAGTTTTGTATGCGTCGTAAATTGTTCTTGCTTATCTTTGTATAAATTTAAAATAATTAAATCAGTTGTATGTGTCCGGATTAATTCATATTTTATGTAATAATTCACATCAATTAACAAAATTAATATTAGTTTATCAAGGCATGTGAAAGCGTATTAGTATTTAGAAAATTAAAAATGTATAAAGTTTTAATTTGAAAAAAAAACAGTCATTTTCTAAATTTTTTCCTTCTTTAGCAAATCCGTATTTGCTCTGAGGTAGTTCGTTATTAGTCTTTCTATGTTTAACATCAATACAGTTGAAAAACTAATCGACAGAGTACGAATTTCCGAAAATATTTCAAGCTAAAACCAAAACTGAAACTTTAAAAATGGAACAAAACTTTCCGATTGAATTTCCCAACAGTCGTCGATGCTCCACTTAAGTAAACGACTAAGTGACCTGGACGTTTCACAGTCAACTCGGACATCTTTTAACCGTTCAATAGATATAAATATTTGGTGTTTGTACGAAATACTTGAAATAAGAATTACAATAATATAAATGAATTAATAAAAATAAAAATGTAGCATTTTTATAAAACTAACTTTAACATATTTTAACAATAAACTAATTTTTGACCGACTCAGTCAGTAAAAATTAATTTTGAAAATCGAGGATAGATTCAAAACTGCAGCGCCAAACTGCGTCAACCTATTTTGTTAGTTTTTTTGGTAAAGCCCTCAGTACGGTAGCAAAATTCACACATATTCAGTCCAAACGATTAAATAAGTGCTTGTTACGTTAGTTATTAATCTTAAATGGTGAATGATAATCTATTAATTTATTCACAAAAACGGGATCACATAAATCAAGGGAAATATGGTATCTTAAAATTATTTAGGCAAATTACTTAGAATGGTATCACTACAATTTACTAATGGATTGTCGTTAAATTTGCATAGAGCCATCTCCCTATCTACACAAAGTAATAATGGCATTATCTACATAATGGCCTTTAGTAGAACTATTGAACTTAAATATTACGATTTTTAATGTTTAAAATGATTTATGTATCATACTTAATTTTACACTATATTAATTAGAGTGTAGCTTATTCACCGCGTGTTCCAAATAAAGAATTAGTAAAAAATACTATAAGTAATTTTTTTAAACATTTTAAATTTTTAAAATTCAATATGCAACGAAAAATCTTGATTTTATATTAATAGTTGGAGACGATAGTCTAGTAACTAATAATACTAATTATGATTCCAATTTTAATTCAGGGGAAGTCAATTATTTTATTTTTATTTTAGCAAAGGGTTAAAAAAGACTCGAGGCCTTTTCAGTTTTTGATAATAAATTCAAAAGCACGATTTTGACAGTTAATTTTGCTTTCAAATCCAAACCCTTATAATTGACAAGGAATACTTATTTGCTTCGTTAGGGAGATTTGTGATTCGAAAACCGCAAAGCAGCTGATTTATGTTTAATTGGTACTCAACATAACTTTGAGTGAGTTTACCCTGTTATAATTTTAGTATTGTCGACAATAAATAATACAATTTTTATTCTATTTAATTTGTAAGCGATATAATATGCTATGGGACTAGTTTGTAGAAAAGATTTGGATTGACGTTTTATGAAAATGGACTTAACAACATCACCCATAAAAACATTAACAATATCTGTTTACATCCCAGTCTTGTGTAAAGTTATGTATTGTCTATCTATGTGCTTAAAGAATAATCGCTAATAATTATTTTAAAAGGCAGAGCCAAGCGAAGGTAATAAGACAAATTGTTAAAGAGGGGGCAAGAAGTTTTAAATAGTTTCAAGCAAATGTAAATTAAACTTGGTAAAACTACACTCGGAGGGATTAAGATAAGACATTTGGCTGCATCGCAAACTATTATCTACTGGAAATCGCGTTTGTTTAATTATTCTTCTTGATGAATGTTGTTCTGAAAAATATCTTGAATGATGGTGTGCTATTTCACCCTACCTACCCGTAGTAACAATAAAACATTGTTTTAAATAAAGAGATATTAATGTGATTCGATGGAGCATGGTGTAATGGTTTTAGCTCTTTACAACCGTGCAGAACATGCTGGCCGATTTAGAGGAGAGGAGGAGAGTTTCCTGCCAGTTCTTCTCGTCCGCTCCCTTGATTTGGGAAATATAATTGAAGAGACATTTTTATTCGATTCGATTTATATCAATGATTCATAAGTGTAAGAAAGTTACCTATATAAATAAAGTTGATTTGTTTTTAAAACAGGCCTTATATAAATATTTCTGTATTATTACAACTCAAGATTGATACAAATACTTACAATATTCAAATACCGTATTGAAATCAAAACATTGAATATTTTCGTTTCAATTACATTGTCGAAATAATATGCAAAATAAAGTGTCGGCACGTCTGACTCATTGTATTTTCATAAATTCAGTTCTATTGTAGGGAGATAGCTGTCTGTCAGTCTCCCCAATGAGTGAAGGAAGGGCAAAATGCAATTTTATTCTACAAAACTAGTAGCGTTACTTCACTCTGTGTTTTCAGAGTGAAGTAGCCTATGTTTACTAATGGCTCTAATTTATATTATATCCACTCAAAAATTATTTAACAAGACATCATATTTTATATGTTTCTCAATATTGGCTATTTAGACCGTTGGTTTAGCGAATGTCCGGACCTAAATATAAACTATGTAATATGGAATAGTTAGCGTATTAAGTTAGCATATTTAAGTCTAAACAGAACCGCACGTTTTAATATTATTGTAAAAAAATAAATGTATCGTAACTGACATTTAGTTCTTGACTAACTTCGTAACAATCTTAGACCAACATTTTCCTTTACTTACATACTTACTTTTAGGTATATTCATCAGGTCAAATTGAAACAAGTATAAATGGTTTTCGTGTTCTATTAATTAATGACAGTATTTACTTCTTTATTTAACACTGTATTTGGACTTTAATTGGGATTTAAGGACCATAAAATAGAATGATAAACCGCATTTTCTGTAATTCCCAATTACTTTTTTTTTTTATAGAAGAGGGGGCAAACGAGCAGGAGGCCCACCATAAAGGTGAAGTCGCCGCCCATGGACACTCATGTGGCTGGGAGCTCATGAGTGTGTTGCCGGATTACTTTTAAATACATTCTTTAATTTCATTTGAATGATGACACTCATACACATACATAGACACAGACGCCGTCTTCAAAAGCCTGCCCCAATTGGCAGCTATTTCGTATTAAAACAACGACCTTGTTTCCAATATACTGTTTCCAAAAAAAAAACGTATAATAAATTCAAACCTCAATTAAATTCACGTTAAGTTAATATCAAAAACCAATTTTCGTTCGGGAAAACTTCATTACGTTTATTTATTGATAACTTGGACCCGAGCGAAAGTTCAATCATTTTTATCACATTTTCTTGAAAATACCGAAGCTTTAGAAATTATTAATGAAATGATGCAACGACGTAATTGAGATACCAATTATACTGTACTTAAGAGTACATACAGTTCAATACATTCATGATCATTGCTTATGTTCGAGTCAAAAGATTGTGAGTCTTATACTAATAAGAAAAGCAACTTGAACATTTAAAACAACTTAGAATACAATGGCACCCAACAGAACAGTGACTATTAAAATCAGAACAAGAGTTTTCTTTTATAAAAGCCATGCATAAAAAAATACTTTTTTGTAATATTTTTTCTACGTGGTTTTATTATCACATAAAACATAATTTTTTATCACACATTTCAATATCAACCCAATAATACTAAAGTTAATTAAATGCTTTGTTGCAAAGTACCAGTAATGCTGGCCGCATTTGGACTCGCGATAATTATACGCGGAGTCTGATTAAGTTCATGGCCCAAGAGCATTTTCCATAGAAAATAAAATACATATAAAAATAATTTGCTTGCTTTAGAGTAATTGAGAATTTATTGTAAAAAACCTGTTTTTTATAGAATAACATACAATTTGTTTCGTTTGTTGTCTAATGTTGTAAATACAGTGTACGTAGGCGTTGCGAAGTTTTCAAATAAAACTTGTCACCGGCATTGTTCACATATACGCTGCGGTTAACGCATTTCTTAGAAACTACCAGAAACTTACATCAAAAGACAGAATAGTGAAAACAAATGTTACGTGTCTTTATTTTTTGTATAGTGGTAGACCAGTGTGACGCAGCTAGCAAAATGATCACCGTTCCAGGATTCCCTTTGATGTTTGATTTTATTACCTTTGTAAAAGTGTTGCTATTCTGTATGTGTAAAATTTTTAAAGTACTTTTGGGGTTTTTTTTATTAACTTTAATTATGTTATTTTAATGTACATAATAACAAAATAAATTTGGAATTAAAGCGTAGTTAGCGTAGAGTTTAAGTATTATGTTTGTTAAGAAGAAGAATTTTAACAGTTTAATCAGTAAAAGCACTAGGAAACAAGCCCTATATATTTAAATTCAAAGGATAATAATTTCAATTCCTTATAGAAGAAACAAGAAACGACTAATCGGGGAAGTTCGAAAAAACAAAATGGTTTGCTTTTGCGGAGCACTCAGCGGAAAATAAACCCGAGACCTTTTAACTCCTCCTTACAGTATTTTTCAAATGAACCGGAAACTTGGAATTAAGCTCTCCCAACAATTCCAACATTTTGTTATTTTATGTACTGGGTTAAGATGTTGAAATCATTTAATTGTTTCCATATAGATTGGTTTTTACGTTTCAAAGACAGTAAGCAGATAGGTCACAGTCAAAACCCTTAGTCGCTGCCAGAAAATCCAGCTCCTGTCAAAATTTATATATTAAAATCGATCACAAATGCTGGAAATCACGGAACGTTATGTTATATAAAAAGTAAGTCCATAATATATCAGTATGAATATTATGTCTTAAGTGAAAAAGCTGTTATGTTCCCGATTATTTGAGTTTTTTATCTGTGGATAATTATTGGCTCGTAATAAGTCAAAGGGACGTAAAAACTGACAAGGGCATACATTAATAATACTTAAGAATACAATTAGAATCCATTGAGTACCTGACATGACAAATGTAAGCCAACCAAGATTACTTGACGCCAATCCACTATATTAATCGCTTCAAATGTAACAGGCACGCGACTCGACACAATTAAACCGTGCTATGTTAGAATTCCTTTAATTAAATCATTTACAATTAACCACAGAAAACGATTGAGAGCTTAATAATAAAAGTCTCATTTATTTTAGTTCATATATAACATGAACACATTACTACCTCATGAGCTAAAAACTATACAATAATGTAAAACAGATATTATTTCATATGGACCACTTAACTTATTAAAAAACTATTCCTTATCAGTCTGGTTACTATAAAATAGTTTTTCAAGTAACAATCGATAGCAATTTGTTTTGAAGCGCTAAATTAATAAAATATATTATATTTGTAGAAATTAAATATAATATAATATTATTTTCATATCCAAGTATCGTGTATGCAATGTAAAAGAACTAAAAAAATATGTCATATATCAAATTGTAAACATAGATAATTTGAGGATAAACACAGGCCACGGGTATTACTTTGTGAATTTTTACGCGCAATTTAGCAGTCATGTTCGGGGCATTGATTAACGTTCTTCATTTCCCCTTCCTTATCAAAAACAGTCTCGAAAATAACACAATCATTTATAGAGTAAAAACAATTGACGTGTTTTAAAGTCTAGGTTTAAGTGGTTTTAATCACTACTACAACAATACTTTTTAAGAATCGCAGAATTTCCAGCAACTAACATATCCAGTGACTTTACTTTCTCATTATAAGCGCAAGAACTTTACCCCACTATGGCAAAGTTGTCTTGACTTAAAAATGCGATGGAAATAAAAAAAATACTATAATCACTGAAATGTTTATACACGCGGATTAAGAAATGAACATATCTAATATTTTTTTAAATATTACCTTTCACGGTAATCATGTGTACTGTGTCTTAAAATTATAATAAAATTCTATTCTTTCACATCCCGCCATTATAAGTATACTTATTCCAAGTGGGTGCTACTACGTTGCCTCCATTAAGTTATGATTATATTTTGATTATATTGTTTCATAACAGATTATAGTATTTATTAGAAATTAAAATCTGTTTATTATAATAAGAGAAGCAGAACATAATATTCCCAGTTCAAGATTCGGTGCAGTCAACATTTGTATGAGTAGTTTTATTCATTGTCTGTGGTCTGGATATATAATTTATCAGTGTTAGCACCCGAAACAGAAACTATGGACCGCTTATCTTTGGGCAAACAAAGTGTGAAATTTGTCATTAAAGTATTGTCTCTTTGGCGATATTGATGAAATATAAAATGTTATTTATTTATATTAACGACAAATGAAGCATCTGTCGGAACTCTATGATACGAAAAGTTCAGAAGAGCAATAAAGACACTCAATTCCGCCCTGTCCCCTTTTTCATCTCCGTCAAATTACTGTAATAAGGCAAAAACTTTTCACGAAACTATCTCATTTAGAGACGGATTTTTTCCATAACAGCAAAGATATTTTCTCATTTCCAGTTTTATTGATACATTGTTATTTTTATTCAGTAATTATGAACAAGTGTGGCCAAGAAAATATTTAAGGTATGTACTTAAGCCTTATTTATTACTAATTTCACTCTAAACAAATGCTTTTTCTTTATCACTTTCCTGGAACACATGCGATACAGAACTATTTTTAAACTAATTGCGATGTTCATAACATTGAACATGACTGCCTGTGACTAAATTTAAAAAAAAACATCATTTTTTAAATTTTTTATTTTATAATATCTGTCCCCAGACATCGTATGTGCTAAATACATTTAAAACAATAAACTTATGAGATAACACAACTAGGTTTACACATAAGACAATTAAATAGGAACTTGAGACATTATACAATAACAAAATACATTATTATAAATATATTCATAATTTCGTCATAAATGACTTGAAGAAATAAATTCAAGTAAGCGAAGTCGTTAATTTCTTATTTTCAAACAAATAAAACACCTCAACTTCAGATAAGATTAAAATCAAAATGGCGTCAAAGCTATCTGTAATAAACTCGGAACGCTCTAAATGCTTTCGAATTACAGGCTTGCTAATGGGCAAACTTAATATTCTCCGAGGGATGGAGCCCCGACCCCTGACTCATAGTTCCCTTTTTATGTTTTGCCACAAATTGTTTCTATTTAAATTCAGTCAGTCAAATTGTCTGATCCGGTGCATTTATAACGTCTTTGGCATTTGTAATCAATTCTTGTATAGACAAGAAAAAAAAGTATATTTTGTGTGAACTAGATATTCCATTTAACCAAATACTATAAACAATTTCAATAGTTCATTTCATATAAATGTGCTTTTATAAGCCCTTTATAGACCAGTCGGATAGCTTTAGAATTAATCTACGATGACAACTACAAATATTTTAAAGGCTCGGCTGAATTCGTTTATTTCCATAAACAATAGAAATATTACAAACAAACAGAGAGGCCCTCAACACAGTTCACATAATATCTACAGACCACAAGTGAAACATTAATAAAGGCTGCAATCAAACAAAGCTGTCCTGATCCACTAAAGCCATCGAACGAGAAACTATTTCAATCGCATACCTCTTGTTTTTCGAGTATTCTTCTCTGCAATTCCTATTTCATTATTTTTTGCACCAATTGTTGTTTTGCAAGTGGATATCGATGAAGGTTATGCCTTTGACGATGGATTTTTTCGACAAAGAGAATATTCAGTAATTTCGGGTACAACGGGGCAACAAGCTGGGGCAAAAGACGAAACGAAATATGATACTGAATTTTAATTCCGAAAGCTTTGTCTAGCTCACAATTTGTTTGCGTGGAAATGGACAGATTTAAAAAAAAACAAAATAACAATGAAATATTGATCGTCTATCAATATTACCGGTGCTCGAGATACTGCCATTCAGTCTCCAGTGTGTCATTCTAAAAGCACTAGATAAATTACGCCTAAAGAGAAACCGTGTGTTTGGGGTACATATGTTATATCTATGTAAGCATTATTAACAGTAGTATATAAAAAAAGAGTTACGAGAAAAATTACAATAATATATCTATCGCTGAAATAGAAATTATTTATATCCATTAGAGATTTATCTATCTATCAGCGATATGAGATAATAATATATTGGTTCGGACATACAAAACTGATTTATACGCAGAACGTGACGAATAACATTTAATAATCGTATATATTCTACACATATTTAAGTTATTTAACATTAATATTTCGTTGTTATAAAGTTGAATTAAAAACAATATTTGATTTGTTACACTAAATACGCAACCTAATTTATCTCAAATTTCAGGATTGACAAATTTTGAATTAAAATGTAAATGTTGTTGGGGGCGAGAGCACGCCTTAATTGCGTACTAAGGCCTTCAATTAACTTCTGGTTTTAATCTATATCTTTTATTAAAAGTCTGAATTTTGCGCTAATGTTTTTAGCAACGTCAAAGTAAGATCACATTCAGTCAACGGGAGTAACTAACCCGAGTAATACACAAAGCGACAACAACAGTGGGAGAAGGCTATATTTTTTATAGGTCATGTATTTTTTATGACAACGTTCACTTTGAACAGAACTGCCCTCTAAAAAGCTTTATGTGTTAGGGACTTTACTTCGGGTTGCCCGAATGCAACTTGATAAAGCGTCAATTCGGTCCCAACTGGAGCATTGTCCTCACCCCCATAGCAGTCCCTTGACCTTCCTCTTTCTTCCTCTTGACCGCATTAAAGTCACTGTTTAATACATTCCACCCGTGTCACCTTAATGTCCGTGTTCTACCACTGAGCGGTTTGTAAGACCTTACCGAGTACCACTAACTTAATGAACCATCAGTATGACACTTTATTTCCGAACCAATAGAACTTAGAGTCCTTCAAGAGGAGGGCGTACGAGAGAGCAATACTTTAAAGATTGGAAAAACACTCACGAGCCCTCTAGCAGCGTGAGTCTCCAAGGGCTTAACTTATTATTTACTTTTAACCAAATACGACGTGAGGCGTGAACATTAGGTTAATTTATTTATATTTTGTTGCACGAGCAAAATACTTATATACTTATCTTTAAATTACGAATGACAGTTGACAAAAATTTAGCATATCCCTTTGCCAGACTTACAAAACAAATATGTATTATATTATTAACAATTATTTAATTTTTTTGTTATAAATAAAAAATTAACTCGATTTATAATAACTTTAATCAAATTCAAGTCTAAAGCAAATTACGAATTACGCCGACTCGTTTATGTAAATTAAAACCCATTTTACTCGAGCAAGATAATTTATAAGAGATTTTAACTTTTTCGTTTTAATTATTTTTTCTTTATCTAAGTTTAATGTAAAATAATCGTGTTGAATAACGTCAATGTGATCATCAACTATTCAATTTGAAGGGCGATATTTTAATAAATATAACTAATAAAGTATGGTATTATTTAAGGCTCATTCATATTTAATATTCTACTCTTATTCATACTCATACTTATTAAATATGAATATAATTGTTATTAAGCAATAAAACAATTTATTTTTAATATATGAGATCGGCTCCCAATGCTATTTTCATAAAAAAATCAGCAACGACACAATCACTTGTGGATTGATACCGCAGTCTATTCTGTATATATTTATCAGAAATATCTTATAGACAAGACTGACTGTATTCTTGGTATATTCTTATTGCGTCTATTCAAATGGATATATGAAGCTTACAATTCAGAAAGGCACACATTTATTTATTGCAGAAACAATCATACAATATTCTTAACGTCAGAGGGCGTCCCGTAGAACCACCGTCACGACACAAAGCACTAAAACCACGCCTTGGTGTGTTTCCACCATGATTATTAGTTATCTATATCGCAACCATATCACGTAAAAGCATTCATACAATTTCCAATTAGTTTTAAGCTCTCATATTGACATTTAAGAGCGCAGTTCCACGTAACTTGGAACATTCCATTCCCTATATCATAATTAGTTGCTTCGAAACTTACCTGAGCTTCGTGCTAATGAGAGTCGACCAGCGGAAATTTGCAAACTTGCTGGAATTCGTCTCGGCGTCTTTTACAGTTAGTCTCGGGAAAATTCAGTGTCAACTGAAGCGGGATTATCCGGTTAAACCTTAATTACCTACCTCCACATTTCGAATTATGTAATAAAACGATACTGGTTCGATACTAAAGAGAGAAAGATCTCAAGAGAAACGTAAAAAAAAACCTATACATACTCGTATATATGAGCCCCAAGATAATTATTTGTACTATGTATTATGAATGTAATGTTTGTATTACTAAACACATAATTTGTATTATGTGTTGCGATTACTAATGGTACTGAAATACTACATATATATGTTTATGTTTTTTGTAATTTCGTTCGGGTTATGTTTGTATGTGTGTTGTTGGTGTGCCTTATTAAATAAATAAATAAAATATATTAAATAAATACATAGTACACAGACCACAATTAACAAATATAGAATTGTTGAATGTATCAGAAATCGAACCCGGGTTCCTGGTGTGGCATTTCGAAATATTAACGATGGCGCTCGGTATTGAGCCATCAAAATTAATATCAAGGAAATGTTCAGGGAAAATTTTCATAAACCAAATTTGTCGAGAAATATTCGCGTTTATATTCGTTACTTAAACAAAGACATTAAGTTTTGTTAAAGTAGCAGATTTTTCATTCCAGCAAAAACAATAAACAAAAACAGCTTCATAAAATCTGATACAATTCCTTATTATTTCTAATTCCTTCCTGGTTTATTACACAGTTAACTCACGACTACACTAATCAAGTCTACTACTAAGTTATTCACATTTACGAACAAATTGTTTTTAAGCTGTATAACTGTCACAATCGTGAAGCTTTGATATGAAAAACCTAATTTTAAATTATAATATTTAAAAAATGTGTACTATAATAATTAATTATTTAGTATTTAGTTGCTTAAGCTGATTTTTTCTATGAAAATATAATTAAGTTGCAGAATATGCTAATAGTTCAATACTATTTCGGTTTTTTTTCACTAATCTTAAATTTAAGAATAAAAATTAAGTAAATAACAATATCAATTGCAAGTACATTTTCTAGGTAGCGTATTCAATTATTTTAGTTAATTTAGTTTTATGGATGTCATAGTTTAATTCATTTCTTTGAACGAATCATTGAAAAGTATATGTTTTCATACGTTACTCAAACGTTGTGTCGTTTCTATTTTTTGT
This sequence comes from Leptophobia aripa, assembly GCA_951799465.1. Taxonomy (NCBI): domain Eukaryota; kingdom Metazoa; phylum Arthropoda; class Insecta; order Lepidoptera; family Pieridae; genus Leptophobia; species Leptophobia aripa. The sequence continues at coordinate 2,554,608 of OX637272.1, read as the reverse complement.
GGATATAAAACTTATTGATGTGTATAATTTGTGGTCTTTATGATATAGTTCTAATTGCTAGTGACTTAAGATAAAATAGAATAAATATATGAAGTAATAAAGTCTATACCAAAAAATATTTTAACAAAAGTATACACAGAAAAAATAAATTAAATTATTCCTTTTGGTAAATTAATAGAACTTACTTTTTAATGCCATTCCATTTGTAAAACCATCGCTCATATTCAAATCCATCAACCGACACTAGTACAATAACACATTGGAATCGAGACAACGCAAAAAATTCACTCGGCAAGCGGGACTGTCACCATGGCAACGAGCCCACCCCTACGTGTAATCACGCCGCCGCGCGCGTTCTCACTGACAGATTTCCCCATATTTTCTGAAACACATGATTTTCAAAACCCGGTCGAGGGTGCAAAACCTTCACACGGTGACACGGGAAAATTATAATGGTAGTTAGAATACCTACACTCGTTAACCGCCTTTTCAATTCTGCTTATACGAACGTTTTTTATAATAAAAATACGATACCGTTACATTGGGGACACTGTTTTTAAGGAATAATAAAATATTATCATATATATGATTTAGTCTAATTATAAAGATTTTTAAATATCAAAATATAATAATCTAAAAATGTTTGTTTTCGGGTTTTATATTTCAAAAGATTTTAATGTTCAATATTTATAGTTATTTTATTTTTGTTTAATAAAGCTATAGGGACAAAACAATAAAACACTTCAAAAACATTCTGCACTATTGTGCTCATATAATCAGTTACTATACTTTAAATACAAGAAAACAGAAATTGTATTTAACAAATAGCTATCAACGGAAACGGACAATCTCGAAATAAGACACGAAAAACTCTGCCAAAAATCTTGTGGTTTGTAAAAGCACTGTTTTAGTTTTAAATTAAGAAATATATTCCAATCACGATTAGGAAGGACCGACTAAGTAAATTGTATACGTGCTTGGATAGATGCCGAATGGAACAGCAGAGATACATGCCTCGCACTCAACTATGCCATCAGATTTATACTACAGATCTTATTCAGCGATGCCAAAATGGAAAAGTTATTACAATTGCGCTGTACTAAAAGTTTGTTTGTCACTAATAATAAACATATTCCACGGAATGTAGTAACCTATTATGCAAATTTATTTTCTATTCATTACCGAATGTAATAATGGGTTTACTGGATCGTGTTATACTGGTTTAATATTAATTTAGAGAGAGATTATAGAAAGGTTTGAGAGAGATTTTCAAATATAAGTCTTAAGACTAATTACGATTAATCGTGATTTCTTTTAAATACATATCTTTAATCTAGGTTAAATTTAAATTCATGTTCATAAATTCCGACTTCGTATAGTTTCATTAAAATTATTTTCCGCAGCTCTGCGCCTACGAGTGCTACAAACGCCTACAAAGCTATAACGTAAACAAACGCAGCACTTAATAATCTTATTTTTTTTTATTTCGTTAGAAATTTTGTATTATTTTTTATTGAAAACCCATTAATAATACTGTTAGTACAAAAGTGAATTGGTTATTTTAAATTTGTGAAATTTAAACAGTGTAAATACAGTATGGTATTATTTACAAGCCCCGGATGCCATAGCTGGCTGAGGTTCGCTAGCCTCCGTCAGCACAGGACCACTCCATGCATGATCACCCATATTAATGTTTTTCTTAACACTATACTATAATGTGACTTTATTTTAACAGGGTTAGAAATGCTAGCAAAAGAATATAAGTGATTGTAAGTAGGTTAACAATAATTTAAGTATAAATTTTGTGTATATGTTTTTTTGGCTTCAGCTGTAAATAAACATATTTATGGAAGAAGACGGTGCTTAAGCTTTTAATAAATTAATGTCTAATGTCCACACATCGAAACTTTATATTTGAAAAACGTGAAGTGTTTCAGGTAAGTGATATTGTAAGAGCAAAGTAAAGTTTTCCACTTTTATTCAAGACGTATTTGAGCAAGACATTCCATCAAGATTATTTCCTTTTCACGACGTGCTCAATGCCATTAGATGGACGCTATCGATGTCAGGAATAATGGTTTTTTTTGTTTCATCTCCCAATTTCGTCATTGTAATCTTCATTGCGACCATTTGTCTTTTCCACGGATATAGTTATTTTGTCCAACCAAATGTGAGATGACTTATTTTTTAACTGTTATGTGTAGTATTCATGAAATGACGATTTAAACGTAAGATAAGAACCAGTGATATATACAACAATTCTTAGGAACAAATATTTATTTATTTGTAACTTTTCCACATAGATAATTTCTTGTATCCAGATCTACGAGGTTTCCACAACTAATATGTCTAAGAAGACACCCTCAACAAACTCAGCTCACTCAGCACTAAAAAAGAATTGAAATAAAATTACGAAACATTCAAAAAATATCATTAACAATTAGAACCTAATCCTGGTATAAGCCATCGGAGTCGTGATGGGGTCGTTAATATTGTATTAAATTCGTCATATCATACAGTTGACAAAATCTGTTCAACAGAGCTGTAGGTTATGCATAAGACAGGTATATTTCACGTCTGCCGAATTCTTTAGTGTGAAGTGAATACTTTTAAGGATCTATACTATAAATGTCTTATTCTGAACAGACGTACAGCAGTATTTCATTGGAGTGTAATATATTGTATGCACAGTTGTATTTATTTATAGTTTCTCAGTATATAAAACGACAACATTGACGACTACACCACGACTAACTACGTTATTTATTTTGTGAAGTTAGTGTAAAGTTTATTTAGTCCTAATTGTTTTTTTTTAAATGTTTCTAATCGGTTTGAGACAGTCGTATTGGTTCGAAGTACATGTTGGATAAATAAAAAATAACTTTTTATCTTAGCTTTAGTTATTTACATAGTATATTTAATTTAATATAAACCGTATAATTTGTTTTCTTGCATGTTGCAATAATTCTGTTGGACAATAAAAAAGTGATATTTTTATAGAAGAGGGGGAAAACGAGCAGGAGGGATAGTTTTGCTTATAGTTGACACACGGTATTAATTTTCATGTAATGTATTGGACATTAAACTCCTAAATTATCAATGTTATATATGAAATAATTGCCTATATTTTTAAATATTCCTTAAGCATAATCCATATACTTGGAGAAGTAACAATCGATTGTGCGCTTTTGTCAACAGGAAAATGGCGGACCCCACTGTCACTTTCATATATTTATGACCACGAGTCGACGGCCTTTATTTCCTGCGTCTAACCGAGCATGGCGCTACATAAACTCTATAAAGTAAACAAACGACGAACGGAAAACTTTACCTGTTAACGGAAATTCGATAAATCATTGATTGCTACTAAATGAAAGTCGATTGAACGAGAAAACCTTTTAATTTACAATCTTTAATCTTCAGCTGTTATCAGTGCCATTTTTAACTAATGAAGGGAATTTTTTCTTCGTTATTTCAATATTAAAATTTCCTCCTCAGAATTGTAGATAAATAGAAACTTAACAAGTTGATTAGTTACCCCGCTGAAAAACTTATTATTTCTAAGTTCATATTTAAAATTTGAAATTCACTTAATGTTTAAATACGTTTTGTTTTAATTCCACACATTAAATATGTATCGAGTTTCATTTTCAATATTTAATATTATATATTCTCCAAAGTACAAAATTTACAAAGGTCACATTTTTATTTTTGAATAGCGTTCTGAAAACTATACTCACACCAAATATGATCGCATATAAATCAGATGTGGAACAATACACAAAACCCGGAATAATAATTTGTAACAAAATTCAGTTTAATCACTTTTTATTTATAGATACCGGCGACATAGTTTCATATTCCATGAGTACGAAAACAATCCCACGCTCCAGTGGCTATTGATAATCTTCTTGTCGGTCCACTTACCAAATTGGATATCTGGTCGACTTTAACGCTTATACACTAACGATGATACAGCCTTAATTACAACCTCTGCCTTAAGAAAAAATATGCGTCTGAAATACGCGCAACGCCGTGAATCAGTGAGCATCGAAGCTAGAAAATAAAAAAAATATACAAAAAATCAAATACGTATTGTTATTATTTTATTTTAATATTACAATTATGCATATTCATCTTTTGATTCGTGTAACACATCTTAATACTAACTTAATTAACCAAATATTGATATACATATTTATTTACAATGATGTTATTTGGGAATTGACGACGTCTGCTTGTTTTTGACCACGTTTATTAAGCCTTCGAGGCTTTCAACGACTCATAGGTTTTTGTTTAGGTAATTAGTTGCTTGCTAAGCCTTTGCAATGTTTCGCCTGGACTTAAATCCAGGGAATGTCATACAAATACAATATTTTTTCAAAATGTATTACCAAAATAAATACACATATAATGAGAAATACAAAAATTTGTACAAAAATTTGATCTAGCAGCGGAATCCTATTTTGATCAGCTAAAAATTTGGTTCTAAGCTGATTAACATGCAAAAACCACATTGATTTGTAATGTATAATTGTGGGTCCTGCCGGGAGAGCAACTAATGTGTAAAAAAAGTAAGAATTGTTTGATTTTGCTTTGAAATTGTTGACGCTAAATATAACTTTTGAATTGATGATAACAGTGATTTATCAGCATTATAACATTCATACATAGTAAAAGTGATTTCATACTAATAAATTATTACAGTGTTTTTTTAATCAATCTGTAAATTATTGTTAAAAAAAGGAATTCTTAAACTTCAAGAGTGATTTGCGTTGTTTGTTCAAAATTAATGTATAATAATCGAACCTTCTAACCATAAACAAAACAAAGACCTGGTATAATATAAATATTTGTAACAAATTATTCTGAAATTTGAAAGTTAGTACAGGATTAAACACTATAATTAAAGTGGCTTGCGGCTGATTTACCTAGTTAGAGATACTGAGAACTAATGAGCACTAAAGCTCAGTAATAGTACAATAATTTGTACAATGGTATTATTTCAACTAATTTACATCAAAAACACAATATTGAAATGAATTTAATCTTAATCAAATCACTAGACACGATTCAACTCTATCATGAATAAGAAGAGAACGAAAGAGAATAGTATCACGTGCCTACTATTGTATGAAATTTACCGGCTTTTTAAAGATAATGCATCATAAAAAATGCCTAGCACAAATATTTAGTTCGTAAATTCTACGTATATAAAAATTTCACACAAATTCTACCATCAAGATTATACGATTGCAATATTATTTTTAGAGAGTGAAACGTTGTCCGCTGCTTATAAGCACTGCTCGTAAGTCAAAACCAAGAAACATACAAGACAAATTTACAAGTTAACAAGTCCAGTAGAGCGGTAAAACAAATACGAACAAAGTTGAACAAAGCGGTGCCCCGGGAAGCAATAAAATTCACGGATCGCTAATACATTACAGGGTTAAGTGCACACACCAACATATAAATCCCGTATCATAGGGAGTTATTGCTGAAAACTGCTATAAAAATGGCAAACGCGAAATATTTTTAAACATAAGGTTTTGAGGTTAAAACTTCTATATAGAATAATATAAATTTACCGAAATAAAACACGTTTATTACTATCCTGACGTGAATATATAAACGGAATTATTTTATCCATGCTTAATATATTAAATGTCATATCGATAATGCAATTTGCTATTGCTAACACAACTTTTCTCATTTGCAGTTGATGTAGCGCGAACTCAAAAGAACAAACATTATATTCCGCCATCTAAAACTAATGTTGCTTTTGGTTTGTGGCAGAAAATGTTTTACATAAAAAGTCCCTTGCATTAATAATACAAGAAATATTATTTCATAATGTTTTTGTGGTACGACTTATGATTACCATGCCGGAAACGTCGAACAGAGGTTTAGGGCTTCGATCCCCGGTTTACTTCACAATTCACTTACTTCTTTACTTTTGGTTTACTTCTTACCACGCACCACCACGTTATGGAACAAGCTGCCCGCCACGGTATTTCCGAACCACTACGACTTAGGGTCCTTCAAGAAAAAAGCGTATAAATCCCTAAAAGGCCGGCAACGCACTCATGAGCTCCCAGCCACTTGAGTGTCCATGGGCGACGACTTCACCTTTATGGTGAGCCTCCTGCTCGTTTGCCCTCTCTTCTATAAAAAAAAAATTTTTTTGTGCTTATTACAAGCATATTTTAGGACTGGTTATATAGGTGTAATATGTAGTTTATCAGTTATGTTAGCACCAATACAAGCTATAACTCGCTTAGTTCGCTCGAGTCAACTATTATTTCAATTAACGACTGTGTTACCGGCCTATCAGGGAAGAATAGATTTAAAAAAAATGCAAAATGCGTTGGTTAAGAATTCAAACTTATATTGTCGTTGATATAAAAATATCAGCCCCATCTCCTTAATAGTCTCTGTTCAACACTATATTCATATGTTTAAAATATTACGTGGATAAATATTGAATGGTGAAAAAAAATACATTATATTACAGAAAAGAGGTTCTAAATTCGGTTTGAAATTCTCATTCAATTCTGCTGATGCATTCCGACAGTTTAATACTTGATTGCTCATGCTCTGCATAGTTTATAGCGGTCACTTTTAACTGAAAGTCTAATTCATACGTGAATTTCCCTTTTGTTCCTAAAATGAAAGTTGTATAATTTGAATCCGTCAAAAATGATTGTTGAATACATTATACCGGTGTCAGTTTTAGTGTCAGTTTATCCCGCATCTACTTCAAATTACTGTACTAATATATATACAGAATAGGTATATAAAAAAGTAATATATAAATTTACGATTCGGTCCCCGTCTGTGTAAAGGCACACAAATATGGGTGACATTATTTAATTGATGAAAATTTCTATTGTCTCAGTTGATTCTTCTGAATGACTGCCCATGTGTTTTAACCAATATGCGTTTTTTGCGTTGATTTTGAAAACATCATGTTTAATAACATCTCCAAGTTTCTGGATTTGGATTTTTTGCATCACAAAAGCAAATCGTCAACTTAATAGACAAATTTGTTCAAATTTCTCGTTCGAAAAGTCGGTTGCTATTGGTGACGAACTTTTACTGGCATACTTATTATATAAAGTTATATTTTGCTTAGAACGCTGGCTTCCTCAATAAAAAATAAATAGATTTTGATTTAAAATTGAAAATTACTTTTTTTTATCCTTACTTAGTACACAATTTGGTCATACTATGCGCAGAGGCGAACGGAATGTGGAAAAACCGATTGTAGTTGATAACGCTGCAAAAGATCAAACGGCGGCTCACCAACCAAATGGACCGACCAAGTGAAAGATTCGACCTCAAAATTCTACCAGGAGCCACCCGGCTCACCACCACGACGTTCAGACATGACAAGGGCTCATGAAACCCAAGAAAGAGCGTTCTAAAGCATTCATTTTTTGTTTTTAGGCAAAATATAAATATATATATTTTTTTTAAATATTACAATTTCATCTCGACAAACAAATATTTTATAAACTCTTTAGTATGTATTTTTTTCATTATATGGCTAAAATGTTTTCCCAGTATTGTGTAATACGTATAATTCAGGATGGAACATAGCAAACAAATTCTGTGTGAATCATTGTACACGTTTGTATTAAAATCTGAAATACGATCGCATTCTAATACGACATTTAAGCATTTGTTTTTTCTTATACACTGTAATAACAACACATTAGTTCTTATTGTTCTGATATAAATATTTAAACACAAAGATATTATACAAACGAGAGTTTGACATAAAAAATACCTTAACTAGTAAAAATTAAGACCAAAAAGCACAAGAAAGCGAACTAAATTTAGAATTTAAAAATAAAAGACAGTCAAAGTAAAAGACAAAATCTTGTAAGTTTAAATACCAAAAGTAGTGCAAGTACTCTTTTTTTAAAGACTACATTTTCTATCAACGATGTAATGCTAACGTTTTTATAGCATCTCACAAAAAAAATACTTGACAATGGATGTTCCGTTTATAAGAAGATTAAAAAAAATACTTTATTTTAATTTTATGAATTATATTTCGATTATAATCAGATAAATGTTTGTCAATGAAAAATTAACACGAAAATATGCTTAAATGTTTCTTATTCTATATTAAATATATAAAATAACTCGACTAGCATTAGCACATATGAAGAACTTGGCACCAATCTTCATCTTTAGTTAAGTAATAACATTTCGAGCATAATTATGCTTCGTAGTGTTTACGTAAGTCGAATAAAGATGGATTTTAAATTCCATTTTTAAATGCCGTACCAATTTAAGTCCGTACTAATTCCTTAAAGGAAAGGGGTGTATGGTCAATGGTAGACGACAGCACCATTCTGGTGTCTCTTCTAAAATGACAAACTTATATTATCGAGTTTCAAGTATCCATGTCTTCTGGGTTTCGTTTTCTATTTACACTTGACACATGATCCACAATTTCTACATAACTTTCCCTTTTCACAACAAAACAAAAGACGCTCAAACAAAAACATCTTTGTCAAGCTTACTCTTATTCACTGATTTACATGCTGATTGTGTAACCTGTGTTTGGTCGAGTTCGTACGAAAAACAGAGACATTCTTTCACCACCATCATCATTCATAGAGTAATACAAAGATATCCTTGTTTCATGTGGAGTAAATTTATCTAACACCTCTCAAAACTTCGACTTTTTCCCTTTAACCATTTTTTTTAAATCTCAATAAACTATGAGCTAATAAACAATGTATGTTACAAAATCAAAACGTGCTCTCATACCGGCCATGGACATTATACATTTCATACAATCCGCTTTATACGTATTTGATATAAGTATTACACAAAAGGAGCCATCGTAAATGGAATATAAATTGGGAGCGTACGTGTGATTGGATTGATGCAGCCTACAAAGGACCAATTAGGAAGGGTGGCACATAACACAAGGTCACATGACAATGCTTCGTTGACTCTTCTAGCGTGTAATAAACGGAATAAAGCTATGTAACCTAATAAAGAAACATTTAAGTGTGACATACATCACCAATGTTGCTGTTTGGGATTGAATAAAATCAATATAAAAATAAATAATAAGAATAAACTTAGGAATCGTCGAAAAACATTATTAAAAAAATTGAACTCTACTATATTTACTGCCAATTTCCAAATTAAGAGCGTAAAGCGAACGAGAAGAACTGGCAAGATACTGGCTGGCTTTGTTTTTTAAATATTACAGTTATTTTAATATACTTTCTAAGATATACATTTAAAGCAGATACTGTGAGGGGAAATAAGAAATACATTCATATATATTGTATTATTAACTTCTATGCCAAATGTAAAGTTTGTAGCAAAAAAGCATTACAAGCCATGCATATAAACTCATGCAAAAACAACATTGCAGCCTTTAGATCTTATCTGGCCCGGTCTCAAACAGAGGACGACTGCTAACTAGTTCAATCTAAAATGACATGTGGCTTTCGTAAAGAATAATAACTATAAGTCACTTCACTTAAACATCTGCAGAAATATGACCCTTTACAACCTGCTACCGCTTTGAGACCAAACAATCTCGCCAATAGTTATGAATTCACATGGATCGATAATTATTTTATTGGTACGTCGGTCATCTCCATTGTTCATTGTCTGTAAAGAATACTATCACTTCTTTAAAATGTCCGTTGCAATAACAACTTTTATTAAAACATTATCAGTTTTTTCATATCGTTAAGATAAAACAAATACAGAAGACAAATGCTGGCTTCTGCTAATTGATTTGGACGCATTGACCTTAAAATACTTAAAACGTGAAGTCCAGATGACGGCTTCCAATGGTTTAGGCTTATAAACACTGCGCACTTCTTTGTTTTAAATTGTGTGTGTTAATAAATGTTTCTTTCTTTCAAATAGCAAAAACATACCGTGATTCACTTCATTGTTTTCACCAATCATAATGAATAGAGACACGCCAACGTTTCGTCTTTTGCGTTATATAAAAAAATACTTAATTCAGTCAATTGTAATAATAAGATGTGCAGGTATGCAGAATTCTATAAAAAATTCCATCGAAGCTTTGGTTTGTATACATCATAGATCCAATCAATTCACTGCAATAATTGTTTTTTGAACCTTATTATCGCAAGTAGGAGCGTAATTTAATGTTATTACAAGTGATCTGCGATAGTTAGGTTTCATACTTATACTAATTACGTATAACTACTACACACGAGGAAACCTTCTATTACTAATAAACCGTGTTCTTAAAAATATCTTCAACCTATGTCCTCATAAATTATATTTTGACTTTTAAAGTAAATAAACTGTTATAGTGAGAAAAGCTATGTTAGCTTAGTACATAAATAACACGCTCATAAAGGTTCATAGACGCTGACCTTACGTTTATTGCCAATATAGGGGCCATGGGTCACTTGACCTGACAACCGTCTAATGACCAATTAGTCCTATCAACTCGCCACTCAAACGCAATTTTTAATTAAACCCTTAATAAACATTTCACACAAGGCAATTCACGTACCCCATAAAACGGATTAAAATCTCTTTTTATCTTTCAATCTTAAATGTCCATAGCCAAACCCAAAATGGCAATGTGAGGTTTTACCTCACATTTCGGCTATTTCACTGATAACTTTGACCTTTCAAATAACGGACAGGACCTTTTTTTTATTTCTCAATTTATTAAAAAATTATAAAACACGCTTGTCTATGACCTTAAACTGGTAATTTTCAAATTTGAAACCAAAATTTAAAACAGGTACATATTGTTCTAAGTACTCATTGTTTAATTTCGATAAGGAACACCTATTGTGCACAAGTTCGGAGAACGTGATCCATGTTCCTAGAACGCAAAATTGTTTTGCAAACTGTTTATTTTATAGACACGGCAGCGCCAATCACTCTTATTTATGAAACATTTTTTACAAAATAAGCTACATTTTATTTTGGTAATAGATGTTAATTACGAAATAGCTAGTTCTATAGACGATCAAACTTATACTTAAAATATCTTTATTCAAGTACGTCTTTATAAAGATACTTTTGAATCGTCATTTTACACTACCGAGAAGAACCGGCATGATAGCTTTCTTTTAAAATAAACAATTAATACAAAATTATGTTATTTACAATTCAAATAACAAAGCATTGTAAGGCTACTCAAGAATTAAACTGTCCCGATGCTGAGCCAATTGCCGACATATTAAAGGGATCGATTTTCATTATCAATACTTAAAGTATGCTTGTCCTATTTCTGTTATTTGAGTTCATTGTTTACAAGAGAAAAGATTATAAAGCAAAATAACTAGTATTTTATAGTTGCAATTACACCCAACATTAAAAAACCATAAAGCTTGCTGAGCTCTTCTTATTAATATCTGAGCCAAACCAAACTATTACAGCTGAACTAATCTCCGACACTGTGTTTAACATGGCATTTTGAATGTATAATGTATATGTTTATTACACTATATTATTTTCTGTTAACGATTTATTACATATTTGTTTGCACTAATAGCACGGCGGAAATTTTCAAACTACAAATAAATACATTTATGGTTAAAAATGAATACATTTTATTTTACTCATATTTTGTTATTTTATTTTTAACATTTTTATTTTGTATGGTGAAGTTTTGATACAAAATGATTTAAAATCTGTGTAGTGAAAATATGTATACGCAAAACCTTCCAAGGAGGTTTAATCAGAATCGTTTTTAGTACAATAACTGTCACAAAAGTATAGATTGTCAGGTGATCGAACAGGAACTATTGCTCGCCATAAAGGGTCATCCAAAGAAATGGAAACTGGCACGGCCACCATAGAAAAGTAGCGTAATCGTGAGGAACACGAAACCAGTCCCTAAGTACTTTGTTCGACGGTAAAGTAAGCTACAACTTACTACCAGTCACGCGCTACCCACGAATCGGACGGACGCGTCTGCGTACGCGCACGTTTTATTAGAAAGTGTATAAAAACTGTGATCAAGTGTTTAGGGAAAATGTGGATTTGTGTTACAAATAATTTGGATTGCGTTTGTTAATTGTGTAAGTTTTGTTAATTTTTTAACTCGTTTCACTGAAATTTTATGAATTAAAAAATATATTGGTTATTTTTGATATATTAGGTATACCTAAGTAGAAGTATACTTCTTCTTATAAGTTTTCATACATTGGAATGTATTACATCACACGATTTCATAATTTTAAACAAAGGTATAAACATAATTAAAATACAGGCGAACGTGTCGTATCTAATATTATGTCATTAAATTTGACATAACATTGTTTTAATGTTATTTTTCGAAAATATTAATTTTTTATGCAATATTTATTTAATAATATAATTAATTTCATATGTAAATGCAATTTCTGCTTTTGAGGTACGACTCGAATGTTTGGTCAAATAGTGTTAATAATGTGTTAAGTACAAGAGTCCCAAAGTGTATTTACTGCAAAATAAAACATCGTAACACCAAAACAAAGCACTTCAAACAGTCTTACGCATAATATTATGCTAACAATGTGGACAATAAGGTTTCTCAAAGCATATTAATTCATATCACACATACAGACAATTATTGCAACATTTCCTGGAATTTTTATACATCCTTCACGTTTGTAGAATTTTATTTTTTTATATTGCATTGCACACATGCATAATACCCTTAATGGTGCTATTATCTTCGTTATGAATCTACTAAATACATTTTTGCAATTTTTGTTATGAAATTAATTACAAAACTACTAGATGTATATAACAATATGATGTAAACGTAATTCGGTGATCTACTTTTTTAAAATGATGTAACACTAAAAACAAAATATTAACCATCTCTATTGTTATCTTTATAACTCAATCTAAATTATGCATATTTTTATGACACAACTACCATGGCCTGCGTGTTTTACAAAATAATTACAATTCAAACGTCACCTAAAATTACTAGGCTTAGAAATATTGTCGCGCGATTACAAAATGAAAAGCTACTATAGGCCGACCTATGCATATACAAAACTTCGCAAAAACCTGGGTAGACAACCATTGTTTCAAGACGTACCTGCGCACCTAATAGACTCTATTAACCCCAATATCGAGGTGCAGAAACAGTATGTACTCCGCAATCCTGTTCACAGAGAAATACAAGCAACAATGCCGCAATCCGAACACGAAGCAAACACAAAACAATTGGTAATGCACGACCAGGGCATAAATCATACCGAAGGCGGTTGGCCCCGCGATGTCCATCTTTACAATGAAGATCACCTAGCTAGACACAGGCGGCGTGTTCAGCACGAGGACGGCTATATTCGTGCAATACAAAACCTAAAGCCACAACTGGAACATTGTATTGATCAAAATAACGCAATCGACATGTACCAAACGTACTTTGCCACAATGAACCTTCAAGCGCCAGTTGAAAAATACAACGTACAAGTTGCAAATGTATTCAAGGACTCATATCGACGACCAGTATCTTGCATTGTTTGGACAAGTGAAAAGAAATCTAAACTCGTTGCATCTTACAGCTATCAGGATCATTCTAAAAATGTCTCGTTACCACATACATGCTATGTATGGGATGTGAATAAACAAACAACTCCGTTATACGAATTTTTCCCGGAAAGTAGTTGCTGGCGTTTAGTATGTTCGCCTGATCATTCAGACATATTGATTACGGGTCTTCAGAATGGTACAGTTAATACTTTTGATGGACGGGCCAGCCAGAACGCTGTATCTAAGTCTTCTGTATATAATTCTCATCGTGGACCAATTACTGGTCTTCTTTACACACACTCTCGTACCAATACAGAATTTTTTTCTGGTTCTTCTGATGGTCAGTGTCTTTGGTGGGATATAAGAGATCTTTCGAAGCCTATTGACCAACTCTTTATGGCAATTCGACAAGGACCTAACGTTGAACCAGACTTTCCCAATGCTGAAGGCGTTAGCAGCCTTGAATTCGATCGTGGATTTCCAACAAGATTTTTGACAGGAACAGAATCCGGCTTGGTAATTAATGCAAATCGTATGGGCAGAAGCCACTCAGAAATTTTGACATCCTACTGGGACGCGCATGAAGGCCCTGTAAGAGCCGTTCACCGAAGTCCCTGTACGCTACGTATGTTTATAACTTGCGGAGATTGGAACGTCCGTATTTGGAGTGAAGAAGTTCGCACGGCACCAATTATAGTCACACGCCCATATCGTTACCAGGTAACCGATGTTGCTTGGGCTCCTTTAAGATATTCCAGTTATATGGCGATTTGTGAAGGTGGGGTGTTCCACTATTGGGATTTACTGAGAAAACAGCATAATCCTGTTGCAACTCTGCATGTTTCGAAGCACGGCTTAACTCGTATATTACCGCATCCAACAGGCGAATTTATTGCAGTTGGAGATAATCAAGGCTCTACGTACGTCCTTCATCTTTCTGAAAATATGATCCTTCCCAACAGCCAAGATAAGCAACTAGTTCACCAACTATATAATCGTGAAACGCGGCGCGAACATATATTAGGCAATAGAGTTAAAGAAATTCGCTTAAAACATAAAATAGAAGACGCTACTACGGATATTTCCACGGATGTGAAAATCGAAGATGATGACGATGATGGTCTAAAATCAAGAGAAGAAGAATATTTTAATACAGTTAATGAAGAATTAAATAGTATGGATGACTTTCTACAATTAAACTGATATTAATAAAATTCCCAATAATAATTAATTCTCATTTTTTATAATACAGTTTAGTAATATTGCCAAAATAAACTTCCAAGCGAAAGCTTTGGTGTTTATAGGATTGGTGTTAAGTCACTTTTATCCTGGTCCTTATATATATCGCGGGCGGAAACAAATTAAATTTAATCAACATAAGTGAAAGGAAATTTATAACCTATTAATATGTAGACACGTAATATCCAAGAAACCCGCATGTGGCCCGGAATATATCCGGTTGAGGGGTACGAACGATTTCTCTTACACAAAAACATGTAAACACGTGTACAAAGTAAACAATGGCATTGTCATCGAAGAATCGAGGGAAATTAAACCTACTTTGACAAGGCTGCCGTTGTCGATTGCATTACAGCTCAGGAAAAACTAATTTACAAGTACCATAAAGCAAGGCATAGAGGTTTTGTGTTGAAATATAAGCAACCAGTTTTAGAGCATGCACCTTTAAATCTTAAGATCGGTATTACGACCACACAGACACCAACGGTTTTTTTTAAATTTAATTGAAGAGTAATATTTTATTAAACCTTTATATAAAAAAAAGATTATGTTACTGATTCGAAACAAACGGTTTAACTTAACAAATACAGTTATGATTTCGTTAATCGAATTAATGCCGTAAACCATCAAATTAGAAAGAGAAGTGCAATGGCCGTGAAATACTCAGCTGAATCATAAACTACAAATACTAGTTAATGCACAAGCTGTAGTTAAACGCGTGGCAATGCATTGAGAAAAGCTAATCAAAAACATCCACTCATACAATTCAAACTACATTTAAGATGCGAGATCGTTTTTATCAAAAGTTTGTGATACTTTATTTATGAAATGTAAATATATTATTATTATGTATTCATCAGATAAACAATGTTTTGCGCATTTTAAAATGATGAGTAAGTTAAAGTAGATTCAGTAGAAGATTCAGTAAGAGGCTACGCACCTTTTTATGTTATAAAGGAAAAAAAAACATTTACCAAGCTACTAACGCCATTTTGTTTCTTTGGCGTTCCGGCTTATAATAACGTGCAAGTGAACAAAAGTGCGTCAGGCGCAACTTTCACCGGCGTAAAACATAGTTGAACGATACTTCCTATATATGAGTACAATTCAAGTATATGAGAAAATGTTCTCATATACTCAGTGTTCACTCGAGATTATTATAAATGCTCATTAGTAATATGATACGAACGCGATATATTCGCTACTCAAAAAAGTAACGGTGTCTTTAGTTATGTTTAACATATTATGATATACTACTTACTATATTTTTACCTTTACATTTTTACATATTTCTTGAGATGGATACATACTACATAATTAATTGTTAAAGGGTTTTTTACTGTTAAATTGTTCCAGTGCAACTTGCTACGCGAACCTTATATATTCGCGTAAAAAGTAAACAATTATACAAAACAAAGATTATTAAAATAGTTAACTACAATTAAATTAATTCTTGTCAACGCAATCAGTTAGGAATGTGCTACTGGTTTTCTTAAGTAGGTTAATGTCTTACACAGAGGCCTAGTTTTTCATGACCTTATATATCTAATTAGCCCTCCTTTGATTGATAACAACTTATTAAATTTTTATTGTCGTTACTTTAGTTAAACAAACGAGACAGATCAGTAAGGTATTCGGTTAAGGTATGTTTATGAGTACGTGCGGTTATTCATAAATACCAGAATGAATGTATTTGTTTTGTTTACTAATACGACAATAATGATAAAAATGAAAAAGAACAAGGACCAAAAAAGAGACATATAGACATAACAATAGTTTAAAAACTAAACAAAAAAAACTATATAAAACAATAATCAAAATAATTATTACCAATAATACCATCTAAAAATGTAATTGTAATTTTTAAGGCCAGTCAACACCAGCTGACGAAATCTTGCCCGGGGTTTAAAAAATATGTCAATGTTTTTATCGGTTTAATTTACAACCTCATTGTATTCTGGTGCAGAGTTTGTGGCATCGTTACCATGGCAACAAACACACTACTAACTCTACGTTTTGTATTACATCCGATATTGTTCCGTTTCGTCTTTGACATATAAGGATTAACGTGAAATCTGTGCCATGCACAAATACTCTTTAGTAGTCATGTAACTGCTATGCATAATTTTAGCAATCTTCGAGACAATGCCAAACGATTTTATAATGCCATAATCGTGAATACCGCGAAGTGTTGTATAATGTCACGAAAACGATATCACGTTTAAGAAAATAATGTTTTAAACAAAATTAATGCTGACATATTAAAACTAGTTTAATTTAATTATGTTACTTAATATACTAGAGTATTTATGGTAGTTTATTAATCGATTTGTTAAATGAATTTACAATGGTTTGAACGCTTATCAGCATTTATTGTTTTAATTAAAGAATAAAATGTTATTATATTCTTTTAATTTATTTATATGAGTATTATTTATATCGACTAAACAAAAAAGGGAGGTTATCAATTGGACCTTTGTGCGATAGAGTTGAAATTTGCTACACACAAAATATAATAATAATATATTAAGTCATGGAACAAACCAAGTTCTAAAATCTGTAGAATAATCTATGCGAATATAAGTTGGTTTAATTTCATTCATGTACAAAAATGAGACCGGTGTCGCATACCAAAAATCGATAATAAACATTTAGCGGCATATCAAGTTCACACAAATATCTCTTGGTCAGCAAAAAAACTCTCACTCAACAGTCGGTTGACAAATGTCAGTCACAATGCGGTTAGGGTTTGCGAGGATTACATCCGTCAGAGGCGTGAAGTGGGTCACCAGACAAACCTCAAGCTCGTCACTTATAACTGTAAGGACGGGTTTACAAATTAGCCTCTATTAACATTCTATAACTAAACAGTGGAGCCATTTCGTCATTGTTCCTACCAAGGACTGGTGAATACATTGAACTTTGCCGTTGAAGATGCGTATAAATGTTGCAATGTAAATATAAATTCACTTGCGGATTATTAATATGTAATTAATCTGTGGTCAATTAAATAAAGACAAGTGTACAACGTCAATTCACACATTCTTAAACTATATGTAATTATATGTCCACTTTATAATAAGTAAGGAGAATGTATATAGAATTATCCGATATTAAAATAATCTGTATGATATTCAGAATTGGCGGGAAACCCTAAACGCAAATGGCGCTATTTGCGATTCCACAGACTAAACACCAAACGTCTCACGCTACAAATCTATTAATTAGATTCAAATCCCTGGCAATTGTTCTTGTTTAAAAAGATATAAATACATACAACTCAGATTTATGCCTTAGAAAAAAACACCACCAGAGTTCGTATGAAATAATAATACTTGAAGACAGCAAAATTTGTCGACCCTGGCAAATATATCGTCTCTGAAGACCAAAAAATGAATTTATATTGTTATTTCAGTAACGCCGCTATGGGCACAATGCGATGAGCCACTTGCTGGTGGCACTCGCGCTGTTGACGGCGGAGGCGGCCCATGCGCAACTAAGGCCGGCCGACGCGCCGCCGCCACTCAACGACACACGTGAGTGAGTTATATATTATAGATTAATTTTATTTTGTTAAGACACCTTTAATGGTATACTTTCACACAGTTTTTCTATTTAGTGAGCTCAGTGTATTACGAAGAAGTATCATATAAAAATAAGAAATATATAATTCGTATATTTCTAGTATCATATGACCTCAATGTTAAAAAAAGTAAAAATTTAGAAAAGTATATGACTGTCCTGTATTAAGAAAATGTAATTTATTTTAAAACTTTATTACATATGTTCTCTGCAACTTATAGCAAAGCTAAGCGGAAACCTTAACGCCTATTTTACGCATCTAGTACGATGATATCATTAAATATTTCTTTTTAAATTGCTCAGTACTAGCTAAAGTTCGCTGTTTAATAATTCACTAGGAAACAATTATCGTCTTATACATTTGTCGTGCTATATAAAATTATGCAGGTTTTATTACAAACACGTATATTAAGTCATGCTGCCCACATAATGTAATTACATTAATAACATAGATCACGTAAAGGTTAACTGCGTAATATTGTCGAAGATTAGGTATGTTTAGCTTACATAATTAGCGACTTCTGTAGATATGCCTAGGTATTATGTAAAACAACTAATTGTCCTATACAATTTTGTTCTGTCTGATACGCAATCACATCGAAACTACTAAAACGATTTGAAATTAATTTGGCCCAAATTTCGACTACACTTGGGACCTCTCAAGTCCTTACATTACCTTTCTTTTATAAAAAGGGTTTGAAAGGGGTGGAAAAAGGTGATAAATTCGGAAGTTTTTTAAGATACAATTATAAAGTTTAAGATAACAAATTTGTATTCAATTTATGCTGTTTAAACGCGCTGTAAGTTTATATAATCATATTATGAAAGAATAGAAAATTAACAAAATACGCTTTGTTCTTAGTTATCGACAAAAAACATAACTTTATATATATAACGACTTTATAGTGTAATAAAAGATTACAACGTTAAATTATTGATACAAGTGGTAATGATGGTCAACTAAAAACCTTGGAGTTTTGCATTTTAATACAATCGTAATATCTTAATCGTAGGATTGACATCGTAGAAAACAATTATGCCCTAGTAATAATAATCTATTTGTCAAGGAAGATAAAAAAGCGCTAATATTTTAAAGAAAAGCGCGTTTTTGACACATTGGCTGACTAACATAAATATTGATCGCATTCGTCAACGTATTTCCTACGTCACTGTGAGTGTCATATCTTATGTATGTGTATAAAAAATATGAAAAAAGACGAGGTGCTTTATAAGTTTAAATAACGAATGACAATACAACACGTAGCATACAAACACTACCGGTTTATTTCTGATATAACATTGAACGGTATTGTTAGCATATCGAGATAACAGTCGGCTGTGAGATTGCATAGTACCGTTAATTTGACAGTGACTTACTAATCGCATAGTTCGCTTTCCCTTTGGAAAGTATTCAGATGTTGAATATTCAATACGTCATGCAGATTGCTAAAGGACTGGAAATTGGCCTTAACAAAATGTATTTATTTCACTACAACCAAAATAATTCTTGTAACATTGATAACTAATTGATTTTATATCAACTAATGGACGGTCTAAACTCAGTTATATAATCGTATAGAGTTAACGAAGTCTGCTGTTTGCCGATAGTAATATTACAGGACTAAGGCTGATTGTACTGACCATTACAACAAGAAAGCTTCCCTGTAATATTTTTCGGTAAAATCATCTCTCAAACTACGATTGCTGTGAAGTAGATTAAATGTTACATTCCATCGCGTTTGTATCGTAAGTAGCTGTGCCCGCGGCTAAGTTCGCGTGGAAGTTGATTTTAGGTTCTTTTTAGTGAATCTTGAGCCGAACACTTATGTTATATACTTATTTATGTTGTCCAGAATTATACACGGCACATATGATTCCCAATTTTTAGCGTCCGTCATGTTCATGTCCATACAGGGAAGTAATTTGTTAAGTTTCCATTAATTATTGTTTTGTATTCGTTTAATATATTTTGGAACGAATAAGTGTTAGCTTTCTGACTTTCTTTCTGTTTAGTAGCAGACTGGTTAGTAGCAGAGTTTATTACGTGAGAGGTTATTAATGTAATATTTCTGCGTTTCTACTCATTAAACAACCACTTCCCTTTTCCGTGAGAAACTTTTCTACACTTTAGTTAAACGTATTAGGCCTTAGTAATACATTATATATTCTGGTCAGCATTGTAAAGCTTGTAATGTCAACGACCTAATGGACAATTCTTATTTTAGGATAAATATTTTAAAAAACTACTCAATTCTAAATTTCAGGTTGTGGTACTGAATGCGTGAGATGCTCAGCTGATGGATGCATCAAATGTGCTCGTCTCCTCGTATGGCCAGAAGGTACGTGTACCCATGACTGTCCTTCGGGGACTCGGGAGTCTTGGGCACACGATGACCATCTTATGGGAAGAGTGTGCTACCCAGGACACGTGTATAAAGAAGTAAGTAAACCACATTTTGTATATAAATATATTGAAGTATAGCGTTCATACGTTACGGAAACACTAGTCGTTCTTAAAACAAAATTAAATTATTAAGAGCTGATTATAGTACAGCTTTCGAGCAAATTCTTATTCAAATTTATCTATTGTTATTATTAAACGCTGTTACTGAGGTGATAACAGATTTCTGTTAATTTTTAAGTTTCTATTTAGAAATTAAAACACCTACAACAAATGTGAAGGCTCCTCCGATATAGCTGAATTAGGAGGTTTAAACCCCAATATTTTTTTAAGTCTACTCCGTCATTGTTTAATAATAAGGACGGATATTTACGCGTTTTTTTTTACAATATTTGCATAACTCGACTCAAACAATGATGTCTGTCGCTGACCGACATAGCAGCAATTATCAGTGTGTTATGTAAAAAACGTTAATACCTATTAAAGAAGATTTCTTTTAATTTTTTATTTGTAATCAAAAGACAATATGAGCTATATATATTAGGACCTACTAAAACAAATGGTTCTGAAAATATTAACATTCAAAAGTGAAACTAGTATTGTTATATTCCGCTATCATATATATAAAAAAACATCTGTTTAAATACACACCGTGTATGGTAGTGTATGGAAATTACACTATAAAAACAGATATTTATAGCTAGGATGTAGGTCACAACGCCTATAAGCAAACAAACTCATCTCGTAAACACAGTCGTCGCTTTGATGCGCTTTTAATGAAGCAACATTTCAATATTAACTTCACTGTAATTTGAATTACGAATGCCTTTCGCAAAACTCGGTTTCGATACTTTAGGTATTATAAAATTGGATTAGGTTGGACGATATTAAATTTATAAAAAGGATAAAAAACTTTTTTATATCGATGCAAATGTACGAGCATACTTTATAATTTAAATCAGATATTAATATAGATATCTAGATCTACGTAATGTGGCTGTCTACTCCTAGTTATGAGAAGTACACTTGTAACATCGTAAACGTACTCTTAAATTAGATTAGTTTTACAATTACATAATAACATGGTACACATTTAATTTAACAGTCGGTTAACTCCAAAGTGAGTTATAGCCTTGTGTTATATATAACACTCAGACCACAGTCGACAAATATATTCATCAAACAATTGTTGGGACAACTGGACCGGGAATTGTACCTCTCTGATCGACGTTCCAGGTCCATTGGTCCATATCAACTCAACATCAACTATTACACTGAATTATTAAATATGTAAATTTATACCATATATAATTATTTATTTTCCCATCATGATCGCGTTTGCTCGGCGCCCTATCTATCTTCCATCAAAGCCTCCACTTACCCTACTTTCCTGTTATATATGTGTACACGATCGCACGGCTGGTATATATAACATTAGGCGTTATAACATAATATTTTATAGATATTGATTGGAGGCGCTTGTGGTGTAGCGGCGTGCATATTATTGGTTGCTGTGGGTGCAGCGTATGCACGATGTAAGAAAAGGCCGCATGCACACCCACTACCGCAACCGAATCACGACGACGACGCCCAACTAAGACAATTTCACAAACAGCTGGACTGTTTACGAGTAAGTTTAAAAAAATCTTTTTTCAAGTCAACATATCAATGACAATTTATTGAGAAAAACTTTGATTGAAATTTAAAGTACACACTGACAACTGGTGTGTACTCCTATTTCACGGTGCCCAACGTTAATGGCTTTTTTGTTTGAGATATTTGTGATGCATTCTTTGAATCATGGTGTATCCATTACAAATTTTACAGCCGTTCTGTAAAAACTAGTTGGCAATGTACGACAGGCGGAATGTTTCTAGTCAGTTGTTCAAGTCTACGCTACGGTCTTTATTTGGGAACTGTTAATGTAATATAGGGTCATAATTTAATTGGATCGTTGACGATTCATAAGTGTACAAAAGATTTTCTTAGATATTATGTAGTAGCGAATGATCAGAAGGCTTCTCGCTAAAAACAAAACCAACTACCAAGATGCAATCATATTTCTCGCTCAGATATTTTATATGTAGTAGTTATTTCCATTTTCAACTATAAAGATTAAAAATGCGTAACAATATAACCATTACTCGGTCTTTATAGTGTAACGGGGTTAGGAGGTGTAGGCGCGTGAAATCAAAGCCTACTCGAAGAGCGTGGATGTAAACAACACGATGTTTACACTAAAACACTCCCAATTACAACGCAACTTGCGGAAGTGTTAAAACTTGCGTGAAACGTAATTGTTCTTTTAAATGAGATTATGTTTTCGAACATAATATTTGTGCCCTTATAGGGGTATACATTTTTATTAATGTATAATGTTTTAATATTTTATTTATATTATTACAATTGTTTTAAGCGAAATGTTGAATAATGATGTGAAATATCAGGCCACATTTCACACTCGGTCGGTTAGCCCCAGTGATAGCGATTTATAGTTTGTGTTATGGGTGCTTTCACAACTGATAAACTACATATTCTCACAGCACTGAAACCACAGCCAATAAATTTTCTTAAACACGTCATTGTTAACCAGGGATCGAACCAGTGACCCTTTGTTCGGCAGACCGTCATGGTAACTACTGCGCCAACTGAGTCCTCAATATAATCGAATATATTAACTAAAAACATACTTATTTAAAAAAATAAGATAATTTCCCGACATTTTTATTAAAATACGCTGAAAAAGAGTTTATAACAGCATAAACACAATTTGACATCAATAGATAAAGAGTATTTAAGTTACAATAATGCAATTAATTTATAAATCAAAATTTAGTTTTAAATAAAACCTCAAAATTTGTTGCTCATTAATACACCGTGCTTACAGCTCGGCACGTTGACAGATATGAAGATCATGTCGCTTTCAATTAAATGAAAATCACTTTCTACCTAACCGGTTGGGCGTTTGCAAATGTGATTGATTAATATAGATATTAAATAAACTGATTTCTAAAGAAGTTGTAGTCTGTAGAATATGTTGTATAGAATATGAAGTTAGCTTTCATTTATTCTATATACACCTAATTGCACTTAAACAGTATAAGTAGATGATGCAAATAGATATTAATACATATAAGAGCAATATGTGTAGCAATACTAATATGTATTAATAGTATTTTTTCCACTTTTCAGCCCCATGCATACACTCTGCTAGCTATACTGAACCACACCAGGCATCAGGTGCGAGAGCTCTACCAGCTCGGTAATAATGATGCCGCAATGGCTTATAGGTAAATACTATTTAATAATTCGACGTCAGCACTTATTAGCGAAGAAAATTCGATTTAATAAGAAAATTGTTATTCTAAAATATAACTCACAATATTATCACCTTTTCAGCTGCGTCTTGAGTGATCTGGCAAAACTGCTAATACTGCTGAACAAACAGCAGATACCTGTAGTGCCTGAAGAATGGCCTCGACTTGCGAGCTGGGCTGATCGGTAAATATATCAATTATATACTGGTGCTTAATATAATGTTATAGCCTGATTTCATTCAATACATTTTTAATAGAAGTTTTCTGCTCACCATAATTGGTGATTAAATAATTTCTTAGACTTTTATTATTACCAATTATAAGTTTGACTTTTACTTGAATGTTTCTTAATTTCAAATATTCTTATTCTGTTCTTATAACGGCCTATAAAACTTTATCGCTGTATATCCCAAGCATTCTCACTTAGACACAAGTGCACTTGAGAAATAAAGATAAGGGCATAACATGTGCTTCATGAGTACCAAACGTTCACATTTAAATCTAGGTCTGTAAAGGTCATCTTAAATCGTAACGAAAACATGAATAGGAACTAAATGTTTTCATCACGTACCAAATCAACATTTGTATCTGACCTATTTTTCTGACTCCTTCAAATAACTAGATACACGTCAACCACATAAAACTTTCTTAAAATATTATTATTAATTAAATGTGTTAACTTATTTCAGAATATTGAAACGCTACAGCCGTCTCGGTATGAATCAGTCATGTCAACAAACTCAACTCGTGAATTTATCCTCCCCACCGAGCCAGCAGTCAGATGACACCACTCAATCATTCACCACCTTTAAGCCCCCCTCATACTCACCTACATCCTATGATAGTCATATTTTAGATAAAGAAAATCCATGGGGTGCAAGACCACCAAGCTACTCCCAAATAGAATCGGAGTCCATAGTACTCTCAGATCCCTGGGAGAGACGACCGATCGTAAGAAGAGAAAGTGTCTGGCTAGAAGACGAATTATTCGAAATGACCAGACGACCCCAAGACGAACTTACCACAGAACTGTAGCTGTAGTCTAGATTAAGATACATTTGTAAAGATATTTAACATTTTATATAATTGAAAAACGTATTGGTATCTTATGTTTATTAGATTATAATTAATAAGCTATCAACATAATAAGGTTTTCATGTAAATTAAATCTCAGGTATTTTGGTAAATTTCAAAATACACACAACAATATCCAATGCAAATTATCTATCTGTAAGTGTGTGTAAATATATGAAAAGTACAAAGTAAGATAGAACTTCTCTAATTCAATATATTTCGTCAAATACCAAACATTTTTGAATTAGTTTCGCTTTGGGAGAATCATAATTGGCACTACCAAGTAGTCCCTGTATTAAAATTTTAAATAAGATGCTTATATTTTGCTAGCGGGCTCATAATTGATACATGAAAACTTCAAACTCAAATTTTAAATACCCATATGAATAAAACAATTTAATTGGATGTACCTAATTGTAAGTCTTTTATACTGCCAGTATTCATATTAGTTTAATATTTTATAAACTGTTAAAAACCGAGTTATACCTGTTTAATAATTTCAATTTGTTATTTGCGTGTGTTGTAGTGACGTTTAATTACAAATTGTAACATCGTGTTAATAAAAAGCTACGATATGTACCTACTTAAGCCTTTTTCTGACAAAAAAATGTACTCCCTACCATAAATTAATTAATAAAGCGCAAAAATAGAATTTCTATATATATAAATATAACTGTGAACCTCGTACAAAAGATTAATTAGTGACACAAGCACTTCTCGGTAAAGTTAAACCTGATCAGGATGCTGGGAATTCAGGTCAGCCATAGAAGACGACCTGAAAGATCTTACTAGAGCTTTCAGGCCGATGAGTAAGTGGTGTCGATTGGTCCACGATCCTTTCTACACAGTTAAAGGAAACTCACACATCCTGTCCCGCAGATTCAAGCCATTCTCCTTTATAGTATGTTGGTTCTTAAATTGTACCAATATATTTTTGCATATTTATAATCTACCTCTTTAAGATTATAAAATACAGCATAATAATGTGGCGTACGCTACAGCATCTAAGGAAATTGTTACTATTTTGACAATTACTAGTCAAATATAGCCATAGAAGACGACCTGAAAGATCTTACTAGAGCTTTCAGGCCGATGAGTAAGTGGTGTCGATTGGTCCACGATACTTTCTTTACAGTTAAAGGAAACTCACACGTCCTGTCCCGCAGATTCAAGCCTTTCTCCTTTATAGAATGTTGGTACTTAAATTGTACCAATATATTTTTGCATATTTATAGTCTACCTCTTTAAGATTATAAAATACAGCATAATAATGTGGCGTACGCTACAGCATCTAAGGAAATTGTTACTATTTTGACAATTACTAGTCAAATATCAACATTGTCAAATTAGACTTTTAACAGAAGTCGCACAAATAACGAGCAATCAATCAAGTTTGACGTTTACACTTTCAAACAAATTAAGAATAGAAAATAGAAACTTTTTGTTATTAATCACTTATATTGAACTCTTTAAGTACTAGTACACGGTTTTCCAGTTTAATAAAATTGGTGATTCTTCGTTACACACTCTTGTGCCATTTCCTAATGCCTAAACATTAAAGCAGACCAGTTCACTTATTCGTTTAATATAACTGTAAAAAAAATGTATATTTTTTACCCTTTTTCAGGTAAAATAAGACGTCTTAAACCGGTGTGCATCCACTATTGACTTACACCTAGAAAATAGAGCTGTTATTACTAATGTGAGCTCAAGAAAGATGCTGCTGAAACAAAAAGAAGCTTGATATTATAACAAGTAATTGTTATTAATGTGTCAAAAATAATCATGAAGCAACTAGCAGCTTGGTAAGCATATTCTATGTCTAACAATAAGATAATATCCGTTTTAATATCATTTAATTGTTATGTTTATTATTTAATACCAACAAATGTACTATGTATAAAATATTTCATATGATTGCCATTTTAAACAAAGGAATTTAATCATTTACTCTACCATTATTATTGTTATCTACAACCGAGCTGTGCTCTGAAAGGTTCAACATATAATGTTGTTGATTGACTATTTAAGGTATCAAAAGAAAATTAGTTCTTATGATAAAGAAGAATGGGAAACTATGGTTGAGCAGTTGCTGATGAGAGGCACATATCGTCGCCGTATAATAGATTCATCGTCACATGCACGATCCTATTTAATAGATGTGGATTTAGTCAGAGGTTTGTTTATTATATTTATTACCCTTAGAACAAAATATTAAAAAAAAATTGTAAATATAATATTAAAATATTTAAGTAGTCGAATCATATTTACAAAGCTTGTTGTACTTCGTTATTAAAAACCAATTATTTAATCTTGATCATTATTAATTGTTATCAAGATTTTCATTTTGTTTTTACAATTTTATGTTACAGGCTCATCATTTCCTAAAACTAAGCCTACTCTTGGTATGCGACGTGTTGTATGGTTTGCGTTAGTACGACTTTTATTCTTGCCAGCCCTTTACCAATGGTGGGCTCAACAGACTTCGCCTGCGTGTGCAAAAATTCTTCTTTCTTTATGGTTCCTCCAAGTTATCAATATAATAATAAACTTTATTGCACCAGCAACTGTTGAGTTAGATGTGAGTAAGAGAACTTAGATTAGATGTAAATTTAGGCTATACATCAATCATGCATACTACTATATATATTCAGTAGCATATACAATCCAATATCAACTAAATAAAAAATATAAACCTTATTAGGACTAACTTTAATACTTCTTAATGGCTTTGAAGTATTACATTTTTAATATATTGAACCGCAACCCTTACATAAGTTAATACTTTTTAATTTGCAAATAATATAAAAATTGCATGGACTGATAAAAAAAATATTCTATTCCAGTCAAATTGTTGGATAGTGCCTATGGTATTGATGGTTGTGCTAAGTATGGTACATTCACAAATAGTCTGTACAACAGAAATGGAATTAGCTAGGGTCAGGCCAAGGTCAACATACAGAAGAAAACTACCGAGATATTTCAGGTATTTATGTTTGCATATTTATTATGTGAGCCTACTATTTTAAAACAATCAGCAATGCATAAACAAAGAAGTAAATATAATATATGTAATGATATTATTGTTGTCCTTTTTTCAAAGTTTGGTTCTGTCTATTTAAGGCTATTTAATATAATTGTTGTCAAATTATAGACGAAGTCGATCAGACTGTGATGGAGGTAGTGGCATTGCGTCAGCAGAAAGTGGAGCAACTTCAAGTCAAAGTAAAACTCCTCTTACTAAACCACCCAAATTCCGGAGGCGTTTGTCTAGATCTGACATTACTGATATAGGCCTAAGGTAGTAATATTTTTTACATAAGGTCATTATAGAATATGAAAATATTACTTACACAGTTAATGATATTATATAATGAATGATAAAAATAATAATCAATAAACTAATGATTTTTTAACTACATATATCCATTTGGTGTACTTAGTAACACCATTCATACTAAAGGAGCTTAGAGTATGAACAATATGTAATGATTTTTTTAAAATTCTTTATTGTGTTTTTGGTGATACAGAAGATAAGGATGAGTATTCTGTCTTGATTTATATTATTTGAGATTTTAACATTTAACTCTCTATCAAGGTAATAATTTTCAGAAAAAGAAGAAAAGAGTCGAAAGATAGCCCAAATGATCTCATACCTGTGATTAAAGATAAATTACCAAAGAAAGCTAAAGATTCAGATGACGAAGACTACATGGCATGGAAGAAACGTGATCCAACAGTTCCCGTTAATGAACCCGATGTGGCATCTCCCAGCACATCATATAAACCAAACATACTAACGAGAAAATACTTAGAAATATTTAACATTCGCCAAAATGAGCCGAAGCCAATATTAGCTGATGGCGACGACGGCTTTGAAAGCCTTAACGGTTACAACTCTAGCGAAGGTGATAAGCACGAAAACAAAGTAAAAAAAGACATAGAAGAGAAACGAGAAGCCGCAACGAAGAAAGACTTAAACGACGTTGATAAGAGTAAAGGCACTTTGGAAGAGAAGTCCAATGGCCCAGATTCTGACCATGCAGTGACGAGCAGCCCTAACACTGGGAAGAGGGCGGGTGTCCGATTTAGAAAGTCTTGGACCAAAGACAAAATTGTGATATCTAGTGGCGAACAGTTTGAGAGAATGAAAGATAAAAAGGTAAAAAAGAATAAATATAATTAAGCGTATACATGCCTATTTATTTTACACTTTGATGTTATAGGTACAGACGGGATATCATCCAGATGTTACAGTTTGTTACTATGATATATGAGAGATTTTATATAATTTTCTCATTTCCACATTTTCATACACAATTTTCATAACTCTAACTTAGTAATCACTGTTCGGTGATGTGAGGTTTAAATCATACTTCGGTGTCTGTAACACTTCACATGCTTTGTCATAACTGATAATAATTTGAACGATGAACTGCGAATATCGAGTCGTATTTGCTTATTATGATGAATTATGCTTAAATTTTAATCAAGGGAAAGCTAGTATTTAATATAATAGAATACATCGTTTTGTGGAATTAACTCGAGCGCTTTGTTTAGAAAGTAGAAAATTAC
This sequence comes from Leptophobia aripa, assembly GCA_951799465.1. Lineage (NCBI taxonomy): Eukaryota > Metazoa > Arthropoda > Insecta > Lepidoptera > Pieridae > Leptophobia > Leptophobia aripa. The sequence goes on along the minus strand of OX637272.1, from coordinate 2,524,905 downwards.
CAGTCGTCATCATCCGATGGAGAATGTTCGGCTTCCGCCCCATCTATCGCTCTGCCCTCGCACCATACCATGTCTGATTGGGTCGGCCAAATTACTAACAGTAAGACATCATTTATGTTATTTGATAGACGACAAAAAATCATACAAATGACTGAATTTAATGGATGCATTTGAATACGTGTATTAAATAGAAAATTATTTAATTATTCTAATACTTACGGCATAAAAAACTTGTGTTAGTCAGATGTCGCCTAATGAAATTTTCTTGTCTATTATTTAAATTGCAATTCGTTTCTGAGTCTAACATAATCAATATTTTTATTAATTTTATTTTCATCAAATAATATTCGCAATTTAATTAAATATAATATTTATAGGCGAGGAGAGTAGCTACGAATCGCAATCGGAGGCTGGTCATTCGGATGTCGGTTTCCACTACACAGCTGATAGCTCGTGGGATCCATTTGCAATACTGGATCCATCTAGTGACACAGGTAATCCATGTTAGACTATGAAGGCGCTAAAATAAATGACCTCAATAGAGGTACATCACTGCAAGGAGTAGTCCAGCTTCGGGAGACGTCTGCCACACTCGGAGATTTGAGCGTGACTGACGTGACGCTCAAATCTGACGTGACGTGGCTGTCGTGCACGCCTCAGCTCGCCTGTTGCACCTGTTTAACAATTTCGCATTTTCCTATATCAATAGCAAACTGTTTTATTACATTTTTTGTCGGTGTGGCTCTTTATTTTTACCGTCTTCATCTGACACAATGGGCGTATAAAATATAATGGAGCAGTCAGGCTTTGTCTACATAATTTATACAGTGTGACTTATATTGCATAACCAATCGACAGTAACAGTTCCAAGCCTGGAGTCAAACTAATCGACCCATTGGTAACTGAGTCTTGCTTCGTCCCCCCACTAGCTAGGCTCCGTTTTAACACAAACTAAACTGAAATATCGCGACAGTGTTGCCGTTATCCTGTAATCGTGCTTCGTTTCGTTATCTGTATTTGTACTAATGACTGTCTCCGACATATGAGAATAATTATTTATAAATTTTCAGTGAAATGTACAATGTGGGAACGTGGGTCCACTCTTAGGGCGGAGTTGTCAGCGGTAGATATAAGTTGGTACGTGGTAGCACGAGCAGAACGGGCAATGGCGGACGGGTGCCTCTATTCTGGACTTATTATGGCCGCCATCGTTGCCTTTAACTCACCGGTTATGAGGCTTATACAGGTGAAAATGTTTATCGTATTTTTTACGAACCTTTAATTGTAAAATAAAATAAAAGTATTTATTGTAACCAGAAATGATACAACAATAACCTCAGCTTTTACCTTTGTATATCTATCTATTTATATATGATTTCAGATGGCAATAGAAACGGATTCAAGGACAGAGGAGGAACTCCAATCGCTTCCCCTTTTCAGTTTCTCCTCAATCGTCGGGAACTATACGCAAGGATCGCCGCTCGTCGCTTTCCATGGCGCCTTCGGGGATAATGTTTGGTAAGATTATTTATCTTCAAGGAAAAGGGTACCGTACCTCTTAAAGGCCGGCAACGCACTTGTAAATCTGGCGTTGCAGGTCCATGGGCGGTGGTTAGGATCTCATAAGTGAATCGTAGTAGTTATAATTTTGATCCTTCAGTCCGAAATATTTTTTTGGTGTCCATTTGTTTTGCTTTTCTGTTAATTAATTTTAATTATAATAATTAATGTAATTTGTGTGTATGTGTGTCTGTTACTTTTTTTATGTATTTAAGCATATGTTCTGTATTGAAACAAACAAAAAAAATATTCTCCTTTCAGGGAAATATCAACGAGCGTCCTCTCGTGTGTCCTCCGATTCACTCTTAGCGGGCTCGTCTTCTTTTTGTTGGCTGTAGCTGAGCGCGCTTACAAACAACGCTTCCTGTACGCGAAGCTGTTCTCACATTTGACCTCCGCTAGGCGTGCCCGGAAGTCGGAGTTGCCGCACTTCCGTTTGAACACAGTGAGGAATATTAAAACGTGGCTCTCGACGAGGTCTTATTTACGGGTACGTAGGGCTGCAAAACATCTGAATTCTAGTAATTCACACATTTATACTCTTATATAAAGGAGTGAGTAACTCTGTAGGGTTCTTTATGAAAGACGTAGCGTAACGCGTAGCTGAGCGCGACTGTGCTGTGCGATTACAATGCGTCCGTATTTATAGTGCTCAAGCACGTGTTTAGACAGATTAGGTGAAATACAGACATTTCACATCTTAATAAATTTAAAGTATTGAATTTTTTTTAAAACTTAATAGGACAATTCAATGAAGCCTGAATTTAATACCAATTGTTGTACTTGCGACGATAGATATAAAAAATTAAGAAAAAAAAAACATTAAATATTATTAATATTTCAGCGACGTGGTCCACAGAGATCAGTCGACGTGATTGTGTCAGCGGCTTTTGTTATTACGCTCACTCTTTTGGCCTGTGTCAGCGCACAACTATTGAGGGTAATTATTTTTTTCAAAGACTGATAAATACTATTTATTATTAATGTATATTTCAAAATTTTGACAATACAATGTTTTTTATTATACGTTTTATGTAAACGCTAACGTCATATATTGAAATTGCTAAAGAGCTAAATAATTACGGAGGATTATACTTGAGTGGTTTTTTCCAGGATGCAGTGACTGTAGAGAGAGGTTGGCTCCTCGAAGCAATGGTTTGGAGTGGTTGCCTTGGAGTTTATTTACTAAGACTTTTGACACTTGGCGGTAATGTCAATAAAAAGTACCGGGGTTGCCTGTCGGCGATTTTGACTGAGCAGATAAACTTACATTTAGCCATAGAGCAGAGGCCAGAGAGCAAAGAGCAACTGACAGTAGCGAATAATGTGCTCAAACTGGCAGCTGATTTGCTCAAAGTGAGAAAAGTTGTTTATGTTTAAGCGAATTGGATGAATGCCATAGCATGAATTTAGTAACTTTAACACATTTTGTTTTTTCAGGAATTGGACTCTCCTTATAAAATATCTGGAATATGCGCCAACCACTACTTATACACAATAACTAAGGTAGTTATTCTATCCGCATTATCAGGAGTGCTTTCTGAAATGTTAGGTTTCAAACTAAAATTACACAAAATTAAAATTAAATAATTAACACAAATACAATATTTGAAAAGACGGAAATGTCAAATATCTTTGATATATTCCATAGATTAAACCAAATTGTACGGTATTTGCCCAATAGTGTTACTCTGCAATAAGAAACTCGAGATGTTTTAAGACAAGTATTTTTTTCCCCATCATAGTATATACAGCCCGGTTTGAAAGTAACAAGGGTTAATTTAGAAAATTTAATTCGTAGTGCCACATTAATATTAAATAGTTATAATAGATAATTGCGTCCATGTTAATTGGAATGTAGCATTTTTTTTAGTTATAACATGGTAGTGGAATTAGTCATAAGAGGCTATGAAATAAACTTTTGGTCCTTCCGGCCGGATTATCCTTTCCTATTAGCGTGGTTTCCTGTTTCATTAGAATCTTATTTTAAGTTGATCTCAATGTTACGTTAATCTCATTTTTATGTCACATAACAAATTGTGTTATATTGGTGCTAATGTTACAATATACTGAGATATAGATTTGGACGCTATTCGATCATAGTTTTGGCAGAATGTGTATTTATTGAAAAAGATCAAAGGAAAATTTAGCTTAAGCGTTGCAGTGTTGTAACGAGGGTTTTAAAGAATTTATAATTTCAACGAAAAATTAAAATATACATTTGCAAAAAATACATTTTGCACGAATTATGTATTTGTCTAAATATATATTGAAGAGAATCACTAGCAATCTCTAGATTGAACTTTACAACGGTTATAGTTTTTCTTTGCCATAGCTTTTATCTATTAAGGTGAATTAAAAGTAGCATAAAATGCAAATTGAAGTTTTATTTATAACTAGCTTTTGCCCGTTCACTTCGTCCGCGCTTCCGTCGATAATCGTAAAAAAAATAGCCTATGTCCTTCCTCATAGTACAGTGGTTTTGATATAACAGACAGGTTAACTTTCGTATTTTAGTAGGAAAATATAACATTGTTAGATATTAATTCGGAGGAGCAGCTGGTCGTCGTGATGGTCACCCTTTTTATAGGAGGGGAACACTTTGAGCTAGCCTCGGACGCGTTGGTTATATTTTCATGACTGCTAGTTTGATTATTGATAATTTAAATGACTCGCTTCTGATTTCTAAGAACATGTTAATCTACAATACTATTGAAAAATATCACAATACGGAACCGCATTAAATTATTGTTAATAGCTGTGCCCGCGATTCCGTCAGCGTATTACTCCTTGTGTGTTATTAAGTTAATGCATTGACAATAATGTTTAGATCACGCTCACATGAAGCTTAAGTACCTATTTATCGAAAATACTTCAGCGCAAAGCAGTGGCGTTGCGTGAGTGTCGGCCGCCCGGGGCGGAAGACAATTTTGCCGCCCCCTTTTTTTAGGTAATTTAATGTATACTACATATACATATCCAGAAAATGAGCAGCAGCGTTTTCTGTGAATATAACACCTTGAACTGCGCTCACCAAGACGCCTGTCAACCGTGGTGAGTATGGCAAACACCCTCCTTATAGAGAGAGGCCCATACTGTTGTGTCTATCTCATCACACATCGTAACAGCTACGAAAGTCCGCATTCAAAGTCTCTCCTGCTCGTCAATTTCATCAGATGCATAGTCTAGGTTACATTCATTTACTGACGTTGTTTACTTGGATTTTTGCAAGGCTTTTGATAGAGTGTATAATGAGTAATGACGTTCTGCTGATGTGGGCCGATATTGTTAAAATTGTTCTCAAGTTATCTACTGGACCGACAGCAGTTTGTGAAGTATGGTCCTTACATATCTAAACCATACCAAACACTTTTCGGAATAAGTCAAGGTTTGAACCTCGGGCCTTTGCTATTCCTCATATTAATAAATGATCTGCCAGATGTAATAGTGTCTTCTGAAATTCTATTGTTCGCTCATGATGTTAAAATCATCAGCACAGATGATGACAGAGAGTGCCTACAGCAAGACAGACGCTGCTTGCCAATAGAGAATAAACAATAACTTATTATTTAATAATGTCAAATGTCAGTGGATGAGTTTTTGTTGTAATAATGTGAATACTGAGTATAAATTAGGAGATGACATTATTATTAAGGTTGAGAAGGTTAGGGACCTGGTTGTTGTTTTCACATCAAACCTCTCGTTTCGTCAGCATATCCGTGAAATTTCGAATTCAGCGTATAAGCGATTAGGTTTTGTTATACGTAACAGCCATTAGCTGTAAAAATTGACGATTCAAAAGTGTATTTATAAAGACCTACTTGAATAAAGATAGTTTGAGTTTGAGCTTTCGGATAAGGCTACACAAACCCTCAACGTAGCGTTGGTACGAAGTATATTGGAATCCAAGTCGGTGGTTTGGTGTCCGTACGAACGGAAGTATGTCCAGATGCTGGAGAGGGTACAAAAGAAATTTCTAAAGTATTTTCACCGAAGAAATTATAGTTATTATCCGTTTATGTATCCCACTGCTTTTTTATTAGACATTTTAGGGTATGTGACCTAAACCGGCGTAAGTAAAATGCCTTAGTGAAGTTTGCCTGGAACATAATCAGGGGCGGCATAGATTGCAGTAATATTCTGCAATCATTGCTAAGATTACATGCCCCTGATAATTTTTACTGGCTCAGGAGGCATCCATTGCTGGCTGAGGTACGGCAAAGCCCAATTCCGCGTCTGATCGCCCTAACGAATCGTTTCGTTAGCTCTGCACCAGAATGTGACATTTTTATGACAGGGTTAGGAATGATAGTGGACGAATATGAGAAGTTGTTAGATTTAAGTTAAAATTGTATCTTCGCTTCGGCCGTAAATAAATAAATAAATTCAGTATTGTGTGGAGCTAATAATATAGCTGGCGTTAGATAAGCAAGCTATCCGTTAAATTCTGTAGCTGTTGAAATCGATCACGAATTTCTACATTAACTCTCATATAATGAAGAAAACAGCTTTCGTCTCAACTAATTTTCACAGAATAAGTTCGCATCTCCTAGTTGCGTCATCAAAACTATGCTTTCTTGTTTTGCGCCTCCGAGGTTTTATGTGAATTCCAATATCGTCACATATTTTTTATGCGTGAACGACAGCACCAATTACCCATTATCTTGTATTCTTTTCTCTGTCAATATCAACTGCGGAGCATTTATTTTCTGAGCTCATGATCTTATGTCAAGTCCCCTTGTTTGTAAATATTTTTGGGCATCATTCACTAAATTGCCAAAGGAAGTGATAATTCAAGTATCCGATTTTTTAGAAAAGCCCCCAGATACGGAGAAATTTAATGAAATAAATATAATAAATTTAATTTAATAAATTAAACGTTATAGAAATATGTTTTAATGTTAATTATTAAATTTATGTTTACCGTAAGAATGATTAACATAAATGATTATGCTAATTTTATAGTGAAAGAATGTCAGTATATTAATTTTGTAACATAATGATTTTGTAGTTATTGTATACTGTTATAGTTTTTTTTGAAAAGGGGGGAATAGTGTAGGGTCACACATATTTAGATTCGGTGCGTAAGTTGTACGCATAAGTGCGTGTGCTCACATTACTTCCCGCCCGCAAGATTTCATTAAATATGAGTTAGTAGTGTACCATCAGTTAAAGGAAATAAACGTGTTGATTGGGCTTTCTTTTATTCTCTATTAATGAACAACATATAGACCCACTACTCAACAATAACCAATTCTTAAAAGTTTCCTCTATTGGTATTTGTGTTGTTTTCTATATGTGCACGTAGAGCCAAATTTCGTTCCGCAAGGAACCTTACAATATGAAATATTCTGATCCATTTCTTTTACTACTATTTCTTGCTCTTTTTTGTCAACAGACTGTCCTTTTTGAAGTCTGCTCTCCATTTCAATCATTTTGGTTGTGTAGTGCACTTGTTTATTGTTGTAGTTTAATACATATGTCATATTTTAAATATTATTCAAGAACTGCTAACCCGGGAAAGAGCGACATACAACTGACCATGCCAGAAACAACTGACACCAAGATCTACTCCAGCAACACGAAAAGTCCGCCCTTGAGCCATTGCATAACACACCGATACTGGGAATTGCGTTTCTTTTAAATTGGAATGGAAAATTATTTGGTATTATGGGAATTCTCCTGCAGCGCAACCTGTTAAAATTTGAGCCTCGATTATATTTTGTTGCAACTGGATTACTTTTAGCCGAATTCCATTGCAAAGTTGTGGTGGTCTTAAATTTCGGGGCAGAATAATCGGAATGCCAATTTTTAAACAAATTTCATGAGAAGGAAGTCCGGGCATGTTTAAAACATTTAAAAATTCAATCGGGTAATCGGCAGCTTCTTGTTCATCGACCATTCTATTTATTGAACTATAAATTTTGCTTTCCTCTTGTGTGTTCGAAAGTATTATTTTATTAATCTCAATTACCTGGTCATTGCGAGGAGTTAAAATTGATCTTTCGCATAAGCGTTAATACCTACTGTTAACTTTTTTTAATTAGGGATGACTGAGAGTGTCATAAACGTAAGAGTAGACAAGTATAATCAGAAAGCTTCGAACTGCTAAGCTATCGGGAGTTACACGTGAGGAAATGATTTACATAATTTGAAGCAGAACATTTCCGTCACACATGATTTCTGTGTAGCTTTAACCATTAAGGTTGCACACGCGACGGAAGCTTAAATAATGAAGTAACTTCTCCCGTTTTCCCAACATTTTCCTTCACTGCTCTGCTCCTATTAATTGCAGCGTGATGAAAAGCATGCTATGACCAGCTCAGGAGTATGAGAAATGTTTGTAGTACGAAACTTAACTCGTTAAAATCCGTCGAGTAGTTTTTGTTTCTATAACGGTTACCCAGACAGACAAACAGACAAAAAATTTACTGATTGCAGTTTTGGCATCAGTATCGATCCCTAATCAAATCCTGATAATTATTTTGAAAATATATTTCATGTACAGACAGAATTGAACTCTACAGATTTATTGTAAGTATAGATTAACCTATTTAAATGAAATCTTTGATAGGATTGAATTATGTATGTATACTCAAAACTCAAAATATCTTTACTCAAGTAGGTGTTTATAAAGACACTTGTGAACCGTCAATTTTTACACTACCACCAATTCGGAAGGCGGTTATCTACCGAGAAGAACCGGCAAGAAACTCTATAGCTGCTTTTTTAAAATAAACATTTAATACAAAATTATGTTACTTACAATTCAAATAACAAAGTATACGTATTTTGTAATTAAAATAATACTAATAACCTTCCTTTAATTGGCTGGTGTTGGTGAACCGATAATCTGAGGAATAAGGTTCTGGTGCCCACTCACTTTACATTTTAGACTGAGTGCGTTGGTGGAGCCATCACCGATATAGATATCATAAATGTTCATTATTCTTAGTTCTTTATTTTAATTTTGTTGTACTCCATTTGAGTAATATAAACAAACATTTATTTTTTTTTATAATTTTATTTTAACACAAATGTATCATAAACTAATTAACAGTAACAGACTGGCTTTTCTTGTGTCACATTTCTTTTGACTACTTTCAGTGCATATTACAAAAGTAATTAACATAAGATATTTTTCTAAGCCCTCGTTTCCAATAGCCTTTGTATGCGGAATGTAAACTTGAATTTTAAAAATCACATGTTTATTAATATATATATATATATGTGTGCATGAATAAACATTAGGCTTTGAACAAAGAAATAATAATGTTGTAAACACTGAGCTCACTTAGCACTTGCACGCCCATCTTGGTTTAAAAAAAACCCTTTTCTTTCTGTTCTCTAATTTTTAAACAGTTCAATAATTTTTAAAATGGTAAAATACTAATTCATGCTTAATCCACCTTAAGATACAAATAGCATCGAAATTTTACAAATGTAATGTCTTAATAATATGCAATTAAAAAAGGAGACAACAAAAAATGAGAATGAATACAAACGGTTCTTTGTGGCTGCAGAGGTGAAAATCAGATTTCATTTATTGGTATTTATAATCACTAAAAATAACCAATTAAATAGCAAGGTCTATGAATATATATAAAAAGGGCACATTTGTGAACTTAAAACCAAAAAGCACTTCATGCTAATTACAGAAAAGGATATAATCAAAAATGTTATTACTACTAGGGGTCTAAATAGCTTAAACAAATCATATTATTTTCATATGTGCGTCCTTATTCCCGTCGCTTTTCACGTGAAGTAGAGCGATACGAGCGACTGCTCCGTGCGTCTCGATCGCGGCCGCGAGACTTTTCGCGCGATTCACGTTTACTCTTGCTGCGTGATCTGGAACGCCTGGAATTTCACCACTCGTAAACTATTTATGCAAAAAGATTTATAAAATAGATAATGATTATATCATCCGTTTGAAAATATCACAAGACGCCCACTTCATTTGGTCCACTTGTTACTTGACATAAATGACGAGATGATTTGATCTCCCCCTACTCCCTTTCCTTCCTTCAGGTACCAACCGAAAACTGATAATAAGATGAGTAAATTACCTCTTCTCTCTCTCTCGTTCACGGTCACGGCCACGATCACGGTCACCACGTTCACGGTCGGTGCGCTCACGCTCGTCCTTTCTCTCCCGTGGCAGTTCTCTATGCCTGCGCGCGCGCCGGTCCAACTCCCTACCCCCGACGTAATGCCTCCGCCCACCGATACGCTCCCGCTCAGCTCCACGCTCTTCGCGACGCTTCTCCACCGTTTTCTATTAACAATACGATTAGTAGCATTATTTTATAATTTTACAATTACGAATCCCATGTAAACTAAACATGTTTAATGTAAAAGGAAAAATGTATCTGCGCAACTCTTTTTGGTAAAAATGTGACAGTTTTAGTACAACTTTAAAAAGATAATATGTCCATTTTACTTGGAACTTGGTTTACAGTATATACTTGTCCAAGTAGACATAAAATAACATACTTTTAACTCGGCAAGCTTCTCGCGAATAGTAATGAATCCCAGATGCAGTTTCCCTCCAAAGTGGTCGGCGAGTCGGCGGTCGTTGTCATGGATACCGAGGTACGCCGAGCACACTTCGCACACGCGCAACTTCTGTTGTTGGTAGGACGACGCGGGCATCGAGTTGCGATACTCTTGCTCGGCCACCGCTTTGCGTTTGCGCAACTCGTCAATCTGTAAAACCATATGTCCACCATACAATGCGTTTCATTTAGAAATAAATTACAAATACTTGCAGTATCGCATGAGCACGACCAGATGGACTGGAATGACCAATGGAGATATTTTTTTAATTCATACATAATACAAATATATTTGTGGTGAAATATGACTAAAACTAGAACATTTTAATGAATATGAAATGTCTAATATTCTTAGAACAAAAGCTCTCACCTCTCCCATTAGTTTGACACTATCTTCAACCATACCCTCCTCTCCGAGAGCTTCAGCTCTGGCCAGCTTCTGACCAATCTGTTCGGCCAATTCATGAACAGAGTTTGCCTTTTCAGTCACTTCTGCTGACAACTCTTCTTGTGTTTCAGCCAACCGTTGTTTGGCGGCCGCCGTACGACGATCACAGTCTTGTATGAAAGCTTCTAAATGTTCTGTAGCCTGTGTTTTGAAAAAGCATGTAATATACATATAATAAGCATTCATATATTTCAATTAGTTAAAAGGTTTGTAAAAATTATTAATTGGTTCATTAATTTTACAGGTTCCATATTACGCTAATATATTGGTTTTAGCAGTCCATTCTAAAATTTACCTAATATTTTAATGAAGATACAATTAATACTCACATCAATATCATAGTAGTAGTCTTTGGTTTTGGAGGCAAGCTCATAGTCGGCACGGAGAGCCAAGTCATGTATTTTTGGACACTCACCTAAGTCCATGCGCTGCAATTCAAATCATTATCGATAACAAGAAGAAAGTCATATAACTATCAAGGAAAGATAAAATAGCCAAAATTTATTTTTCACACAGAAGTAAATAAAAATAATCTCCAGGAGGAAGGAATTTTACAAAACAATTTCAGCTATCAGAGAGACACACAATTCATTAGTTGCATCGCTCCGAGACTTTTATATAACAGTAAATATATCTTATATGACTATAAAGCAAAGTAGACATCACATCATAGTTTATAAAAGTAACAAATGTAAAAAACACTGTTCTATAAAATAGTATAAATCCTGCCTATATAAAGGTTAAAAACCCATAGTCAAGTAGCCTGTAGGACCTAAAAGAAATACATAACATCAAACCCCTATTGACGCTAATAAATTTAAAAATACATACAAAATTCACCAACACAGCAAATCCTCTATATGGTGTCAGCGGCACTTAGTCATATTTATACTTACAAAAATCAGCAAAACAATCTCGTTAATTTCTTAACTACCTAAGTAGACCCAACATTATATTAAAGGAAAAATGGTTAGAATAAAGAACAGAATAAACCATTTTCAGGTAATACCTATGCTTGTTTTACGTTAAATGCTAGAATCATATTATGTAAGACCAAGAAAAGTGTATAGGAAATATTTTACTTTAATAAGACATGTATAAGTCTTAAATTTATTTAGTTAAGGTGTCATATTTTAATTATCTAAATGCTTAATTCATGCACAGTTTTATTTCTTTAAACTCTAGCCTCGTAAACATCACAGTACATACCCAATGGTGAATTTGAACCAGCAATTTTCATCCCCGACAATATTTTTTTATGATTTTAACCATGTACTCACCACAGCAGCAATAGAAACCGAAGGACAAATTAAAAATTTAAATTTAAGCTTAGTGTTCCATTAAATTAAACCTGCATAGCAGTATGAATACAATCAGCTAACTAGAAATGTTTTTATACGTACATCTTGGTACTTACAGAACAGCCTAACTCATACAATTTATCCCTCATCTGTTAAACTGTATTGTGATGAGCAATAAAGACTAGTGTTGGGCATTTTCTGAAAAGCATATTTCACCATAGTTACAAGCCACTCCAATGAAAAGAAATTGAGGGACTATAGCATTATGATGCAAAAGGTGGTTGATACTGAATTGCAAACATTAAGACCATTTATTTCTAAAACGCTTCAAATTCTATCCTAATGTATGCATGTTCTGTGGAAACCTAATTGATTTCTTAAAGACCCATAACATCTATATATTATATATATACGAAAACAAAAAGGATTAAATTTGAACACCCCAAAAACCCACTACTAATTATGAAAAATTATCTTACCGTCGACGATAGAATTTCGTGAGGGCAGCACTGGAGTAAAAAGGATTTGCATACTGAATCGTCATAGAACTTCACACCATGTTTGTCAGTTTCCCCTGAAACATAAGCAATAGGAATGAAAAAAGATAATCAGGCTACATTTGTATACTAAATTGACTGTCAATTTTCGAATCCCATCTTTAGACTTGAAAATGAATAAAATAATTTTATGGTAATGGCATATGGTAAAATATATCAATATTTAAAACACTATTGATTTAAATAAACCTTATTAATAAACCATTTAAATGAACCCTAGCACTACCTTTAGATGTAAATCGTTCAAACAAGGAATAGAATTGTAATAATTACCTATTACTATTATTTTTTTGGAATAGTGATTCAAATTACAAACCATTACGTGACGTTCCCATTAATTGGTCCAACATAGCCCTCATTTGCTCGTGAGCAGACATGTTAGGTCGTTTGCTTGCCCTATGCACTACTTAAATTACACTGAAAATAACCACACACTCTTAAAAAAAGATCATTATTGAGAGTAAATTGTTAAAAAGATTCTGTCTAGTTTTCTTTAATTTTTTTTCTTTCGTTAGAAAAAGCATTAGCCAACCAAGCAAAATGGCGCTCCGTAAGTTCTCACTTCTCGTATTGTCCTTACTCCTTACTCGATAGTCGCGCCACAGAATTCAATTATTGTTTGAAGTCTTATCTGTTCTAATAAGCACAGATTACATATTAAGCCATAAATAACATAGATAACAATGTCCTGTAATTTAATTAATTAAAGATAAAACCACAGGAAAAACATTAAACCCAAGATTATTTATAATATTTTACACTGATTAATAAACAAGATAATTAAATTATAATTTACTGACGACCAACATTTAACTTCAGCAGTATGTATAGGTTTCCGAAAATAAATTTGAATCAAGATTGTATTCCAAATTCACAACTAAAACGAACGAGACTCCGACGATCGACGAATATATTGACAATTAGTTTTCGAAATCACAATAAAGGCTTTATCAGACAGGACGCGTACTTTAGAGCAGCGTAGTAACGTTATACGTCTTGATCAGCGTCGCGCGAGGTTTCGTCAAACAGAAGGCTTTAGCGCGCATTCGCCAAAGCGAGTTTGTACGTTATGGAGATGTCGAGTGATTCAGATATGGAAGAATAATTACTTTTATGTTCTATAACACAGTTACAGAGAAAAAGAGTATGGGTGCACGACATAGAACAAAAGAGAAAGGATTTAGGAGAATAGCTAGCAATAGCGTTAGCGAATTAGCGTTTGTGTCGTGAGCTTGCATCACATTATGATCATTTTCTTCATCCGATTCACAAATCACAAATCGGATGTGCCCAATGTGCCAATGTAATTTTGCCTAAATTGATATATTTTTATACGAACTATCTTTCGTATTTATATAAAGCATGGATATTTTCTAACCAATTCTATCAAATTTTCGGTCATTACGCAGTATTTTTCTTTTGAATTTTACACCTTATTCACTCCGACGCTAAAATAAAATTTGTAAAAAAATACGACACGGCGGGCGTTAGCGTCGATAAAGCGTCACGACAGACCGTTGCGTAGTGCGTACTGCGCCGGTGCGTAGACGCGTCCTGTCTGACAAATCCTTAAGATGGTCAATGTCAAAATTTTAAATTGGTAGATGGCATAAACTTTGTTTTCAAGTGGATTTTTAAGGTTTATAATTTAAATTAATTAATCGATTGGTGATAATTCCCATATTCATAAATTTACTAATTCTAAAATGTAAATTTGGCGCATAATCTTAAAACGCAATATGAACGTTTGTAGAGGTTAATTTGTTTACAAACATTGCTCTCTTTAAAAATGGAAAATTTAAAAGTTCTTATACCTATCTCACCTCAGAATGGCAAGGAAGCATCATTAAGAGGTTATATTACTAGTGAAAACAAGAAGCATTCCATTATTTATTTCACAGAGGTTTTTGACTTACCTCACGCTCTAGACGAAGAAATATTAGCTGATGATGATGCCACTATCATTGGTTATATCACTAATAAACCAACAAAATTAATAAAAAAGAAGACTAAAAATATTATTTGTTTATTTAATTCTATTAATCCTAGGGTGTCAGAATTAGTTCTTAATGGTAAAGTAATAAGTGGTTGTAAGTTTATTATTATTTTTTTTGATATTAACAAAGTCATCAACTCAGAGACATTAGATGTATCTTGCAAAGAATTTATGTATCTTAGAGAATTGACTAATAGAAACAATAAAAATGCTCAAACAACTTTGGAGTATGCACCAAAGTTTAAAACACCACCTATGTTATCTTCTTCAATGTTTATCCAGCACATTTTTAACTGTATGAATTTATTAAAATGGTTAAAAGATACCGCTAGAAGAAAAGAAAAAGTGAGTAATGATTTATTGCTTATAACATATTTTTACTTTAGATATTAGGTATGTATTTTTGATATTAGGTTTGTATTAGTAGAGTAATATCTAACAATTTTAAAAATTTCAGATCTCAATAAAACAAGGAAACATTATTCTGGCATTGGTGATTGATGTTATTTTGGGTTATTATATATTGGAATTACTATTGTTTGATAGGACAGAAATAGGCATACTTCTACTTGGAGTTTTAGAGGTATTCTTTTTATTTAATTTATTCAGTGTTTTTTAACCCAGAGTATAGCAGAAATTTCTGGAATATAATCATGACTTAACTCCAACTTTTTTTTCCAGAAATTGGTGAACTCTATGTATTCTCTTCTAAAATGGTTAATGGGAGCCCCAGCTGGATTAAAATTAAATAATGCATTTAATAAAATGCTGGGTAAATACTTCTCATACCATGTAGAATTATGGTGGTTGTTTTTGGGTTAGTAAGATATCAGTTTAAAATCTCTTATGAGACTTATGTTAAAGAGACTGTTAATCAACTGCTTAATGGAATTACAGATGTTTCTAGTGAACGGTTAGATTTAATACTGCATATTTATCACTACTTGGGTTACTTTGGACTGACATTCCAAGCAGCTATTATATCAGATATGTTTTGTGTTACTACATTCCATTCATATTGCATTTATGTTTATGCAGCAAGGTAAATATAATTATTTCTTCAGTTAGTGTTATATATTGTTGTGTAGCATGAAAACTCGCTGCTCTCACTGCTTGTTAGTAGAACTATTTATCGATTTTTGGGTTCCCATTAATATAAATGAAGACACCTGTCTAAAGTGAACACTCCACTTGAGCTGTGAAAAAGATACACAGAGACATGCCACAGTTACATGTATTTTAAATAGGTTAAAACAAACTCACTTGCTTATAAATTAAATACGCTCAACCATAAAAATTGCTCAACTTTCAGATTATTCAACATACAAATATCGGGGCTCACTGCTTTATTAAGATTGTTTGTTGGACGAAAGTACAATCCGCTGAGGAATTGCATAGATTCATGTGAATACACAAATCAAGAGCTGTTTGTGGGAACTGTGGCGTTTACTATACTATTACTTCTACTGCCTACAACACTTATGTATTACATTGTTTTTACAATGGTATGTTTATCAAATAGTTCAATAATAATTTAAAAAAAAATTTATGTTCTAAATAAATAAAATCCACCCATTGCGGATACATTTCTAGCCTTAGCTGGCAAATCAGTGGCTTAACACAGTTCTGCTTCCATTCCCTCCAAAACTGACCCCCCAAATAATAAATAATCTAATCAAAATGCCTAGTTTACCTATTTTAAATTAATTCAAAAACTAAGTCAGCAGCGGCTTCCTACTAAATTAACCTCTTCACTTGTGTCTTCTGCAGTTTCACCTCATTCTTTGTTTCCATTGTCCTCCCAGTTATCCCCTATAGCAGATTATACTCTCTGACATAGCTTTAACATAGTTAGTACCATAGACAGTTTCTTCAATTATTCATAAACAATTAAATGTAGTTTTTGACAGGTCGCAAGTAACTATTTGCATCATTTGTATTATATTTTAAAATATAAACGGGCTTTTATAAAGTTATATTTTTGCTTGTAATTTCGATGAATCGAATTTAATTTATTGTAATATGACACATACTAATAATATGACCCATTATTGGTTTATGTATATGTAACGTGTATCTTATAAATTACGGTTAAATTGTATAACGATCTTACGTTTTAGTTTCGCGTGCTATCACTGTTCGTGCAATATGTTTTGGCTAGACTGATCCACTTTGTGCAAACACTACCATTGTATGTTATTATATTATGGATAACACGCTCACCTAAGTTGGCAGGTAATTAACTGTAATAATTAAACCAGTAAAAAAAAAGAAACTCGGCTATTGCATTTATTTTGTTTTATAGTATTCAATTATTTATAGTGCTCATGTATATTTGGTGTTACTTAAATGTTATTCTCGATAGAATTGTTTGTTTCGTTTTAAAATCACACAAGTATTCTACTTATTAGCCGATTAAATGTATTCCAAATTATTGATATAAGAAATAATTATAATACTTTGTAATGAATGGATCTAAATACTTTTTCAGGTGAAATTTATATCGAAGAACAGGAAAGCAGCGAGTCGCATTTGGTATTAAAAATGGAATTATTTAATAAACCGTTAAAAAAACTAATGAAAACCTTTAAACCTTCGGTTGATATACCCAAGGATGTGGAATGGACCAACATTATGTCAAGCATCTTCACGGGAAAGCAAATTATATGAGTAAAAAATAAATTTGAACATTCATTTGTTTTGTATTAAATTAGATACCACAAACTTCTATCCCCAACTAGTTCACTAGTATTTTAGCATGGAAAACTAGAACAAGGTAAATATGTATTTGTATCTAGTCGTAGTACGGACATGTATAAGTACCGGTATTTTGAATAGAAACATAAATTATAGAAATTGTGCATCGGTGCCGTCAGAAACTGACGTAATCAATTTGATTCCGTCACAAAACAAACATCTTAAAACTACCCATTCTAAGGCTTTTAAGTTAATACAAAAGACGATCGTGTAAAAATATTAAATTCTATACGCGTCAGTGATATATAATTAAAGTTATCTTTAAATAAAAGACAAATTCGCCAGAACTTATTTTATTATACTTTGATATTATTTCCGCACAAAAATATAAATTGTGTTGTCACCACACGTGAATATAAATGCTAATAATTACTATTCGCATGAAACTGGATTATTACAAGCTAAAGGGAAAATACCATACAATTTTCGACATAAGAATCTAATGTTTTGACCACAATTATTATCTACATCTACTAGTTATGTTTATCTTAAACTCATTAAATTAGAGGTTACGAAAGTATATAATTAATCACGAAGTTAGTAATATCTATGATATAAGAACTATTATTTAAATAAAACTTAATAGCACTTAAAAATCGATACACATATGTTCATAATAGTATATATTATATGCCTATTACAATTCAGATCACTTCTACATACATGGCTGCTATATTCAATGCAGTCATTTGTACATATTTCAAAGAAATTATTGTCTAGGGCAAGAAATCAAACTTAATTCATGCTATTAGGAATGTTAAATCGGTTGTGTTAATATATTAAAACTCACTGATGTTAGTCACAAAAAAAAACACATTACCTCCTGTAAGATATTTCTCGAAAATATTGAGCATATTTCTAATTTTCTTTTATAAAACAAAGTAAAACTAAAGAATCATTTAAAATGATTGCGTTCGAACACTACAATCTACCAATTCTAATTCCTATACACATTTTACGAATAACGGTTGGTTACCGAATCGTTCACCGAACGACGAATATATAGAAAAAAATTAATTCATAAAATCTCTCATACATGGTTTTACTAAGCTTTTTATTTAAAATCATACAATCGTAAAAAAATACATGTTACACGTGCCTAAAAGAATGCATATTTTGTTATCCCACAATTAATTTCAGAATTTTGATAAACCTACCATTACCCGTAAAAGTATCGATCATATCGTAAACTTTATCAGTACTAACAATTTCATAGTGCTATGTTATTTACATAAAACCTCCAATAAAAAATATACAATATTCCTACATATATATCTCAATGATTGACTATCGAAAATTGTTTGCCCATGGGTATGCTATATCGACTTGCCTGTAGATTTGTGATGGTTTTCGTGACGTCACAAAGCAAAGCGTGGCTGCCAACGGTGGGTAGACCGAACTTATATTATCATCACAGATAATAGTAGGGAAATGTGATTACGATCACAGTACAAAAGCTTTTATATATAGTACGATACTATAAACCAAAAGCCGAGAGAGGCAAGTCTTAGTTCTTGAGTACACACCTGTAGTCCTTATTCACTTCCGATGTTGAGTTTGGCGAATGCTCTTTAGGTCTAACCGTACCACGACACGATGCTAACTTTGATTCCAAAGCCTACAATGAAGAAAATTACATATGAATGATGTTATTAGTATGGAATGAAGTTAGCAAAAGCCTCCACCTCAATATCTACTTGCAACATTTACAATACTATCCAGTAATATACATAAATGTTATACACATAAGAAATTCCTGTTTACCACAGTTTACTAAGTATCCTAATGGAATACATACATTTGATTAACTATATAAGATACATAGGTTTCATGTCAGTTCAATTTCACAACTACGCTTATGCGGAATTAATATCTAACGAGCACCATTTGTACAATACAATTTCTCTAAAAATAAATCTATCAAAACTGTAAATTCGTTTTTCCCTTCTCCTGTCCTTTCTTTAAGTTTAAGAAATTTTCCAGACCCTCTCTGGACCGCACTATGAAGGATCTGCGTAGCTTCGCATCGTTTTGTATGGCTCTTTGAAATGGTTGATCGGAAGACCTTTGTTTCATCACATCAATATCCGGTTTTAAATCCGGTTTCCGAAATTCAACTGAATCAATGAACATTTCCGATTCCCTTTGTTCGAGAAGCTCGTGAGATGGAGATATTTGCTCGGTGTTACACGCGCATTTGACCTTACCACATTCGCGGCAAAGAAACCTCTCAAGCTGCAAGCAATAAATACCATGCACTACAATGTACACAACCATGCAAAATAAATTAGCTCAGCTAAACTACACGTTTTACGGATAAGCTGTTATATAAAAACATATGACGCTGTAAACAGAAGCAACATCAAATATTGGTAATATTTTGAAGCCTTTGTTTTCGAAATATAGTTCACATTAACAATAAACATATCTGAATAAATACATAGTATATATATATACTATTGGTGAATTATTTGAAATATGTATTTACAATATATTGAACTGAATATAATTCTATAAGCACAAAAAATCAATATGGCGAAGACATTACCTTCCAGTTTACTTTAAGTAACCATGGTAACAACACCTAAGTTCTAGAACATATTGATTACCCTCAAACTGTACAGAAAATGGGAGATATTTTTTTATAATAGGCAGGGAAATAACTAATATAAAATATAAATAAAATTAACAATTAAATAACAATACTTAAATATAATAAAATAATGAAGTACCTTGAAATATCACATTAAGTCTTAATCATTTAAATTTAGGAACTTTACAAGGACAGTAAATTTATTTAAATTAAAATAATAAATATAAAATAATTGACTGTTTTTATACATTATTCTTTGAATGTGAGAACTATTGTCTAACTAATACAACCACCAATAGCAATATGGCTTTCACAAATGTATACCCAATATACTAAAATGATAAGAGTGCTAATTACTGCTAAAGCTTTACTACTACTCACCCCCACTTTCCGAAGAAGATCGCCCACCAAGTTTATAGCTGACACTCTAGATGATGGAGTCATGGCATTTCCATTTATTTCCCCTATTAATAAATTATGAATATTATTTAAAATTTGCCATCTTGTACTTATTTTACAAATACCAAAAATGGGTTGTTTATAAATCATAGAGGATATACATAGATCACAAAAGCATAGGGAATATCAGATGTGAAATTATATTATGAGTTTGTTTTTACAGATGACTTGTGTTGAAATCTAAGATGTACTTTTAAAATTATGTCTTAGCATCAAATGTTCATAAATGGCAATAGCTCACTTCTTTGTGGAGATGATATTGATGTTTGTGTCTCAATTTCAACTTGAGTTCGTGCAGTACTGTGACCATTGCACACCTCTGGTGTGCCATCTTCTTTCTTTGGCGATGGTATTTTCTCTATTACTTTTAATTCTTGTTTGAGATCTAGAAAAATGTCAAACATTAAGGGAAAATGCTTACCATAAAGTCATAATATAGCAAAATTATTGTTACCATTAAACAAAAGTCTAGGTTGTCCTAAAAAGAAATACCTATCATGCCTATTTGAATGTTTAATATCAAAGTACAAAATATACCTCTTGCTTCATCGTTTGCTCTTTGCAGTTTAGTTCTGAGGTTCTCAATTTCATCCACCTCACTTTCCAGAACTGCATTTCTTTCATAAGCTTGATTTAATAGTTGTTCTATACATGCTACTGATTCTGATATGACTCTGAAAAGTTAGCACTAATTACTAAACTATTATCTTAATATAGATACTTAACTACAATAGTATAACATTAGTAATCATAAGCACATATTTAAATAATTTGTTAATTAGTAAAGAAGGTAACATTAAATTTTTAATACCTCTGTCCTCTTTCTAAATCATCATTCTTTTGTTCTATTTCTCTTACATAAATAGCTTGGTTTTCCTTTTCTTTTTTTAACGCTTGTAACTCATTTTCCAATGCATTTGTCTCATGTTGACTTCTATCTAGTTTATTCTATAAATTTTATAAGTTTTTGATTATACTAAAAATGCTGAAACTCAAAGTTGCTTTTACAGAGTGAAAGTCCCTGGAGCAACACTCTATACATATAATTGTTAGAATAATTTTTATTCATAGTAACTAAAAAAAATTGAACACCATTTAATTTTAATTCATAAAATTAAAAATTTTTGCATAGGCTTACCCTAAGTTGTTCAATTTCAATTTTAAGCCTTTGATTTTGATGTTGCAGATCTCTGTTTTGTTTTTCTACTTGTACAAGTGAGGCTTCCAATTCTTTTTCCAGTTGAGCAGAATTTTCTGTATATTCATCCAATTCTTGTTGTAGTTCGTTTGCTCTATAGAATAATAACAAATGTAAAGAAGTTTATTTCAATAATCAATTGTATTGTGTACTCACTTTCGTTCAAAATTAGATGCCTGTTCTTTCCAATATTCTATTGAATTAGGATCTAACTGCTGTGTAGAATCCATGATTGTATTTATTGGACAATAAATTATTGGTTGGCTTTGTTAATTTTGGGATCGTACAGCTTAAACAAAACACCACCTAGAGGACGAAGAGTTAAAAAATACTTATCCCTAAATTTGAACAAGACCAAATCCGAGCGATCTTATTCTTATATAAATTAATATAAATTTTCACAAAACGCAATGCAAAATAGGAAACAACTTCGCAGCGAGATAGCTTAAACTATAACCACAGAAAATAGTGTTTGACCACAGATTATTTAGAATTTAGCGACAACTACTGCGACACAGGCTACCAAGTACTCAACACTACTCAGTTGAGTCAGTACTGAATTCAATGTCGTCACTCGGATCAATGATCAACAGATTCTTGATTGGAGATCAAAATGGACGCTCAAGCGGCCGTCTTATTCTATTAAATTGTTAAGTGCTTACTGCCCCTAGCCAAAATTCCTTTTTACAATTATTAACGCAGAAAAATGTAAAAATTTCTGAGTGAAAAGTCACGTGATATAAAAAAACAATGTGTTTACATTTCTTTGAACTCTTTATAAATAATTATATGTAACTTAGTTTTATATACTCAGACTTTCTTCATATGTATCAATTACCTGCGCAAAATCCCGCTATAATTTTGTCAGTTGATAACTACACGGCGAGGTCTCAAAAAACGCACATAGTTCAATATGACGACATTATTTTTTCATTTCACATTGTAGATCAAGCGTTTTATACAAGTATGAACTTTTGCTACCAACTTAGAACCAATATAATAAAACCGAAGCGAGTGGTTTATGACTAAACACACTGAGTGGTGGCCCGTGCCCTTGCCGTACCTTTAAGATTGATTTTATTTAAATCAAAGCGAGCTTCAAAAATACGTCTTAAGTCTATGTTTATTCATTACTCTCTGTGCAAATTTATATTATTTATATGTCTGCCAAAGTCTTCCATCAACTTCAATTTATCAGAAAATTTTGGTTTTAAATTGACAGATTTTATAACATTTAAAAAATTCTGATTAATGAATTTACAGAATGTAAATGAAAGTATCTTTAATGACGTAAATAAATAGTCCTTTGTATTTTAAAAACGAATGTAGATTTTTTAACGGTAATTTTATTGTACATTTTATTGATTTATTATAAAATATTTTATGAATAATAATACTTTTAAATTTATTTCTATAGATATGCATATTTATTGGAACTAACTTTACGAATGACATGTAATGTTTCCAACGGTGGACACTGAAGACACTTCTAGGGGCACGTCATTAGAACCAGAACACAGTGTTACTAGCGATGTACAAGGTTCTGGTGATAATTCACCAGTGGCAAAACAAAACAATAACAGGGAGCTAACTCAGAACATGCTTTTGAAGGAAGCAGTATTTTGTATAGCATTAGCTCTCACAACTTTTGCGTCTTTGCATAATACGTGAGTTAAAAAGTAGTTTCTTAATAAACAAGGATCTATCTTTGGTCCTTTTTTGTTCCTCATATATTAATGTTTTCACTTACCAATATGATGAGGAACTATATATGGGACTGTATATTATACGTTACTATACGGATTTTACCTATTCCGCTATACTTTAAAAATTTTAAATAGTAATAGTGAACTGTATGCAATTGCTCATTCTTGTTCAAAACATTTCTCAATTTATATAGGAAGTAACAATGGATGTTCTTGTTTTCAGCCCAACCAAAATTTCGAAAGTTCCTCATGCTGTGAGATTTTTTAATACAGAATTTGTCATAGATTGGTACAAAGGCCAATTAAGTAATGCTTTAGAATTAATTAACAAGGAGGACATATCATTTGTTATGTACTATGCACCTTGGGATGCAGAATCACAGTATGTCCGAGGGGAGTTTGAGGCTGCAGCCCGTGTATTAAATGATAGAGTATGATAAAGCAATTTTTTTATTCTTATATTTGTTTAATGCACATAATAATAAAAATTATTGCTTTCAGGTTCACTTTAGTGCTATAAATTGTTGGAATCCAGGAAGTGAGTGTAGATTGCAACATAATAAAATTCCATCATGGCCCATATTAATAGTTTACACAGTATCATCAAAAGGCATATTATATAAAGGTATGCTTTGTTTTGACTATTTTTTTTAAATTAACATACTATACTTCTGAATCATTTGACTTGTAATATCATAATATCATTGCAGTATATTGTAGCAAATAGTATAAATTATTTTATTTATCATAATCTACTACAGAACTAGATGGATCTTTATGTCATCTATGTAATTTTCTCAATTCTTGTTTTCGAAGACGTGCCAGTTTCCTCACAATGTTTTCTTCATAGTAGCAAGTGTTGATTGTGCAAATGGAAAGAAGTTGTACATAATTTGTAGATAGTCGGGAACAAACCCCTCATAGTTGGGATTCGCAGACTTTAGTTTAATCTTATCTGCAGATATCATTGGGTGATAAAGTACTGAAATAAAATTCACTTACCAAATAATACAAAATAACAATTACTGATACTTAAAATATGTTTTTCAGGACCAAGAAATGCAGAAAGTATGGTGAATTTTTTAGAATTAATAATGAAACCATTAGAAAGGGTTTCCTCTACTGAAGATCTGATCAATCTGCTTTCCATTTGTGATGTATGTATGTTTAAAATGTATTATATTTGAATAAGCTGTCTATCACAATTTCATCGAATGCAGTTTAAGAGAAGCATTCTTGACTATTATTTTGTTGTGGAGATTATCAAAACTATAATTTATTTTGATTTTTATTAAATTTCAAGTGCTAATTTATTAAAAATTTACAAGTATGAAGATTTTGTCTATTGCAATGCGTAATACTATATAACAATGATAAAGAAATTATAATGAAAGTAATTGAATTGAGTGAATGGAGATATTCAATGCAATAATTCATTGGAATGATTCAATAAGGGAACGGAATTACTGTTTGCCCATATTTAAGACTATTTTTTTCCCTTTTTCAGGCTGTTGCTGTTGGCTATACACCATTATCACATACATCAAAATATTATAACATCTGGTACAATACAGCTATAAAAACAAAAGAGTTTGACACAATAGGGGAAGTTTGCTTCGCTGTTGTCACTTCGACAGAATTGGCCGTGGACCTAGGAATTGACAATGTACCAAATGCTAGGTTTATGCTATGGAATGATACTATGGTAAACTTTATTTTTATATTATAGTTTTGGCTAATATATACTAATATATAAGTAAATGATTTAGGTTGTAAGTCACAAAAGACTGGTTAAAATAAAAAATATATTCATATGTCTATAAGTACTCTACCTCAACCCAGTAAAATGCTTCTTAAATATTTGATTTATAAAATACAATAATTATAGAATAGTCACAGCTAAGCATTCTCACCAGTACTCTTCTACTCTTAATCTTAATACATAAATATAGTAAATGCTAAATAATCTCTTGGTTTGTCAACATCGAAAACACTTTATCCTCCTTAAAACACACTCAAGATATTCAATGTATATTATAAATGGTGTGTTTACAAATACAGAACTGCAGAAGTATTGCCCAATCATTAGTAATATAAATCAAATAATTGTATAGTGTAAATATGTAACAATATTTTAGGACTACAACCCTGATGGTGAGAGCCGGGCTTGGAACGAAACATCCCTAGTGCCGTGGATATTAGAACATTTCGTTCAACCAGTTGCAAGGATTATTCCAATGTGGAGGAAGGCATTCAACTTCGAACGATACGCGAATGGAAATCCAATGTTGATATTATTTACTCCCATGAATCCACTCCACGAACAGATACCATCCTATACTTTGGTAAGATTTTTTTTTGTTCGAATTTATTGTTCACTGAACGAAGTTCATATTTTTTTGTCTCTTATTATCACTATATCACTAATTTTTAGGACTGTGCCCAACATTTGCATACTATAAGGGCTAAGATTGTTTAGATTTTTTCTTAATTGTTCCATTAGGTATGAAATGTAGTTATATGTTAGGGTGCACCTATAAACTTGTAAGGTACACTCTATAACTTATGGCTAAATGACAATAATATAAGTTGATATGAAACCTTATTGCATCCACATTAAAAAAATACAGTATTTAATTTATGAAATGTGTCCTCAAACATTACATGTGCTTAACAATACAAATAACTTAAAATCCAAGGTATACACATGAAACAGTTAAGTAGTATGGTTGCCTGGGTGGCATCGTTGATAGCGATAAGGCCGCTAGTTTTTGTCCAAATTGTACATATATATTAATAAACAAATATATTGATTTTTTTTAAATGTTATTTTAATAAAAAATATGTTCATTCGAGATGCGGGAAGTGGCCATGGAGTATTACAATTGCAAAAATAACGAAACCAACCGTTGGACGGTGGAATTAATGAAATTGCAACAAATTCAAAGGCTGCTCTATCAGCAGAAGGACTACCTCAAATTCTGTCAGGAGTACAAGTTTAAACCAATAAAAAAGATACATTCCAAATACAAGAAAGTAGTGTCGCACGACAATAAGTATCCTTGGAACAATGTGACCGAGCGGAATCAGAAAAATAGCGCAATCAATTTGATAAAGCGAGGTCTTGCAATTTCAAAGATTATTAGTAGTGCGCACGAGACTGATTTGTGGCCCAATGACTTCGTACAAGCCTGCGGCTTGGACTCTCTGCCAGCGGAAAAGAGTCTCTACGAGCATTATGAGCAATGTTTGACGTTTGAGGAGCATTCAATGGAATCTGAAGAGTAAGTAGGAAATATTTATTTATTTATTTAACACTTTATCGCACTTAAACACTAGAAGCAAACGACATTAACAGATGTTAGAACATTTAAGAGCAACGGGCGGCCTTATCGCTAATAAGCGACCTCTTCCAGACAACCCACACGATAAAAGAATACTTAAAATATAATATTGTTTTAGCAAACTCGAGTTTATTTTAAATTAAATCTGTTATTTAGGTAATCGTTGACCAATACGGGCGTTCGAATATCTTTTATCAAAATCAAACATTTTTTCAGTATCAGGACAGCTTTTGCACACTTACCCCCAATTTAACGATTTATACAACTGTTTTCACAACTGATAATACACATAATATACTTTAAATAAATATATACGACCACGCTCAACAAATATTCAAATCAAAGATTTTTTGAAAGTAACCGGAGATCTAACCCGGGACTCTTTGTCCGGCATGTTAACCGAGTCGTCTTGACATTTTTCTCTTAAATTAAAAAAAAAATATTTAGCTAAGTTTATTGTGGGTTTAGACCGGTCTTGTTTGGTAGCCTCGTAGCCATTTTGAAACCACATGTCAAATTAGGCTCTTCAAACACTTTTATGGTACACAAGTGATTGCTCAGATTCTATATGGAAACTATTATAAACATGAGTTGAAACTGGGGAGAAAGTGTATTAAGGGATCCTATTTAAAATGATGGTGTAAAGCTTTGGAAGTTTTGGAACTTAAATCTTTAAGCACTTTAAGTTCCAAAACTGTTTTACCGTATAAAAGGATTAAATAAATAAGCTTAAATAGGTCATTCGTTTAAAACGTATTTTAGAATGGAGATAACAACCCTGTCATCGGAAGACGATCCCTTGTCACCTGAAAATTTGTTACAAGAAAATATAAAGCACTCTTGTAATATATTGAGATTCGCAAACGAATTGTATCCAAGGGTTTTCCCGGAAAAGGCGGACAATGTCAGGCACATTCACGGTTTGGCGTGTCAAACAAATTTGTCTATGAACATATTAGCAATAGACAGTTTGAGGAACTATCACTTCGCTGAAGCTCTTGGCATTGACGTGAAGAATATGAAGGATATGACATCTGTCGTAATATTGGACAGCGAGGTTGGTTATCTTTTGTTAATCAGCGTTATCGTTGTATTAAATAATAATTTTGCTGGGTTAATTGTTATTATTACAAATATGTATGTTTTTATAATATGCGATTGTCTACACATTTCTCGGAAACATAAAGCTGAAATAGAGATATCTGAAGTCAGTTTTTTTTAATATTCATTTTAAATATTTATTATTACACATAAGTACTATTTATATGAATTTTATAGAACGAGAGTCAATATGTATTGTCGGGAGAGTACAATGCAAATTCCGTGCGAGAGTTCATAGCCAACTTCACTACGAAGCAACTGAAACGTACGCTGCGCACACACGTCGTAGATGCTGCGCACACGCACTATTTTGGCTCGAATGGCTCCACGAAGAAAAAAAATGATTTTCATATTATAAATCTAACAACAAGAAGTTTTAGAAAAACTATTAGAGTGTCTGGAGTGGTAAGTTCACTATTAATAACTACGCTAAATCGCTTCGACACATGTAATTAATCTACGAAGAATAAAAAAGGAATTTCACAATAAAAATAATGCATGTGTTTGCTTATAAAAATAAATTAAAACACATGTACTATTCATAAAAGAAACATTAATTTATCTCTCTCTTAGTATGATTGTTGCGAATCACTAGAGATCTCGAGACTTAATTTTGACGTCTAACAATATTCACATTACATTAACTGTGTTAAGTTGTAATGAGACATCACTTTATCAAATTTTTTGGAGTGGGAGTGCCATGCTGTTACTTAAAGTTTCAGCCGATTGGGCAGGCACGGCCGGAGAAATACCACCCTCTCACAGAAAACCGGCGTAAAGTGATGCAATTGGACTTTGTTCATTTTGTACTCGCGTTTCGTTCGGTGAGTGAGATCTTCCGGTGCCCATCCTTTCCCCTACCCGTCCTCTTCCCCTACCCCTCCATTTCCCAATTTTCCTTTAAAGGCCGGCAACGCACTCACGAGCTCTCAACCGCGTGAGTGTCTGTGGGCGGCGGCTTCACCTTTATGGTGGGCCTCCTGCTCGTTTGCCCCCTCTTCTATAAAAAAAAAAAAATCAAAAGGTTTACATAATATTTAATTAGTTGTACAATGTATGTATTTATCGTGTATGTATCAATGTGTTTTTTCTTTGTAATATATGTATTAAAATGTATCTCCAGTTATCATTAGTGGCTGTGTGTGGGGGGGCATGCAGTGCCCATACAACGAGAGCTCTATCCGACGCCGCTCGCCTGTTGAACGAATGCGGCGTACGGACGCAAGCGGCGCGTTTAGACGCACTGAGGCACGACTTGCCGTGGCATTACACACCTAACGCATATCCGACAATTCTTGTTTTTTCACCACATCGGTGAGTTGAGAAGAATTGATTGTTTTTTTTTAATATAAGTCAAGTGCGTTGCCGGCTGATGGTTGATTGAGCAACTTTTGCGATAATATATTTTCAGTAATTGAAGTTCAATTCATTCAGTAAGGTACATAGGATCATTTTGCAATGTCTTAAATCTAAATGATTCTACGCCTGTTCGTATGCGAATAAGGTAAGAAGAAGCAGGCAAGAAACTCTTATTTGGTAAATTATTTCCAAACTTAAATATTTTTATATAAATATCTAAAATGTCTTTATTTAACTATTCTATGCTGTATGTATTGTTTCTCGAAAAGTCAGTGTTATGAATATCTTTTTAGTAACGGAGAGGACAGCCGCGCCTATCCACTGGACGCACGTGTCTCCTCGAGTGGATTAGTAGCTTTGTCTTTACGTGCGCTTTCCACTCCGTTGCACCTGCGCGTGCGTCTCGCTTTGTGCGAACGAATCCGGGTTAGTATTAAATGTACTAAGCGATGATGTGCAACACTCAGTCCTAGGTTCAATTACCAGCGAGATGAATTTCCATGACATATGGAAGAAAACATACAAATGTCTCTTACTTTTTGGATTCTTTATGTGTCAATAAATATAAAAAAATCTCGTTTCCTGAACGCACTCTAGAATCTTATAATGGAATATGTTTTTTTATTATAAAATACGCAAGCCGGAGGCTAATCAGCAATTAACGATGCATGCGGATCAATAAGCCAATTCATGATAATGAGTTATTAAAATGAAATCTTTGTTTATGGTTAGGTTACAGGAGCGTTGCGTGCGAAAAATCAATT
The DNA here is from genome assembly GCA_951799465.1 of Leptophobia aripa. Lineage (NCBI taxonomy): Eukaryota > Metazoa > Arthropoda > Insecta > Lepidoptera > Pieridae > Leptophobia > Leptophobia aripa. The sequence continues at coordinate 2,495,204 of OX637272.1, read as the reverse complement.
TTATCACAGCTTATATGTTTTCTTGACGCAAAGTAACAAGTCACAAATAATAAGAATGAAATTGCTGTTTTATTCGAATAAGGTACTTCGGTTTGGACTCAGCGTTTTAGATTTTTGATTGAACGGTTTTTCACATGGTATATGTGTATCATTCGACTATCGATACTTCAAAAAAATCGAGTGATCTTTGAATACGAGTTCTGACGCAGCAGTAGCGCGCATTATAAATATTGCTTTTAAAGAGGACTGCTAATGAATGCATCGTTCGATTATGGTTGAAACTTCAATTTGGTCAATAATAATGAATTGAAATATATACTGGAAGCCGATCCTTGCCAAACTAGCCAGGAAATAGCTGCATACTTGAACGTTACCAGATACTTTACTCGCAATATTTACTTAGACAATCCTAGAGCGTCAAAACAATAAACTAAATTGAACTTGACTGATCTGCAGAAAATTGAAAACTTGTTGCCTTAAATTATGAATATTGTATCGGATTGTTACATGCGTTTAAAGGTAAAAAAATGCCAGGTCAAACGCCACAAGTCGTGCACGTTCCTCGCGCGTGTTGAGCAACACAAACGACGCGTGTTGGCGTGTGACGTTCAAGCAATAATGGAAGATATTTACTGTGCTTAACTATGAACACAAACAGTCTAGAATCTCTCACAGCATGAGAACCCGTACTAACTTTACAGGAACTGCAGAAACCATGCGTCATCCTCCATATTAGCCAGACCTTGCTTCAGTTCACTACAACTTTCTACGCGATGAAAACTTTTCCTTTCGCATCTATATCACTAGAATTCTATTGAATATATGACTTTAATATGACTTTTCTATTGAATGCCAGCAAAGTACTTATTGTAAATTATCAGTGCAAATCGACAACTTCATAGTTTAACCCCTAATATTATGACTCTTAGAAATCTTGGGTAATAGCGTTATGGAGCTACGGACAAGTGTTTGTGTTATTCTTATATACTTAGTGGAAAAGTAGATAAGTTAATTAATATCAAGAATTTATTAATACTGTGAAAGAATTACGACATATCATAATACCTTGGTAGATTTATCGATACAATCTTCAGATAATATTTTTTTGGGAAAAACTTGTCATTGGAAATGTAAGAGTTTTTAATAATAATAATTTCTCATTGAATAGCATTTTTATTGGAGTTTGAAGTGAAGGATTAAAAAAGGATGAGGGGGTGGGAGGTGGCTCCGTAAATTACTTGCCTGGCTAGGCTGGCAAACTACTCAAAAAATCGAATTAACGTTATGAACTTATAGGCCGAGTTTACATTAATACCAAAAATAATAAAACTTTTTTTTTCAGGCGATCAAAGAAAAACAATCATGCTTGAAGGACATGAAGGAGAATGTTATATCTGTTATTGGTAGAAACTTGAAATATTGGCGCCAAACGCAAATTATCGATTTAAGAGAATTAATAGTAAAACGATTGCAAAACCTTAATCGAGTCCATTTAAATTTATCTCTATTACACACAAGTGATCTCAAAGAATGCAATGCCAAAAGAAACGCGCTTTTAAAGTCTTTTGACGATCTATCCACAAATTGGTACATCGACCTCTCTTCTATAATAAGAAAAAATGGTTCACTTTCACCAGTAATTAGATGATATTAACTGATATGTTGTAAATATTGTGTATTTATTATTCATACTGTATGTAAATAGATTATTTATTTTAATAAAATATTATGAAGCAAATGTATTTATTATTAACCTTAGAAAATTTAGTCTCAAATTGGGCTTTAGCAAGATTATAAAATGAAATAGTAATTATTGAATAAAATACTTTTGGCGGAATCAACAAATTTTGGTAAAAATGGCCATTTATAAGACTAAATGTATTTGTTTGCTCTTTTTACAATTAAAATAAACAACTAGTTGTGCGAATGAAAAACAATTAATGCTTAAACATTTTTAATTCAAAACTCTACGTCCTTTCCAAAAAATGAAAGTGTATTTTGCTTTGTGCTTCTCCGCCAGCCTCGAACTAAACTTAACAAGGCTGTCATCGTTCTCTTCACATACGTTTCTGTAAATATATGAATTCCTTTTATATACAGAATGACGCATTCGTTTCACGTACAATCAGAGAAAAAATTCCACATTTTAATTAAACTTGCGAATAATATGTTGCTCAAATACCGAACAATTCCTAAAAGAATTCGCTTTATACTTAATATGCAATATTACCTAATATGGACGTATCAGATATATTTGGATATTTATAATGAAAAGGCTTGACAAGAAACACTAATTCAGTTCCCAGTACACCGGAAATGTAATCGGTAAGAGAACCCGCAACACGACCATCGTTACTGTTCTGATGAACCTGAAACATTTGTTTAGAAGATCATAGTACATTAGTTCAGTGATAAGCCTTCAAAGTCCAAGCGTGCGTGAGTTGGCGTATTACGTTTCCGTCGTTATAAGAGCTTCGAGCTTATTAGGCTTAAATTTGACAAAAACTAAATTATAAATGTTTTTCACACCTCGTAAAGTCGACCATCCGGTAATCTTGCTTGACGCGCCGCATATTCGCCAATAGCCTGCAAGGTCCTCCCATTGCTTGGTTGTCTCAGCGTATATTGCCAGGGGTATAATATGTACTCCTAAACATATTTTATTAACATAAAACATTATTGTTTTGTTTATTGTTATTTGTCTTATGGCTTAAGTGTTTTATAAATGTATTATTCGGGTTGTTTTTTTAGTAAGAATTGTTTGTATACATTATTGCCAAGTGTTTGTTGAACGTTCGCTTAAACGGTAAACGTATGGTTGCAAAAATGTCAGATATACGTAGATATTATGATTAATTACAAATTATAATAAATCGGAAAAACCAGCAACGATTATATACGCGGAGGAAATACACGCGGTACATCTTAAAGGCCGTAAATAAAATAAAAATTATTGCGAATTCACTAACAATACCTATGCCAATGTTTTACAAAACCTCTGTAGAAAAATAACCTTTTTTGGGACAAAACTTGCTTCAACGTGTATAGCTAAATTTATATTATCGCCAAGTTTGTGAAGGTATCTGTGCAGAGCTTGGGACTCGGGTGTTGAGAATGGTTTCGGCCCCGGATAATACTGGGAACAATTTTCCGGAGTTTTGTGGACATCATCTGAAATATTAATTATGTACCTACTCAATCCAAATGTTTGCAATTAATTAATATGACAAGATAGCAAATAAATTTAAAAATGATGCTATCAGATGTCCTTGTTTCAATTAATCAGAAGTAAAATCTACATAAAATTGATATATGTAGAAACAGCTAGTCATTTTCGTCGGAAAAATCCAGTCAGAAATGCAAATGAACCAAGAAAGCCGAAAATATATCTTAATAACAATCAACAATATGCGGAAAACATGTACCTATTAAACTGTAGTTCGAAACAAAGCAACAAAAACTCAAAAAGTATTCTATAAAAAAATACGTATCTCAACGAGAACAAGTATTGAATTATTATAAAAAAAATCGGAATTTAAGCCTTTTTCCAAGATGGCGGAAAGTGCATAACCATATTTTCGCCGAAAATTTAAAGCTTTTCTAGCCCCCTTTCGCGATTTCAAAATAAACTGGTAATATTTACTGATTGGACATATTAGTACCTTGCCAATGATATGCGAAGTTTCGGTTTATATTTGTACCAAAGCATACTTGTTGGTCATCTGAATCTATATTTTTGTACCACTCTGAAGGTTTGGTATTATTCCTGGCTGTAACGTTTTGAGACCAAACCATGTGATTTATGGTCGGATAAGACCGAAGAGACTTAGTGAAATTAAGCGCGTCGGGGTTGACCAGTGGAATGAAGTACCTGAATTATATTAAAATTTTCTTTAACTGTACCGCTAGATTAGACGATACTCTCATTAGTATATTTATTATATTATTTAACACACAAGTTTTTTTACTAATAACACAACTGGAGATACATTTTGGCAAGCGCAATACTTTAGTTGCGTAGCGTTGGGAACAGATTTGTTCTGTGTGCCAACATCGTCTCCTTGAATATTGTTTCGGTACATTGTACAAGAACACTTGGATTGCTTATCTAAAATATAAGAAAGGTATAAATAACACTAAGAGATTACCAATCATAATCGTTAAAGAACGGCGTCTGATAATTTGCATCGTAGAGCAATTTTTCAGCCAATTCAATGATAGAATTTGTAGCTCCCCAAGCCATTCCATTTAGCGCTAAAATAATTATTTATATATTGTATCAATTGTACTAAAAAATCTATGCCGTGTATAAGGTTATTGATATGTTTAGGGAGTCTTTTGGGAGTTATTATTTGTGAGTAAACGAAATGAGTGTCAAAATCTTACTGCCTATAACAAGGATCCCCGGTTTTCTACTGTGCGTATCACTTCGCAATTCCAAAGCTAAAATTGTGTTATTGTGTAGAGTGCGAGGCGTCAAATGAACAACATGAACCATTTCTGGATCTTCAAGGGCCATTCGATTTGTGATATCTACAATGTTCTTTTCATCAATATACTCTAAGTATTTTAAACAACTGCCTGTGCTGCGAACGGTCCTCATTTTAGCACCAGATCTAAAATCATAGTAAATGGTATCGCATCAAGTACGTAACAATTGCTGCTCTACGCATTACTATGGATGTAAATAGTTGTATAATACGTACTGTTTAAAATTCCTAGGTGGACATAGTAATATAAAAAATATACCAAACAAGTACAATACTGAAATCATATAAACTTTCATTTGTAGTAACATTTTGAATATTTTATAATGTAAAATAAAATCAAAACCAATTGTCATTTATAATTATAATGACAACGACAATCTTGTACGTAAGATATAATATTTGAAATGTGCTGAAAAATGGACTTAAATAGAAAATATAGAAATACAATATTTTTCAGATTAAATTTTGATTTTGATTTATTTAAGCATTTAATAATAAAATAGTATACAAATACGTTCAACCTCATTCTTCTTTCTAACAACAGTCACAGCGTTATGTTATGTCAAGCTATGATAAACAACAGAGCAATTTCTTAATATGTATTTTAAGATTTTTCTATTAGTATTATCTTTTGATCACATAAATCTTGTTGATTCCCACAGGAATTCCACTAAAAATGACGATTGTTCTATATGTACCCTTTCTTGTAAGATGAAACATCAAATAAACAGCATTTAAGGTTTTCTTTAATAAAATAAAATTTTCTCTTTTGGTAGTTTTTCGGCGAAAACGTGCACTGCCTGACTATACGAGGTGGCGTTCAAACGCAGATACTACACAAGAATTTATCGTTAAAGTATTAGAGGATGATGTTGTAATGCCTCAGACGAAACAAATCGTAGCAGTCAACATTAAACCCACTGGACGGGTAGAACAAAAGATAATAGTTGGAGCTACGCTTATATCTGTACCGACCACAACCCCTTTGTCTGACGATTACACACGCTTTGTGGCTCCCACAACATTAAAACTCTCTCGTTATGATGACATCGTCTTACCTGATACATCTGCTATTCAACCGATTAAACCTAAAAGTAAAGGTAATTTTTTTGGTAATTATGGTAATGTTGTATTGTTTTCAAAAATACTTAATTATTTTTGAAGTTAGGAAAGGTGAACAACATATTGGTCCTATTATAAAATTTTCTGGTGATCGCTATGCCCTTCGAGATGAGAGCCCTCCCTCCGGTCCAAAGTTTATTCCTAGAACCAATAGTGAATATCTATCTCAATATGCACCTATCGCTCCAATCTTGTTCGGCCAAAACACTACATTCGGACCTCTGACTCCGCGAGCTGGTGAAAGATTCGTAAGTACCTCAATGACAATTTTATTTGAAGTAAAACAGAAAACTGATTTTAATTTATTTAAGGTCATGCATACGACTACTGTCCGACCCTCACGCACATCACCAATGCTGGATGTAATTACCCCAGTGAGAACTCGAGATTTTCTCAATATACTTGGATTGCATGACAATAAAAGGAAACCTATTATATTTTTGCCCACGCTTACTTCCATATTTGAAAATTATACAACTACCATGAATGCTTTTGTAGATGATAACTTTGATTTAGTCCAAACCAAGTCTTATGATGACATACATAGAAGGAAATATAACGAGGAGAAGAAAGCAACTGAAAAATTTATGGACGAGTTTTACAATAATTTAATGGTGTACGACGATGACACTGACGTTACAACTAGGAAATCCTATTTGTCCACAGAACCTTATGAAGATGGTTCTGAAAAAAATAAACAACATAAAAATTTTAGTACCGATTTGATTACTGATTCGGAGGAATATGATAATACAACAGAAAGAATTGACTACCATGACGAAGATGACTTACAAAAAGGAACTACAGGAACTATAACAACAAGAAATACCGAAGAAGTGTCGTTAAAGGCAACAACTTTTGCAAAAGAAGTGGAAAATGTTACAAGAGCAGCCTGTAACCTTTTAAAACTGCGACAATTATCATTTAATTCACCCCGTACACTTTATGAGGTTAGTACGTTTTTAAAACTTTTAGCTGGGATACACTTCGATTCACACACAAAAACTAGATTTAAAGATATATATTCTAATTAAATGATTAATTATTGATCTCTTGATTCATAATTGGTCATTATATACTTCAGATAACAACTCAGTTAAAGAAATGGGCGGAAGGGAGTCCTGTTGCAAAATGGGTTGATATAACAAATGGAAATTATACAGTAATGGAAAATCCCATTTATATGATGATCGTAGATGACCCTAGTAGTGGACAAATTATGTCAGCGAAACAGACTGTTATGATTGTTGCAGGTATTTTTAATATAAATAATTTAAACCGAATAAAGAAACTGAAAGGATTCAAAATTCCATCCATAGCGTTGTAATGGTCCTTTATATCTTGTTGTCTATTGGTCTTATATTGTTAGTTTAGAAGCAGCGGCTTCTTATCCAAAATGGCAGAATGAAAATTGTGTAACTGTATATCTGTTGTCATTCATTTCGTTAGATTTCCATTCAAATCACTATTCACTGCATTTACTTTTACTACTCATAAAAAACAGAATAAAAACTGGATTTGTAGAGCAGTATGTATCAATAGAGTCACCTACTAATTACAATAGGGACGATCTAGTACAGCTTATGACTTCGCAACGCCACGATTTTCATAGGACAGATTGTAAGATTCTGGCTAACGTGTTGTTTTTCCTCAGGACTAAGACTAATAAAATAAGTTCATAGCTTATAAACAATTAAATTCCCAGTAGTTTACTCCTCATGTGATATGTAAACGAGATATTGTGTGTTGCTTTTATCAGGTATTCAAGGCAGAGACCATCACGCGGTTGCAGCAGCTATGTATGTGCTGTATCAATTAATTGAGCGTACTGACACACACTCAGATCTCCTAGTGAAGTATCGGTTTTGGATTATTCCTGTATTTAATCCAGATGGATACGAATATTCAATGACGTTTCCTCAAGTAAGTACATCTGATGAAATATTGTTTGCGGTCGATGTAGTATGGTGGTAGATCTAGCTTAGTGGTTTACTTGTGCCTCTCAACGGCTTTACCAATTTTTACATTCGCTAGTAATCATGTAAGGAAGCCATCATTCTGTGGACTAAGAAATTAAATTCTTTGAATTTGAATTATTTCACACAGCGACGGGAGTGGACAAAGAATTTACGCCAAAAGTGGGATTCGTGCAAGGGTCGCGATACTTGTGATGCGTGCGAGTTGTACGGAATCATGTGTGCCATACAGCCTTGTTATGGCGTGAACCTTGATAGAAATTTCGAATACCAGTGGATCCCACGTTAGTACAGCTCATATAATGTATGTCAACGACACTGCATCCGTGTCAGTCCGGAACTCGAAGCCCGTCACTCGTAGTTTAGGTATCCGGTATATATATTTTTTTTATAGAAGAGGGGGCAAACGAGCAGAAGGCCCACCATAAAGGTGAAGTCGCCGCCCATGACACTCATGTGGCTGGGAGCTCGTGAGTGCGTTGCCGGCCTTTTAGGGATTTGTACGCTTTTTTCTTGAAGGACCCTAAGTCGTCATGGCATATATTTTGTAATCGTCGCTATTTGATTGTATATTCTGAGTTTAAGTTTAGAACTGTTTGAAATTATTATTGGGCTAAATCAAAGTATTTTTTGTTGTCTTGTTGTTTCAACTGGTGAACAATATATTATACACATAAATTTTTAGCAGAGGAATTGCGTTCAGAGCATCAATGCGGAAAATTGTACGCGGGTCCTAGACAACTTAGCGAAGCCGAAACACGTGCGCTTACTCAATACCTCCACGAACAGAAAATTCCTCTTTACACTTTCATAGCTTTCAAGGAAGGGGATGTACTGGTAAGCGTTTATGATATTCCAACAGAAAACGTATGTTACAACACGACGTTTACTGTAAACGTCTCGCTGATTGTGTCAAATTATTTGAATTTTTTTTTTACGGGTTGTTTTCTTGTTGTTTATTATGATCTCCAAACTAAAATCTAAGAACCGCGAAGGTCATTTATTCAAACAACATTGTCCTTTCATGCAGTTTGAATTGTATGGAAACTTTATAATCACCGACAATTTTTTTGATATTATGATTTTAGGTATTTTTATTTACAGGGTGTAATGTACCCGTATTCACACACGCGCAAAAAAAGAGCGTTCGATCATGTTTACGTAAGTGTTTTATTGGTAACTTCACCGCTTTTGCCTGGTTCTAAATTTGTATCTATAATATAATCTTTAGATAAATGTAATCGATTCATAAATGCTAATAAACTTTAATAAATAAATATATACATATATAATATATTAACCAAGTACATATCACCTTGTACATATCTTTTACTTTGAGATGTTAGATTTACAGCGAAAAACGAATTTCAAAAATGTAAAGATAATGTAAGATGTAAAAGATTTTACTATGACGTAATTATACTGATTGTATAATATACATTTAGAGACAGAGAGCCTCCCTTGCAGCATCTGCTGCCTTCAGTATAAGTGGCCGACCTTACGCAGCTGGGCAAACATCTGAATTTTTACGTAAGTCACTAGTTAAATAGCCGTCGATCATAATTTATCTTACAATTCATGATAATGTAGCCATAGTAATTGGACTTTGTTCCTAATATAATAATCAATTTTCACACATTGACATTTTCAATATAAGAAATACGCGTTGTAAAAACAACATACACACATCTAAGAATAATTCGCAAATATTTTTCCTATCTCCCTCACACCTTCTAAACCAGAATGCCAATTTTTAATTTTTCATTATAGTTTTAGGATTGTAATTTTTAACTGAGCTGGTGGTTATCTGAAATAAATAACTAAATAGCTGTCATGACTGACTTTAAGGGCAGGAGTTAATGATATAACACTATATTAGATATATTATTAATATCATATATTATTAAAAAGGCAAAACGCTGAAACTAGTTAGTATGAGTTTCTGAATGCTTAATCTTTATTCTGAAAATTAATTGCAGTTGATCTTTTCGTTGTTAATTTAAAATAATATGTTTAGCACTGTATGCCGGTGGTATTGAAGACTGGGTAGATGGTCATTTGGGTATAGATAACACTTACACCATCATGATGTTTCGACCCAGCGACTCGTACAATTCGAAGATTCTAACTGAGGTAGGTATAAATACTTTCAACCTAAAATCGTACCTTATATATTATCTTTACGGTTACAATTGTATTCGATAATAATTAAAAATGGTGAGATCTGTAAGCACATGTTGCAGTTCAAGTTTCGTATGTCATAAAATAAATCAAATAGCATTTAATTAATATATGTAGAAGTTTAGTTAGTAACAAGACGTTCTTAAGCGCAGAACCGCAGATCTGTGCTAAGACCCCATATCCAGACTATTTATGTCGTTTAATATTATTGATTTAATTGCAGCGTGTCGTCCATGAAGCATTTGCAGCGGTAGACACTCTTTTACTTCAGAGTACTGGACCCTTGGGACCACCACCGGTAACTTTAAGCCGATCGAAGGCGGTTGAATTGCGACCTTCATTAAAATTATTCATTATTTTATATATACACATCCTGTATAAAAAATTCGTTAAAGTTAGGATGCAATTGTGATAATTAATTTTAACATTGACAGCAATTCCGCGTGGCACCACCATATATAGCTACAGACAGGCTTATTCATGAACCTAAGCAAAGAATTCGATAATTCATTGATGTCATATTTTCTTTAAATATGTAGATGGGTGCGACTTGTTTGAGGACGATAGCTGTCAATATTTTTGTGTGCAAAAGGTGCTCCATTGTTATCAAGAATTCAATGTGTCAATTGATTTTCATTTGTCAGGTATAGGATCGGAATTTGCTTGACCACGCAAAAAACTTGCCTTTAAATTATTTTTGTATCGGTTATAATACGGGCGTGGTTATTGTTTTTGATTTGATGATTCGTATGCAACTGTTTATGGTTAAGCGGATGGCAACGCACGAACAAATATGTAAAAAATTTGATTATTTATCATCAACTAGTTTCTTAATAAACACTAGTATTTTGTGTAAATAAAGGAATTGTACGAATCTGAATTTTAATTATATATAATGCAAATCGCCTGGACGAAATCACTTATTTTGATTTATGTATATCTATAGGAACATTGTTGTGAATAAATAAATATTTTTAACATGACCTTTATGAATGATGCCTACTAATAAAAATATTGGTAAATAATTGTATGTATTGATAATTAGATCGTTAACGTTTTAATCTTGTTTATCACAAAGATATCATCGTATAGTCCTTCTGTATATCATTGAGTTATGTTCACATATGAATTAATTATATTTATTGTTAAAATTAAATTAAAGATAAAAACAATACGTCATATAAAACCGTTTTTTTTAATGAAAACCGCACGACCTGAAAATAATATGCTGATGTGTATTTATGTATGGGTGTAAATAATATATTTTATAGGCATTTAATTAAGGACAAAATTTTCAGGGATAATATCTTTATTCCATAAAGGCGCCATATTCTATATATATATATATATATATATCCACGGTGGCCGGCTTGGGGTCATTTTTTTTGGTTAAAGCAAAACCAACGCCTGTCAATGATATGATGTTTTAGAAAAGACTGCAATGAACCTCCTACAAGATGGTGCGATGTTCGGTATATTTATAGATAAATAATAAGTTGCTAAGTATGTGTGCGCAAAAACATTTCCCGCGACTGAAGGCGGAAAGGAAAACCGGAAAACCGTTAATATTTTCTTACTTAATGCGTACATAATATTTAGATTGTTAAATATTTACATTTTTTGCATTAAATTGATTTGCATTTTGTCAAAATGCAAATCAATTTTGCATACCATACAGCAAGACTTTTCTAACCAGTAAAAAAGGTGCGACAATTCAATTGTGGTTTATAAAATTTATAAAGAAATTAATGTTTTAATTATATAATTTGATATACAATAACTAAGATTGTCAGGTATATATATCTACAGGTTTTATATGCCATCGTTGGACGTCAATTCACCACAATGCAGTGAGGTGCTTGCGAGCATGCATACAAGAGTACGCTTACGCTTATGATGGCAGTGTTACTCAGGTTTCATCAAGGATCTTACCCTCATTATAACATTATGACGCTGTGACATATAGATAACTGAAATCGAATTATAAAAGGACAAAATACAACGCTTCTATTTAGTGTGTCGCAGAATCTGCTGCGTTACACAAATATATAGTATAAGTTATATAAACATATCTGTCATAAATTGATATATCTTAGTGAGTGTTAATTAGAATTAATAGTGAAATTATTGTTAATTAAGTTAATCTTTGTGATCTTAATAATAAATTTGTATGCTATGGATAATTTAAAGGTAAGTTCGATATGTTTTCGAGTATTTACGTTATAAAATGGTTTATTTGATATATCAGATATTTTATTTATAACAATTGTGAATAAATAATGTCATAAAAAAGTTACGCGCTTGTTACATAACAATGTGGTTACGCTATATCAAAGGAAAATCAGCATTTAACAATAGACACGGATAACCGTGATTTCATATTACAGTAACCCTATAGTGTTGTTATTATTATAAATAATTTGCGACTAACCAAATTAACGATATGGTCAGTAAGTTAATATTTATAACTGAATCAAACACCGTTTCTGACTTGGTTCAAAAAAGCTGAACGAAATGTACAAAGCGTTAAATGTTTTTTGGTTAAGAACCTCAGTAATTAGCCTTGAATTTACGATCAGATCAGAACCTACTACTTTTTATCACATTTAAAATTGTGATGTTGACTTTCGCATTTATCAATCAACAATGTGGTACTTCCGCAAACATTTTATTAAAAAGGCTTTTGTTGAAATTCGTCATATTATTTTTTTTAATTATTGGTTGTTCAATTTTCGATAATACGAAAAAAGTATGTCAAACAGGAGTAGTAATCATATCGATAGGATGTTCCTAGCACAACTACTTCATGAGAAACTCTAATTTTCTAGTAAAAATCAGTTTCCAACTGCTGTCAAGCTATCTGTTTTCTACCTACATTTAAAGATCTTCTATTAAGTTTGTTTTTATATTATTGTTAATATCTGATTATAAAAGCAATTAAGACTTTGTCTGATACTAATATTATTATATGTTTATTATTATTATGCTGCTATCGGGTTAAAGAACTTTCGATTATAAAATATAAATCCGCTAATCATGGACTTGTAATAAAAATATGTTGATTAAGAATTAAAGGACACATTTCCATATAGCGCAAACGTATTGAAATATTTAGAATAAATAACAGGTGGTTGATAAATGCGTATCAATGCAAAGAAAATACACGACGGGATTCCGATGAATATGAATCCCAATAGTATCAGATTCATATCAGTCATTGAAAATAAATTATTGGAAACACTGACTAAAAGTAACTTAGGTATATTTGGTTTTCTTTTCAAAAACATAATTCTTTCGATTGACATAATGTTGTGATGTTTTTTTACTTTTCATCCTCTTCTAAGAGCATCACCATGTATTAAAGATTGGAAATCAGCTTCGTGTTATCCTCTCTAACTTTCGTTCTGCGGGATAGTTCCGCATCGATCATTTATCGGATATACGCATGCCAATTTTATATCTTAATATAATTTAATAAATAAATTACATGTTATTACTATTAATGCTAATCAGATAATAATCTATATTATTATTATTGGTAATAAAAGGGTAACGAGTCCATTTCTGTACATTGCTTAAAAATAAAAGTGGTACTTAAAAAAATGACTATGTGTTTGTATGTTCGCGCATATAAGTACAGAAACCATTTTTTGCATCTTTCACCAATAGCAGTATATTCAAAGCAAAGTTTCTAACATAGTGTTTGCGCTAGCAAGAACTTGTGGATGTTAGCTTTAATTATTAGAAAATATTTACTGTTTGCATTTCTGGACAACAATACATTTCACCTCTGTTTAACCCAAGTTTCTCACGTAAAACTAACCTAAATTGCTAAATTAAAGGGGACATCATATAAATGGAAAAACATATATATTTCTCCGCAATATAATGCAAATAGATAGTTGAAAACCATTTTTACGGTATTATAATTTTTCGAAATTCAGATTCAAGCGCCGTTAGGTATAAAGCGGTAAACACAATAATTATTTTTAAATGTTCATTCAAATCAATCGAACTTATAAAATAATAAAATTATTTGTGAAGTCCATTAGTTCCGGCTACTATCAATGCAAGTCCGATAAGTCATTACGAGGTTTATTTTTATGTATTTTTATATAATATACAGAAATCTTTAACGTTCCATATAAATACATTTTTTTTACATCTTGGTCTTACAAATATATTGAAACTTAAATAAAAAAAAACACTAAAACATTAAAATAAATTTCAAAAGATTAATAATGCTTGCGACATTTTCTCGATGTATAGTAAACAATTAAATAAAAGAAATTTATTTCAGATGAAACAGAGTGGATTTGATAATAATGGCTTTAGCGAGACAGGAAATGACCCACCCAAAAACGAACAAGATATGAAGAAGGTAAGGTTTAGTTTTTTATCTTATATATTTAATATCCTTCCCACACATAATCGTATAAGCAATCACTTGTGTATGCCAAAACAGTGCCTGAGGGGCCCAATTTTATGAGAGGAATTATGAACACTCCAGTGTTTATTACAAAGTGTGATTTCGATGGCTAATAAACGTGACAAAGCATTAAGTAGTATATTTATGGATACTTATTGTAAACCTATGAATTTCAATAGAATATTATCTGTATACAAGTGAACTTAAGGAAAAGCAGTGTTGCATTAAGAGGTCGTGCGTACCGAGGTTGTGCGTACGATTCCAGTTTGGTGGAAAATATATTACACATATACAAGTAAATGATTCTTCATTATTCATTGATGTTAATTATGTATAATTACATTCTTTTTAATACTGTCTCTTTGGTATTATAGTTTCACAGATAAAAAACATTCACACCAAAATAATGTTAAGGCAAAGTCGGCTTATAGTTTGGATATAATAATAAAAGCATAATAATAATATTAATATGCGATTTATTGTAATATTAACATGAAATTATGATAACAATATTTAGGAATGTAAATAATAATTCGATAATACCTAATCGAGGTTAATATAATCTAAATAATTCTTTTTTTTTAAACAACGTAGCCAGTTTACAGTTTACATATTTATATATTTACTCTGTTATAGAGTAACAACTGGTTTTATTAAACTAAAACAGAGGCTAAATACTCTATTATCATATAAACATTATTAATAAAACACAAAACTAAAACAAATTTAAGTTTGGTTCCTGTGGCAGAGTACCCACTTATACGCTGATCAAGGGAAGCATTAACTCTGTGTTAACCCTAAAAAATATTTTTTATGATGCCGTGTTTTGTGTGGCACTTATCTAAATTAAAATTTTATATTTAAATATTTTTTTACATAATACATGCGTCGTATACATATTTATGGAAAGTAATTATGCTTGCTTTGTATCGGCTGCGATTTTAATACAATCGTAAATTAGACTCTTGTGTGTCGAGATAACTCAAATTCTTTATACGATCCTACGTTGATACTTTTAAATTAGTAAAACAAATAAAGTCCGCAATGTTTATGAGACCAATATTAAATTGTGCGATTTATGTGTCTTGCTGAAGCAGATTTTTTTTATGGGACACTGTATATTTTTTATTTTGCTTTATTAGGTTAAGGACGACGTTGAAGAAGATGAACCTGAGCGAGCAGTTTGGGGTAATCAAATTGAGTTTCTCATGTCTTGTATTGCCACCTCTGTCGGACTTGGCAACGTCTGGCGCTTTCCTTTTATCGCGTATCAAAACGGAGGTGGAGCATTTCTGATACCTTATATTATTGTCCTACTTATTATTGGAAAACCCATGTACTATCTGGAGGGAGTTTTAGGACAATTCAGCTCAAGAAACTCAGTTAAAGTTTGGTCAATGGCACCGGCAATGAAAGGTATTATTTTATACTTATTACAATAAAATTAATCACCGCAATTATTATTATTGATATAAAAAATATTCGCTAGTGTAATTTGATAAAGTTCAAACATATTTTTTTAAAACATTCAAATGCTTATTCCTTTATTAAAACATTAATTATAATTATTTCATCTGATGATATTTCGAACTGGTCCCGTCTGTATGCCAGAGTATTTTCAGTGGTAAATAAATAATTCTTAATTTAAGGTACTGGATATGCGCAAGCACTTGGAACTACTTGCATTCTTTCATACTACGTCCTTATTATTGGACTTTGCTTGTATTATTTGGCCATGAGTTTTACCTCCACTTTGCCCTGGGCTATTTGCCAGCCAGAGTGGGATAACTGTGTACCTTCGGGTCAAACTGAAAATATTAATAGCACAGCAAATGGAACGAGTAGTGCCGAATTGTATTTTATGTAAGCAAAAATAAGTTACTTTGCAAAATTATAATAGTTAGTATTATTTTTTATTGCTGTGACTGTTAGTCCTGGTCACCATATAAAATACTAACCGTTATAGGAATCTAGCAGTTATAAAGCATTTACCGGCAACTCAAACGTGGAATCTAGAAAGTCAAAGAGTATTTCTGGATTTCGCAAATTAGTTAATATATCCATTTTCAAAATAGTATTTAATACAATATACAAAATATATTTCTACTTGTACAATGAATATGAAATTGTAAGTCAACTTTTTATCGTTGATCACATTTGATTCAGCAAATGTGGCGTGTGAATATTAACAGAATATACCTATTTTTCGGATAATCACAATTGATTAAATCGCTTATATCATACTTGCTAATTAATTATGATAAGTTAATTATGCTGTATTTAATATATGTTAATAAAAAAAAATTGTTTTAGAAAAACTGTATTGCAAAGAAGTGACGATATCGATCATGGAATTGGTAATTATCTACCGACTATTTTTATTTTAAAATAATATAAACTTTTTCGGAAAGCTTTTTGTTCTTTTTCACTAGTAACAAATTGTAAAGAAAATCTAGTGTCAGTATTTCAAATTGTTTTATTATTCTTATTATTACTGTACATGCTGGTACTGTATATCCTTAAATATGCAAACCAATAGTTTTATGTCTAGCAAGTATACTCAGTAGAGTTAATTGTTTTGAGTAAGTAAACTCTTAACAATTATTCGTTGAGAATCGAACCCAGGACCTTTGGGTAAGAACGACTATTTTTTTTTAACTACTAGGTCAAGTATGATTTATTTTAGATTAAGGCATACTTAGATTTTAAACACAAGATCTACGCAAATAATAAAAGTGTGATTAAAATATGAATACTTTATTACAGGTCTACCAATTTGGTATTTAGTTTTATGTCTGCTGGCATCATGGTTCATAATTTTCCTTATCGTGTCAAGAGGAGTGAAAAGTTCTGGAAAAGCTTCGTATTTCCTTGCGTTGTTCCCTTATGTCGTCATGATTATTTTGATGATAACGTAAGTGTATTTTTATTCTCATTAGCGTCAAAAAAGTAGTCCAAAAATATTCTTAATATAAGTAATCTAACTAATATAAGTAACTTAAAAAAAATAAAGCATGGCTTAGGAAATGATATCTTTGTCAGGCAAAATCGAGCAATTTACAAAATAAATTCCATTTCATTTTTAAAAGATCGTCCACGTGGGGCTGTCAAGTATTCGATCAAGAATTGATTTCATTCATTAACATTCCAGGACTGTTATACTACCCGGGGCAGGTGACGGTATTCTGTTCTTTATAACACCGCAATGGGAAAAAATTCTAGAACTAAAGGTATGTAAAATATTCATCTATCTTATCTCTATTATGATTAATAAATTTCATTCACGAAATAAATAGGTAGTTTTTATCCCTAATATATATCATAACACAGATTTAAATAAAATCATCAAATATCGAAAGCAATAATGCTATCACCAACTAATTACCAAATTATTTAAAAGATTTATATTAAATTTCTCTTATATGTATTAACATCTTATACTTCTACTGTTTGAAATTGGCCCTATATATCTAATTAACAGCTAAATACAATAAACAAATATATGAAACGTGTAAAGACATTGTAAATATAAAGACACAGACGAGTCGTGATCTTGGCTTGCTAGAATGTTTTACTAATAACAATATTACGTAATATAAGCGTCGTCTCGATTTACAATGTTATTAGAATAAGAAAATGTGAGGATGGTTTCATTATTTCCTTTCTATAAAAGTAAGTTAAGAGAATTAATCTAATATAACTAGTATAAACACGCCTATAAGAATAGTAATCAAGTACAATATTATGAAGCTGGTTGAGGGCACCGATCCCTCTGTTGTGTCTACGACCCTACTCTGTCAAACTGTACAATGGTTTCCCAAAGACTGGTACTTTCAACTGCTAAGCACATGTCACACTGCCACAACTACAAGATGGCGCCTAGACTCCACTCAGCTCTGCTCTGAGATTGGTCAATACAATCAACGTACTTTAAAATAAACAATGCCCTATAATTTCTTTCAGCCAGACACTCAGTTACAAACATACCCAATTACACATGTTCATGCTCAATTAACTCAATTAAAAATTTGTAAACCATTTTTAGGTTTGGTACTCTGCTGTAACTCAAGTCTTCTTTTCACTCTCCGTTTGTACTGGAACACTCATCATGTTTTCGTCGTATAACAACTTCAGACAAAATGTTTACAGGTCAGTAGCTGGCAAAGTTGATTAAATGTAGAAGTTTTAGTAAAAGAACAAACATATAAACATTAACACATAAAAAGTTTATTTATTTGATGCAGCTTTTGTTACACCTAAACAAAGCACATACTTTTAGAGTTTCTCAATTTGACCGTATGTTTTCTATAAGGTAACGCGATACTTCGCTAATTATAAATTGATTTAAATGTATATTTTCGATAGATTATTGATTCATTCATTAATTCAGACAAAAACTAAAAATAACTGTAACGCCTAAAAATAAAATCGAGCCAACATGTTTGCCGCCTACTTTTGAGTGTTAAACTTGTACATACTTATAGTTTTAAAGTCTTTAGTGTTCATTTAAACAAATATTTCCAGTAAAAAAAAATGATTTCATCCATTCCGTATCCATTTACCCCAACCGAAAAGGAAGGATATTAATGAGATTTGAGGATCGGATATATATATATATATAGTAAACTTGTTTTTATTTTCTAGAGATGCCATGATTGTAACCACATTGGATACATTTACGAGTCTACTGTCAGGTGTTACAATCTTTGGTATCTTGGGAAACTTGGCCTACGTTCTCGATAAAAAAGTCGGCGAAGTTGTTGGTTCTGGAGGTACCGGTCTGGCCTTCGTTTCATATCCCGATGCCATTGCCAAGACATTCCAGCCACAGGTATAACAAATGATATTTTTCATAATAACACAAATACAAAAATGTGCAAAATCTTCACTAATCTGAAGATGAAAATAAATGTCCTTATTTTGAGTAGCGCAATGTATAATTAAGCCAGGTAAAAGTCAAGTATCTTATCATTGGAAATGCTCTTTAAGTGATTGAAATAACTGGAAAAGTATTAAAGTCATATAATTTTTTTCTTTATCACTTCGAATTTAATATATGCCATAATGCGGCCGCGAACATGAAAGGATTTATTTCTCGATAAATCCGCAAATATTTTATTATTTGTTGATTTTTACATGTATTTTTACTGTGAGTTATATTTATATGGCATCATAAATGTTAATCTTTTCTCTTTTTCTTTTTTAACAAATTTTAGGTTAAAAATGTTGATCACATAATCAAGTTCCACAGACAGTAAAATATATTACAATTATTATTTATTGTATGATTAAATAGTTTTATTTTAATTTAATAGCAGACAAAATGTCCCTATGAATATACAAGTTTAGTTTGGAAAAACATAATTGTTAATGTTTTATTTTCAGTTATTCTCAACATTATTCTTCCTTATGATGGCCGTTCTTGGAGTTGGCTCTGCCGTTGCTCTATTATCAGTTATTAATACGGTGTTGCTGGATGCTTTTCCCCGCGTTCCTGTTGTCATTATGTCAGCTATATCGTGTACTAGTGGTTTTGCTATTGGTCTTATTTATACTACTCCAGTAAGTTAAGATTTTTATTAAAGATTAATATATTGGTGACAACTTCTATTGTAGAAGCAAAAGGCTTTCCATACTTCTCTAATACTAATTGTGGATTTGAAAAGAGAGTCAAGTATGTAAGGTTTTCTTATTTCACTTTTCTTATCTCTATAGCATTACAAGAACGTGACGTCGATGCTACTCGTATGTTCGCGTAGACATATGATTAAAAGGGTCTTTATTGCAGGGGGGTCAATTTATTTTGGAGCTAGTCGATTATTATGGAGGCACATTTTTGGTCTTATTCTGTGGTATTGCGGAAATCATCGGCGTGATTTGGATATACGGTAATAAAAATTATTTCTCTATTCTATTCTACGCATGAGATGTCTTTTTAAGCATTATGGATATGATTTAATCAATTTGCCGTTATGACTAAATTTTACAATTTTTAATTAACCTTGGAATTATATCATTTAAAAAAAAACGTTTATAATCAAATAAACAATGTATATATTTTACGATGTCAAACTTTATGTAGGAAAATTTCTATAATCATGTGTCAATATGAAAATAATTTCACGTATGTTTTTAATAAATTCACAGGTGACACCATCGCAAGATCACAGATTAACCCAACATTAATGTTTTTCAGCAACAAAAAATATTTAATTTATTATTCTTCTGTCTAACTTATATATATATTTTTACAGGCCTAGAAAACCTATGCCTGGACATTGAGTTCATGTCGGGTAAAAAGACTTCAATATACTGGCGCTTTTGTTGGGGCATCGTCACACCGGCTCTTATGATCGTCGTATTTGTGTACGCCCTAGTGACCGTTGAAGCTCTTGTCTTTGGAGACTTTTATCATTATCCCACATCTGCGTACGGTTAGTACATACCTAATATAGAAATTTAAATGTACCAATAAATTCAAATTATAATATGTAAACTTCTCGACTTTAAACGATGTATTTAAGATGATTAATTATTGTTATATTAAGACTGGTTGCCTGATCTCTGTATTGTATTATTTCGGAAGAAACACTATTTTTTATTAATATCTGCTGTTCGTATTTTACAGTTTCCGGTTACCTTCTGCTGGTTGTGGGGATATTATTTATACCATTATTTTTTGGCATCGCTATGTACAAATACAGTAATGGGGACCTTTTTATGGTAAGTTTAAAAAAAAAACAAACTGATATATGTAGAACTGATATATGTATATATATGGAACGATATTTCTGGTTTTATTTTATTTTTTCAACCCATACAACACAGTAATACAGATGTTTATTACATATCAACAAAAGTACTCCAAAATAGGGTTAAACATAGATTATAAATTTAATAAGCAAAATACATAAAAAAAAACAATAATTAAAAGAGCATGACAAACCTAAAATGTATTTCAAGTGATGAACGAACATTTAGTGTGAGTTTGCACACAACTTTTGCACGTGTTTTTAATAATCATAATGTTTTTTTCAGACATTAAAGAAGGTACTCAGCACGAAGAGTACTTGGGGACCACGCGGCGCCTCTTTACGTCGGGAATGGGCTGCTTTTAAAAATGACGCTAAGGAGACAAGACGACGACAAAATACGTCGTGGCTTAAACACTTGTGGTTAAGTTTATGGGGCGGATACAAGAGTTCATAAAATTAATTTTGTATTTTTATACGGTACCTAAGGTGTATTTATATGTATGATTAAATAAACGTCCGGTTTCGATCTAATGCAAATCTGCATGATCTGACATCATGGTACCGATGTACCATAAATGTATTTAGTATAGGACAAATCGAATTATATACGGCAGTTGTATTTCATAATCGGTTTACATGTGAAATGCTTGTAAACATTCAGTGGTAATACGTAATAAAATATTAAACTGCCCATTAATTTATTGAAATCATATTATCTTGAAAAAAGTTAACTTATTTTTTTTTAATAAATTAACTCTTGTATAATTTTTGGATTGTGTGTTGACTCAAGAGTGTTTCTAAGGTGTGTCGTTCTGTACAGTTATAAACAAGTAAAGTTTCAGTCATTCAAAATCATTCATTGACTACAATTGTATATATTAAGTAGCTATAAAGCTGTGTAAATATTTCAAAATAAATATTTTATAAATTAAATATTTGTGTCTTTTTTATTACAACCTATACATCACAAAGCTTGAATTTTCAATTGACTTAAACATATACATGGTGTTATTATCGTGTATAGCAAATGACTGCATACATTCTGTCATCCAAATAATTAATTTCGCTTTTGAAGCTCCGTGCGCCTTTTAAGGTTTGCAATATTTATATGTAATATGTAAAAAATAGAATTGAATTTATTTATGATAACAAACTTCATAACAACATTACTTGCGTATATTTAAATCTAATCAACATTTAAATCTAATTAACACGTGGTTTTATACTTCAAATAAAAAACAATTGGTTTTAAAACATCTAAAGGGGGCCTTTTTTGGAACACGTATAGCTAAAATAGATATTAATAAACAATTTTTAACAAATTTAGTGGGTCATATTCTAGTTGCCTGGTTGAGTGCGAAAGCGACCCCAGGGCCCTTTCAATGTGGTCTTGTAGGTTTACCCGAGGTGGTTTTATGGTGGGTATTGCCCACCTCGTCTCTGAAGAGCAGAGACACCAGCGTGGGTTGAGTCCCACATATCCTTTGGGACCAGGGAATGCGGAAATGCATTTCCACCTCGGAAAAAAAGGGTCATATTCTAGTACTGAACAACGACAGTTTTTCGAAGTATTAAAAAAATATTAAGAGGTAATAAATCGGACAAACATGACATACATAGTACACCATAGTAAACCAAAATGAGAGAATATTTGATATTCCATGAATTACTTTTGTTAACTTACCGAGCGAATCCGAAGCTGAAACCTTAAAAGCGTTTAGTTTATCTACAAAGTAAAAAATATATCATTTTAGGAGAGCCATTCCATAAAAAAATTATTTAATTATCATTTCGGTGATTAGTATTAGGCAAGTAATGCTTATAGAACCATTACAATAATGCGTATATCATAATATGGCTTAAGAGGGGAAGGCATTTTAAGAAATACCTAAGAAAAAAAAAGTATGTCCAAACGTATAGTAATTATTGATAGTAGAAATGATAAGAGGAAGCCAAACATATACGTCTGACTTGGAGCCTTAGGACTCTAGTAAGTACTTGCCCCATTTAATTTCAACTGACTTAATGAAGGTTGGCAAAAAGCCAAAAGACCCATATCAAAAAACTTTAGTTTTTTTTAAATCAAGACTCGCTTTTCTTAATCATATTTCCTATTCCCTAGCGTAATCCCATGGTCGTGCTTAAAACGTACGGTTAAGTCTAATTGCGCAATACGACAAATAAGCTCACAACCACTGAACGGTATTATAATGTTTTATACAGATAGGCTATTGAAAGCATGATAGGTTGTACAACCTTACGATAAACATGGTGGAGTGTAAATGGAAAATTTTGACAAAACATAAAAAAAGCTAAATTCGAAAAAAATCAAATTTGCAATGAGGTTATATAACTATAATTGTATATGTTTGGTATATGGATATGATAAATAACCATAATGGTTTCAAATGCAGAGTTAATTCAGTATAGAATCATAAATTTATTTAATTAATAGCTATTTTATCATTAACTTCAATTAATACGAAGTTCCAGTTTTATAATAACACCGCAGCAAAAATCAAATTAATTAAAACTCAAAACTCATTCTGAATATCCATAAATCGTAAATCTATCATTCTTGATTATTATCTGAAGAAATATTAAGCGTAACATAAAATGTATGATAAACCATACAAATTTTGATAAAATCCCCAAGATATTAATATTCTTAGCTTTGTACCGAATTTTTTAATCGTAACCAAAGCGTCCCCGTGAGCGCTATAGCTGTAAATAATTTTGTTTTTATGATATTATAAAAGTATGAGTTCAGATCCAAGTTTAGAACATGGGGCACAATATAATAAAGGCTTCGAAGCTTACTCTGAGACTA
This sequence comes from Leptophobia aripa, assembly GCA_951799465.1. NCBI lineage: Eukaryota > Metazoa > Arthropoda > Insecta > Lepidoptera > Pieridae > Leptophobia > Leptophobia aripa. The sequence goes on along the minus strand of OX637272.1, from coordinate 2,471,421 downwards.
TAAACCAAACAAAAGAATCGGAATTGGAGAAAAAGTTAAGGGTGAGATTTTTTTGATTTTTTTCATTTATACTACGTAAGTAATTTAATACTAAAATTCTCCGATGTATCCAATGGTATCGTATATGAACAGTTTTCTCAATTACGCATCAGAGCACGAAATATTTGTAATCAGCCTGTAAGGGTTTTTATACCTTTACAGGCTTTACTGGTTACAGTAAGTTTATCAGTACGTAGATAATGTTTTTTTTATTATTTTTAAATAAATGTTTATAAGCGAATCCATTGAATAAGCAGGTATCATTACCGCAGTTATTAATACGATTTTCCTTATAAAATATAATATTTTTGTTTTTAAATTGTTTGGTGAATATTTTTTTTTTGATTTGAAAATCTGTTTATAATTGTACAAACAGTAAATGCTGTGTGTTCTGAAAATTAAAAAAAAAATCCTTTTAAAAGCAACAGCTCCCGGGTCACCGGTACGGAGTACCATTATATTTATTTTTTATTTCTTAAACCTATACAGCTTATTCCAAAAAGCTTACACTACAAAAATCAACAACATAGCCAAGAATCCAAGATCAGAAAAAAATAATACAACAAAAAAAAAACACAAGCAGAAAAAAAAATAAAAATATATATATACATATGAACAAGTGCAGTATATATAGTGTTTCTGTGTGAGTGAGTGTGCGAGGTTGAGTCTTAGTTTTAAACTAACATATTTTTTATTATAATTGCGTATGTTTGAAACATTTATGACTTAATAGATAATCGTTGTAGAATAACCGAATGAATAGCGAATAACTCATAGAAGAATAATAATAAATTAGTCATATTAACACTCGTATTGACTCTTCAAATTGTTTAAATTTCACGGTTTTTTTTAGGTATCCTTTCTATACAGTTTACTTACTTATACGGTACAGCTCTTAGCACTTATACGTTTTAAATTTAAGTAATAATTATTATTTATCGAAGTCAAACAACAAAAACGATAGTGAAATATTGTCCTTAATTTCCTTTACAATTTACCGATACGAAGTTCGCCATGATAACATAATACATGCTAAAAAAGGGATGAAAACACTTTTTTTTTCGCAATAACTCATGTCATTATTTGTAGGCAAAACAATTTGCTACAAATTATAATAGCACAATTATTTTGTAACACGCCTAGTTTTTGTAATATATCACCCCTTATTCCAAGATGGCGGCCGGGCGACAATGGTAACGACCCTACAAACTTAAAGTAAAGCTTCTATTAACCCACAAACATGTTCCAAAAATAAATCCTTCCTTAAATTGCAACAATTTAAATGGACTAGATATGTCACATTTATTAATGTAGATAACATAATGTATGAGATTATGTCCTTAACATAGCTTACAACCGTCGTATAATAATAAGTAATTCTCCAATAACAACTATTGAAATAACCAATGTTTCAATTTTATGATATGGTAACGCGATTATATTATTTAATTGCTAAGATATAGTAGACATGGTGACAAGCCGAATTAAGAAACCGATATTTTAATCGTAATCTGATACAACAATCTTAAGAACGTGAGAACATTGAAGTATTTAATTATGAAAAGAGCATGCAGATAACAGAAAGATAGTGTTGATCGATGTAAATCTCATAAGGGTTAGGGAAAAAGTTGTGAACGATATCCGACTCAACGCACGAAACGCGAGTTAAAGAAACTATTGCATACTCGCCAAATTGTGGGAGAGTGGCATGGCACAAAGCTTTTTATAAAAAATTTATTTAACTGAAAAAAAAATACCATACTTTTTTTTTACAACTCAATGTCACAATACCAAACTTAACCAAAATTAAACGCAGTAGAAATGTGTGGTTGGTTTCCCTTACAGTTTTCCCTGGGCACTTTTACGATTTTTTTAATAATATCAATATTATTATACTGATGTAAATTACTTTTTTATAACATATAAAACACAGTATGAATGAAGTAATATCTATTAATTTAAAAAAATACACCTTCCGTATCGCTGTATAAATTGAACCTCTTTATTTGGAATTGTGTTTTTAGAAATACTTGAGTTTTTGGTTGTGCTACGGTACTTTATTACCTACGGTTTTCATACGAATACTATCATTTTGAAAACCAACTTTTCGTTCTATATTATTGATGTTATTGATAAATAACATGATTATATTGATTTGAATTGAATGAGGCTATCTTTGTAAGGCTTTTCAAGCAGTCATCGTGATGTTTTACATATTCATTAGTTTCAATCGCCTCGATAGTTCTAATTATACAAATAAACTAATTGATTATTATCAAAAAAATTGAAATAGGAGAAATATTTGAATTTTTTTAAAGCCAAAAAATAAAGTATCAACCAACATATAAAGTGTCATGTCGCGGTTTTTGGTGCTAAACTCATCCGAAACGGCTTGATGGACTTTCATGAAATTTTCGGTCAACGTCTATTTTTATACCGCTAAAGGTCAAGGTTGGTCCATCCGTTAAATATGCTTTTATTTTTTATCACATTCCTAATTTATACCCTTACGACTAACCTCTATTTTTGATTCGTCAACTATTAAGTATATTTTTATTTTGTCATGACTTAGAATAAAAATATGTCTCAATTTCTCACCCTTCACCAATATTATTCAAACGCGTTTAACGTCTTAACGTCGTATGACAGTTCCGCTATTGTTTTTATAGAAATAAATTAATATTCACATATTATTTTTATAAGTAACCTTAAATTCTGATAACGATATATTATTAAAAAAAAATAATCATCATAAGTCATCTATAAGATTAATTGCAACTATTCTTATCAAAATCGATTAACATGAATAGCATAATTATACGAAATATAAAGATGTAGGAGATAAATTTACCTTATAAACTTATTTAGCAAAACGTTTGTTAAACTTGTTTAATAAAATTTCTCTTAAGAAATTTTATTAATTATAGGTTGTAAAAGTCATATCAAATTGGTTTTGCCAAATTAAAAAAAATACTGTTACGAAATTCTTATTTTCTGGTGAATTTGACCGTGAGCAATTAGTCCAATGCCCATAAAACAAATTAAGGGAAACATCTAGAGTATGAACTTAACTGTATATTTTACCATCACGGTAAAATAACTAAACAAAAATAAAAAATTGTATATTTAGAAAAAAGTAACGATCTTTATTATGTAATGTTTCGATAAAAAAAAGTATTGTGACTAATTGATAAACTCAATCCTAATTTTATAATAGGTGAGATTCTAAATAATATTAATAATTTTGGTTACAATTATAACCGTAAGAATTTTAGAGTTTTTAAGATATTATGTTTTTATAGCTCAAAAGTGAAAGAATACAGAGACGACCAAAATGGGACAACAAACTGGAATTTTTAATGTCCTGTATTGCAACCTCAGTTGGGTTAGGAAATGTATGGAGGTTCCCGTTCGTCGCCTACCAAAATGGAGGTGGAGCTTTTCTCATACCATATATTATTGTACTGGTGTTAGTGGGAAAGCCTATGTACTACTTGGAGTTAGCACTAGGACAGTTTAGTAACAGTAATGGTGTAAAAGTTTGGGCCCTATCACCAGCTCTAAAGGGTAAGTTTTGCAACTATATAACGTAAATGTACATCATTAAGTAAGAGTAAGCAAGTGCTTCTAGATAGAGATAATAATAATGATATTTTAAAAAGGATCATTAAATGATTATAAGACGATGTCAGGCCAATTCTGTAACCTAAATGGCGCGTTTCTTTCCAGGTGCTGGATATGCACAAGCCTTAAGTGGTGTGTACATAGTGTCCTACTATGTCCCTATAATTAGTCTTTGTCTTTATTACTTTGCCATGAGCTTCAGTTCAACCCTTCCATGGGCGCTCTGTGATGAATCTTGGACAAACTGTGTACCTTCAGGACAATCTGTTAACGCGTCGCAAGGACTAGGAAATTTCAGTAGTAGTGCCGAATTATATTTTACGTAAGTTATATCTTTATACGTTGCTTCTGAGTGGGAGCGTCATGCTTTTGCCTGACGCTTCTCGGCGTTGCAAGTGTCCATAGTAGATGGTAACCACTTTTTATAAAGTGATCTGTCCGGTTGCGAGCGAAAAATTTTCGACGTCCGTCAGAATTATAACATTTGCACCAAACAATCAAATGTCGCGTGTAATAAAATTTATATAATTGATTTTATTTGAATTATTGTTGAAGTCATCTAATGATTGAACGATTACGTATCATAAACAAACGTTTTAAGTAACCACCCATGGCTTTGTTTTTTAATCTAGCTATCGTATAGAACTCGTTAAATTTGACAGAAAACGTTTTGTAGTAAGACAACTGAGAAACGGTTGATTTAGTTATCTCGTCTTTCACTAAATAAAATGGATTAGTTTTTATTTATACTCATCTTATATTTTTATTATACAATAAAATCGGTATTTTCAGAAAAGTGGTACTGCGACAGTCAAAAGGAATAGATGATGGGATTGGTAATTTGTTTTATTTAATTAAGCAAATGTTTTGAATATAACATTATTGTATTCTACGATAGAATGAAATCCGATTTTTTGTCCTCAGGTCTTCCGCTATGGGATTTGTCACTATGTCTCCTAGCGGCTTGGATTATTATTTTCGTAATCGTTGCCCGTGGAATTAAGAGTACAGGAAAAGCCTCCTACTTTCTTGCCCTGTTTCCTTATGTTGTAATGCTCATACTGCTTGTGAGGTTAGTTTAATAAACCGATATCTTGTTTCCTAATTTAAAACTAAATTGTGGGAGTAGATTTCCAATAAATTTGTTTTTATAACAGGGCTGTTACGTTACCCGGAGCTGTTAATGGAATCCTCTTTTTTGTCACACCTAATTGGAGCAAAATTTTGGAAATCAAGGTAAATCAAATATACGTCTAATAATTTTATATAATTATTTTTATATTTGTATAAATATGTTCTAAATAACAATATTAACTTTCAGGTGTGGTATGCAGCTATTACACAAGTGTTTTTCTCATTATCGGTCTGCTCCGGAGCACTTTTAATGTTTTCGTCGTACAATAATTTTGATCAAAACGTTTATAGGTAAACCTTTTATTATCTATGATAATTATAATTGAGCTAGTATATAATATTGTATGTTATATAGCTAAATCTATACTAATAATAAGACAGTAAAAATCGAAAAACTGTACATTAAATATTTTTCCAAAAAACTGAAAGGAGGCAACTAAAGAAGAGTCATAGAAACCAAAAAACCAATTTTTGGAATTCTTGTCTGTCTGTCTGTCTGTCTGTCTGTCTGTCTGTCTGTCTGTCTGGTACTTTATAACTTGAAAACTACTGAACGGATTTGAACGCGGTTCACAGTTGGATTATATATAATTAGGAGCGTTGTCAAAAGTTTATTTTGTCAAAATCGGTTAAGAGAAAAAGAAGTTATGGTCAATTGAAAATTTACTTCAACCACTGCTTCAAAATTTTTAAACACTTATATTGATTGATTAGTTATATATTGTTAAATATGTTCTAATATAAGTTAATCTTAATATTAAAACTTATGAGAGGTAACAAAAATAACAAATAACGCAGTGCGCGCGGGCGCGGTTGAAGTGTTGAACAATGTGCTCGATAGATGGCGTTGATAAAATTCGTAGATTTATTTTATTTTTTTATTTCTTAAACCTATGCAGCTTATCAAAAACAGTTTACACAATAAAAATAGATTAAAAATAAAGCCAAAATGAGGTTAAAATATAGAATCGGAAATATAATCTAAGATCAGGAAAAAGAATAACACAAAAAAACACGAACAGAACAAAAAAAAAAAAAATATATATATATATATACACACAAGTGGAACTATGTGAAGTACGAGCATTTTAGTGTGTGTGTGTGTATCATTGTGTGCAATGGTGTTGCTGTGTGAGTGAGTGTGCGAGGTTGAGTCTTACTTTTTTTTAAAGAACTTCTACTTAGGCCAAATATATCCATCTCGGTATTAAGATGCTCCATTGTGTAATGACTACCATGCAGTTCAAACTTTATCGTTTTACCCTATGATTATTTTGAGTGAACACTACCTATACCAACAAGTAAAAGGAAACGAGTGTAAAGACGTTTATCGTTTGTCCGCTCCCATTTTTCCATCTACATCCTTAACGTTAATGAGGTTTACCTTTTATTATTTGGTCAAGCTAATAAGTAATAACCTCACAAGTACGTATTTCATACTCTTAGCTTCGTAAGAATTTTCTTTCAACTCTTAACCGCTGAGGAGTTTTACCTTCCGTCATCAGCTCATCCACATAAGAAGATGACTATCAGAATATAAAATTGTCAGAATAGTAATTGCCTGTACGTTAATTTGAAAGTTGCCCTCGATTTCTCTGAATCATCTGATCCTGTACAGCTACATCATCCCTGAGTAACACAGGCTATATATAATTCCAATTGTAACAAGATTTTAGCCCGTGAAAGAAAGCCCTGTCGAGATCATTAAAAAACGCTATATACTTAACCAAATTACACGTGGGCGAAGCCGCGGGCGGAAAGCTAGTATTACATATATGAAGACTTTTATCGAGATATATATACAGACTAGTAATAGTCTTATCCCGCCCGCACCCCGCTTTTTGGCATAGGCCTCCTCCAACCAAAAGCAACCCAGACGATACCAGTCGGTTCTGAACCATTATTTTGTTTGTGACGACTCATTTGTCCTGCACATCTCCATTTTTGTCGTTCCATTCACTCGTCTATAGCAATATGTCACTTTTGCTCAGCTTTCTAGCCCTCGTTGTGTGGCTTTTACGCTTTGTGCCATAGCTTTAACCTCTGTCCACTGGGTGCCTAAGCCTTCCTAAGCTGTAGGTGACATACCTACTCCTCTGATTTCTGAATCTAAAATAAGTACTAGTTCTGTGTATTCAACCGTCTTTATTATTATTTTCAGAGATGCGATGATAGTTACAACTCTAGATACATTCACGAGTTTACTATCAGGGTTTACGATATTTGGTGTACTTGGCAATCTTGCTTATGAGCTAAATTATGATGACGTTAGTGAAGTCATTGGAACAGGTGGAACAAGTTTGGCGTTTATATCATACCCAGATGCAATTGCTAAATCACCTTTTGTACCTCAGGTTTGAAATAATTTTAATTACGTTTTTTTAAGATCTATGAACTATACATAATATCTAATATATATTTTTAAGTAAATGCTGACAGCGCTAAGTTGAAGATAAATTTTCTATTTTAGTTGTTTGCGGTTTTATTCTTCTTGATGATGACTGTGTTGGGGGTGGGTTCTGGTGTGGCTCTGCTCTCTATGATCAACACCGTACTTTTGGACGCATTTCCTTACGTTCGTACTACCGTGATGTCAGGCTCTGTTTGCGTGATAGCCTTCCTGTTCGGACTGGTCTACGTGACGCCAGTAAGTGAATCAACACATGTATATCGTCTATCTTATCACCAATGTCATCAGATACAACATATTTATGAATATTAATGACCCAGATAACTGATATATCTAAATACCCATTTTGATAAATTATTATTAGCAATCAACATATTTCAGGGTGGTCAATATATACTTGAAATAGTGGACTTCTATGGTGGAACATTTTTGCGATTGTTTTCTGCGATTGCTGAAACTATTGGAATATTCTGGATTTACGGTAATTACAACTATATATATAGAAGGATACCTTTATAGACATTTTTTGACACGTTCGACCACTATGTATCGTCAATGTACTAATAGTCTGCAGAAAAGATATGTTTGCTTATTAAATGATCCTATCCACCTCATTTACTGATCAATATTATCAATAGTACAATATTATAATAATCGTTAGATACCTTAGACAAATTTACAACGTTTGTTAATAAAAAAGAAGTAATGTCTCAAAATCGGCATCATAAAAACGGTGTAATAAACTATTACAAAATGTATGTATACATAATACTGATTATCTTACAGGCTTAGAGAATATGGCTCTGGACATTCAGTTTATGTTGGGAAGAACCAGTTCTTTTTACTGGAGGATATGTTGGAGTATTATCACGCCAGTATTAATGATAGTCGTGTTCTTTTACGCATTAATTACTACAGAGAGACTTAAATTTGGTGGCACATATGACTATCCTGAAGCTGCTCATAGTAAGTATAGTAAATGACTAAGATTTTTTCGGTATAAAAATGTTTCATTACCGTTTATAAATGTCAATAAAACTAAGTTTTTTTAATGTTCCTCGTTGATATAAGGCACTTTTTGTAACTCAAGAAAAAGTGCGTTATTTGCTTTAACACAAATATTTGATATTATAATTTTCAGTTGCTGGAAACTGCCTTCAATATTTCGGTATAGCGCTGGTACCATTATTTATTGTTATTGCGTTGTGGAAATATAGATCAAATGACATAGTTGAGGTAAGAAAAATAAGAAAAACTTATTAAGTCCAAATTATGATTCGTAACATATTCTAATGGTTATACGCTGAATTCTATCACTTGTTTGTTTCTAAAAAAGTAAACTTGACTTGGAGTGTCCGCATAATGTGAAAATTTTTCAGACTATAAGAACTGCGTTCCGAAAAAAAGCGACGTATGGACCTGTAGATCTTCAAAAACGAAAAGAATGGTTAGAGTTCCGCGCAAACGCGAAGCACAACCGACAGATGCAACAAAAAGGATGGTTCCAACACATCTTTATAATACTCTTTCGCGGATACCAAAGATAGTTTAGAGTTTAAAATAAATAAAGGATTTTTAAATAGTTTACTATAATTGAGGGGTTCAAAACACAGCAATGTCCACTCTTTGCATGAAACTATATTTTTATTGCATTAGTAGGTAACTCTTTATCTTTTTTCGCATAATTTCTATTAATATGATCTTACCAAATACAGCAATTTTCAATAGAAATTTGAGTTTAAAGTAGTTAGTTTGATTCAAAAACCGCAATGTCCTGACTAGCCAATAGTAAGCCACCATTTTAAACAAATACCTATAGCGGCGTGTTAGTTTTTGGTGTATTTTTGTCGCGAAAAAGTAGTTTTCTTGTTTTAAAAGTAAATGTGGTATTATTTGTTTATATGGTTATATTCCCGAACGTTGTGGATAAAATTAAAGCACGAGTACGACGGAGAAATCCAAAACAATTGAACAGAAAACTGCAGAAAGAGGAGTTGTTTTTAGATACTACTATTAGTAATAATACTAATAGTTTTTATTGTTCATAATTTTTTTTTATACGAATTTTTAATGTAATTAGTTTTAAATTAATGTAAGAAATGTGGGAAAAAAAACCAAGTCTCTTGCTAGGTATGCAAATTGAAATTTCTACAAAAAAAATATTTGTTTTTCTTTTTTATATTTATTCAAATATGATCACTCCTAGAGATAATCAGTGCTCAGTCAGAAAGATAAAACAGGAAAATGTGCCTAATTTAATAGTTATTTATTTTTGTATTACCCTATATCGTGTCATATTGCTGGGCAAAAGTCCCCATAATCATGATGATGAGTAATTTAAAACAATATTTATGATTGTTATTTGTTTTTATTTTTTTGTATCTTTTGACGGAACCGTGACGAGGCGACGTGGTTATGTTATACACACGGGGTTTAGTCCATGTCTATAACTTATTGCGTTGACGATTCATAAGTGTATCTTAGTTACTTATATGAATAAAGATATTTTTGATTTGATTGTATTAGTCGTAGCAAAATCAGCAATGTCCATGTGTGTCCAAAACAAATCCAGCAATGTCCGTCGCATTTCTGATTTTTATACGTTTACAAACATTACAACATTAAAAAAAACTAATATGGTAAAAATGTATTTTAGGCGTTTAATTTCCCAAAAAACACTGAAACCTAATTAAATAAGTAATGTAGCAACTCATTTAATTAGGTTTATAAAATATTTTTTTAGAGATTTTCTCTAGCACTACCATATTTAAATAAAGGACTAATTGTATTATAGTTCATTCAAGTCAACACAGGTATGAAACATTAATGCCAAGTGAATGAAATAGAATAATATTAACAGAAACCCCCCACAAGACCCTCGTCATTTACATCTTAATTTATTCCAAAAACTTCAATTGACGCGCGCAGTTGACGTTACAAACACAGACGACGAAGAGTTGAGATTTAGTAATAAAAACTTAAATGTTGATCGAAAGGCATAAATGGTCCTCGCGATTTCTCAATGTAAAGTTTCCTATATTCATTCTACAAAAAAAATGTAATTGTAATACCTTATTGTTATAAATAAAAAAACAATTATTATTAAGCAAGCTGTATTTATCATTTTTATCAGTTTAACATATGACTACAACACAAATACTTTACCTATATTTAAAATTCAACCAAGTCATCAGTTACCCGACATAAAAGCGACGCAATTAAAATTACGTTTTACAAATAATTTCTTAGACATCACTTATGTTTCGACTTTTTCTTCTTTTTGCTTGACTTTTTCTTATGCTTACGCTTTTTCTTCTTTTTCTTATGCTCGTCAGTACTCGATTCCGACTCACTTTCACTATCGCTTGCACGTTTCTTCTTCTTTTTAGTTCGCTTCTTTTTCTTCTTCCGTTTGCGATCATCTGATGAAGAGGACGTCGATGAATCGTCTGAGCTTGACGATCCACTATCCGTGTCTGGTCGTTTTTTAACGTTAGTTAGATCTAATTTAATGGTATCACTCTCAAGCTTAGGCTTCTTTGTCGGCGTTGGGCCTGGAGACGATGAATGTTCCCTTTTCTTGCCAGACTCGTCTTTGGTCTCGGTTTCTGATTCAACGTTTTCGTCATAATCGGGCTCAAAGTGTGCTTCGTCTAATGTCGACTTTTTACGTTCCTTTTCATTGGTTGAATTAAATTCAGAGCTATCGCTTACTTTCGTACGGCTAAGTTTGTCTTCGTTATTTTTTCTATCTCCATGCGATTTTTCTTTCTTTTTATCTTGATCATTGTGCCCTTTGTCTGCTTTGATACGTCTGTCCGTACTGCGATCTTTGGATCCTACATTTTGACTTTCCGATTTCCTACTTCGCTCTTTTTCTACCGTAACTCTTCGAATAGAAGGAGTTTTGGATCTTGACTTGACACGTTCAACGGTACTATGTACCACACGAGTTTCTTTTCCTTTTTGAACATTTTCCACTTTTCCGCCGAGTCTGTCCTTCACGGATATTCTGGGTGGTGGTGTTTTAGAGTTGCGTTTTTTTCTGTCAGAGGATTCTAAAGATTTTCGCTCTTGTTCAGTCACTGGAACAGTTATTTGGATATTATTTAATGCAGGTTTTGGTTGTTCATCTCCATATAGCTTTACACGGTCACTGCTTATCTTCTTTATTTCTATTGGTCTCAACGAATTAATTGCTTTTGCAAATATAGCTTTTTCGGCTCGTTTAATAACTTCAGACGTAACTTTTTTAGAATCAGACTTGTCATCAGGTGAAGTAATTTCACCAGGTTCTTTCAACTTTTCGTGGTTGTCATCATCGACTTCCCACTTCGAGAGCTCCGGCATTGGAGCCAACACCTCTTTATTTGTAGTAGATGGAATTTCCATATCAACCGCCAATTCATCAGCAGCCGGTTGTAGCTCAATGCCATCAAAAGGCTCTTCCTTAGTGGCAGAATTCATTTCTTTTCCTTCCTGATTATTGTCGCTTGTTTCAGATTTTACATAACTATTTGTAATTTCTTTATCAACAACTGCCGCTGTTTCGTCACCATATAAGTTAATTTTAATATTTTCAGCTGGCTTTATACCATCTCCTTTTTCTTCTGATGTAGATTGTACTTGTACATTTTCTTTTTTTTCTATGGATCCTTTCATTTCTTCTACTTTTTGTTCCGTGGTTTCACTTTTCTTTTGTTCTTCGTCGTCGTCTTTTTTATTGTCTTTATCCTTCTTTTCTTTCTTATCGCGTTTCCTTTTTTTATCTACCTCTCTTTCCTTTTCTCGCTTTTTCTTCTTTCGATCTTTTACTTTTTTATCTTTTTCTTTATGGTCTTTGCTCTTCTCCGGGGATTTGTCTTTGCCTCTGTCTTCTTTTCTATCCCTTTTACTTTCGCGATCCCGAGACCGACCTCTAGATTCACTGCGATGTTTTTCACGAACATCGCGAGAGCGTCCTTTCTTTTCTTGTGAACCACGATCATGACGATCTTTATCATAATCTCTCGTTCGGTCATAGTCACGTACACGTTCATCACGAGGTTCCCGATTCTTTTCGCTACCGCGCGATCGTTCTGCTCTCTCAGGTATTTCGCGACCATCGGGGTACCTTTCTCTAGATCTATCCTTTTCACGCCTAGAGCCAGTCCTACGGGACGAGTTGTTAGACCGTATACCTTGTCTGCCATCTCGACTGGTATCATCTCTGAAACCTTCACGATAACTAGCATCATGGAAAGGTGGCATTGGTTCTCTTGGGTCAGCACTAGGAGGTCTAAATGGTGGACCACTTTCACGGAAGTTCGGTGGAATATTATCTCTATAATTTCCATCCCGATACGATGCACTTCTAAACGAAGTTTCACGAAATTGCGGTGGTCCACTTCTATAGTTGGCATCGCGATGGGTCACACCCTGATCCCTGTAAGGCTGTCCATCTCTATAAGGTAAGGGTGCACTATCTCGATACGGAGGACCCCCTCTGAAGTTATCTCTGTACCGCGGATGGTCCAGATGTAGTGGGGGTACATCATTCGCTATAGCAGTAACAGGCGCATCTCTGTAACTGCCAGGACCATCAACATATGGCGGACGGTAAGGCTCCCGATAGTTTGGCGGCAACCTCTCGCGTTCTGTGCCGGGCGGGCCAAAAGGTGGTTTTTCGAACGGAGGTGGCTCGAATCCAGGTACTGGTGGGTCTACCCCGGGAGGAATATCGTCAAATGCTGGATCAAAACGGCCTCGATAGCTAGGGGGAGGAGCTTCGGACTGAGGCTGGAGATTAAGACCCATAAGAGGAACAGGTTTAGCCCCAAGCGGCGGGAACGTAGGGCCGACGTTGTTTCTAGGACCATATCTGCAATAAAAATACATAACATATTAGTTAGTATAAAAAAACCTAATTGTATCGTGACTAATGCGAACCGAACCTGACATTCATCAATAAGGAGCGGAATTCGATTCAAACAAGTCTAATCGCAATTAATTCATGAAAAGACTTACATATTTCCGAATTGAATTCTATAATACGTTAATACATGTACTATAAACAATCATCTTGTTTAATTAACAAAGTTTAATGCAAACTATTTTTAATATTAATTCAACATTTAAAAGATTTATAATAATAACTAATTCGTAAATACTTATTCTGTTCTGAAATCGATAATAGAAAAATATATAAAGTAAAATCCTTCTTTTCACTGAACCGCTTCTGCTCGTTGGATTTCTTGCAAAAGCCGAAGAACACCTAGAAAATGATAAAGCTATAAATTAGAGGTCTCATTAAAACCAATCGTTAAAAACAATGTTTTATTACAAACAACTTACATTAAAAAATCAAAATACACAAAGAAAAATGAAAACATTGCATTGTATAGATTAATGACGTAAAAAATATGTTCTCAAATAATGACCAAACAGATAAAATATAACAAACATTACTCACGGGCACATAAAAAAAATAATGTTCAGTATTCGCAATGGGTATACTTCCTATTAACCCCTGTCAAATTTATATTTGCTTATATATAAATTCAAAACGAAAAGTATTGATTGTTTTTAAAAATTTATACCTAAATGTTTGAAAACCAATCAAAAACTATGTCGTAATCGTTACAGTGTTGACATTTATTATAGAACAAATCAAATCACAACATTTGCCTAATTCATAACGACAATCTCATTGAGATTTTAAGTGTTACAAGATAAATTCGAAGTTACATATTTCTAAAATACAATCAAAAATCATTAAAGTGATACTAAAAATAATTTTTACTCTTTAAATACAACAGACTTAATCCTAGTCACATACATATCACAGTGTTGTAGAATTTGTCACAAACGATTACAAATTAAAATCGATTTTTATATTTCAAATACAAAAAAAAAACACTTGGTGATAATTAACGTGTAAGTTTCCGAGACATTTAATCACATAAGCAAAGAAACATTCCACGTAGCTTTGCACAAATGCTTAAGGCAAGAACTTTCGAGAAATATTACGACATTCAACTACAGTGCAAACCCTATATTATAACGACATGTCATTTTATGGACTGTGCATTTTATGGTGTTATAGAGATTGGTCGTCAAATGGAGAAAAAAATCTGAATGGAATACAAGCTAAACCAACCAAAGCCAATTGATATCGTCGCTTTAAAGAATTTGTCGTTAATTCGAATGACGTTACATGGAGTTTATGTAAACTTCATGGCGATAGCAAACTCATGGCAGCAATCGGCTCTTTCCACGAAGCATTTTTGAATCACATAATATTATTATATACTTATTTATGATTTGATAACTTATACAGAAATAATAACACATATTCGAAAATAGTGAAAAAAAAAAGTTATGGATATTTCATAATTTCTTTAATCCTAAACGATCGTGTGTGAAATTTGTTCTTCGTATCGCATTTTTTAACTAATATAATATTTTATAGGTCACAATTACATACAATGGAGTTCGTTGAACGTGGCTTTAAGTTGACGGTTAGTTTTTTTTTTTAGTTTATGAACAAAACATACAAAATATGTCCACATTTACAAACCGTGATAATTCATAAGAAATCCTTGAAAAACCCACAATTCTTGAAACATAATACCGCTTATAAAACAATAATTCATATCACAACAATAAACGCTAATAAAAATATTAACAATAGTTTATTACAAATAAATCATTCGGCTTAACAATCAAAGAAGTTACTATCAGCCTGCGTCCAAAGGCTTTTACCTTGAACGGAGTATTCAAATATATTAACACAATAACGGAAAAACACCAAAGCATTTGCAATGTTAATGTTGAATATAAAAAAATGGCATATCACATTAATTACCCCAAATATTGGCAGTCAGGCGTACGCTGCCAATTAAAACATAGAAATTCATATCAGTTTTCCCACTTGTTCATACTTCGGTTTTATTTCGTTCAGTTGTGAAAAACGAGTATTTAAGTTACAATCAATGTTTTATGATTTCATAGTAAATAAAACAGCAGGTGTTTCTTATTTATATCTGGCTACAATTAAATAAAGATACTTAGTCTATTTTCTGAAGTACATGCGCCAGCGCTAAGTGACATCGAAATTACCTACCATAATATAAACTAATAAAAACAGAACTCTTATGCAAATTATAGCTATTATAAATTTGGCGTTAATATATCACAGCATTTCAGACTTTATAGGTTAGTTAAAACATATATTAAAATATACAACAAAATTATATAAATTACAAAAAAACCCTATTTTCTATTTAGCAATTGTTTTCTTGTTATTTCTTTTTAATTTGCGCAGATGTTATGAGAAATTTAACGATGGAACTTTTTAGTTAACGCTATGTTAAACAAATAGTTCAATCGTGCTATTTTGTTCTACTATGTTTGCCTTCCCAATACGAACAAAACAAAATAAAAATCAATTTTGTTAATGAAAGAACACAGCATAGGCGCCATGTAACCAACACTGCCTGGAAGTATTAAGGTCCTACTATGATAATTAAATAATTAATTATTATTGATTTTCGGTCTACTATAATTGATTAACAAGTTATATAATGTTGGCTATGGAACTATTGGATTATACTAACTTTCCTATTATTACGTACGTCGAAAAAGACTGGCAAATCACAACACAGGAATTATCCCAGTGACGTCTTGTAACAGTGATTTTTAAAAATAAATTACATATATAAATAAATATTTAAGAGATGTGAAAAATAATTTGGGCTATTTTGTTTAAGTAAGTTTCTACTGCCGCGTCAACATAAACGCTCAACCTTATAACAAATATTATACATGCATATAACTAAATTTAGACGATGCATATTTGATATTTCGTTACCCCTTGTTTAATATTATTAGATTTTGTGGACTTTGATATTGCAAAGACATAAATGAATATTTATGGGACAGGGGCCAGGGGTCATAAGAGCAGGTGGATGCTTACAACAAATGTTTAATCGCCGTTCATAGAACGCCATGCAGCTTACCAGTGTACTTTCTGCCAATAAGGTAATTGTGGGACTGGGAAGGTAAGATTTAAAAAATATGGTAAAAATAGTTAACAATTTAAGACCAGTCAAAATTAATTATTATATTAATTTATTATTAATAATATCACGCAGTACGCGTCGCTGGAATTACAATGAGTATTCATATACAACATGAGCAGTATACTAACATAATTTATAGGTATATCTCATTATGCTTAGTAATAAATGTTCATTATATTAATAACGCATCAGTAACGACACAATAATTTCCCACTAACGGGATCTATCCCGGACATTTATTAATAAACCCAAAATGGCAACGTGGACCGATATCGCCTGCTTTGAAAATGTTAGTTCCAACACTCAGTAGTATGTATACAACTAATGAAGCAACGGGTCACCTCGCAGGAGGGATCACAGCAAAGCAGCGAGAAACTTGTTCAAAAAACACTTAAACCAAATACCAGAACAGGCAAAAACCGAATCGCGACGTCCGCTTTCACTGATAAAGACAGGTTCAATCCGAAATGCGCAATTTAAACTGATACCGTACCTGCCTCCGAACGATGGCTCACTACGACGCGGCGGCGACAACAGTTCGTCGTAAACACCCGTGAATCTGGAAGGATTTGTTTCTTTGTTACAACTTAAAGAAAAGAAAGAGAAACACATTAACACGAACACACTTTAAAAAGTGCGAGGTCATGCGTTTCATGTGGGCGAATGGATTTTTAAATCCACCTAAGCAATTGCTTGTACAGTGATGGTGAGGAAACCGGCAAGTTACACTCAAAGATAAATAGATTGGAAAAGCTATTAGATTATTATTATATAGTTCTAATTAACACTTATTTATTCATAAATATTACTATTTTCATTGAGATCAGACAATGCATAGTGAAATAGAAACAAAAAACTGGCTTTGTTTTTTATAAAGAGACTAACTATATTACAACCTGAAATATAGGATTATCAAAACCATTTAACACGACTTGTCCTCAATCTAAATAAATAGGAATGTAAGCTCAACGAACGTTGTAGTATTTATACCTATGTGGCGACATCTGCCTTGGCGGCGAGCGAACAGAACCACGAAGCGGAGAACGTGGCGGTGATCGGAGCGGCGAGCGGAGCGGCGTACGCACCACTGAGCGGATTGGTGAACGCCCAACTGGGGAGCGGAGCGCCGAGCGATAGCGCAGCGGTGAGCGGATACGACGCCGCGGAGATGGAGACCTGAAGTACATGTTACGTGTACAATCAGCTGTGAGTCTTCGTTAGCTCAAATTTGACTACATTAATAATCTAGTAATCTTATGTAATATTTGTAAGTAACACTTACATACAAAACAGAATTAGAGTCGTAAAACCCACACACCCAAATGTTCTTTGTATTTATATCATAAATATTTACGAAAAACTTAAAAAGATGATCATAATTTAAGAATTTTATTTTCTATCGCTTGATATAAACCCGGCAACTGGTGAACATAACGAAATGTTAAAGTTACTTAACGCCATAATCTATATTTATATGTCACGCCTGTTCCCATATGGGTAGTCAGAGACCACAGATCTCTACTTGCTAGTTTTTGACTCTCATAATATTCATCATACATGCTTGACGGTAATTGTGTGACCTGCCCTTTTCCGGAAAATTAAGAAAAGTATGGGCCAGCCCTGTAATCAGTATCCACAAACGCCTTGTACATTCAATCATTCTTTCTATGTGATCTCAATCTAATCGAAATCGCTTTCGTATCTCAGTATTAGCTTTTATTTCTAAAGCAGTTTACCTTTCATCACGCACGGCAACATTGCCTTGGCAGATATAAAAATAACTTACCGCGACAATGACACCGATCTGTCTCGCGAACGCCTCCTCCGCGGCGACCATGGAGAGCGCCGCAGTCGCCCACGCGATAATGATCGTGATCTGAAATGAAATTAACTTATTGTACTCAACATTTCTAATGACAAAGTATAATATAAATTCAGTAGACATGCAAATTATAAATGAAAGCTGTGAGCCAAAATCTACGTCAAGCCCTAAAACCATCACCAAAACCATGCCAACTAGAGAGCGCTAGAAATACAATTCCTACCTAGAATATCTGATGCGACTGGTGCCGCGGCTACGAGGACGGGCACGAGGGGATCGGGGGGATCGTGTGCCACGAATGGGGCGCGGCGAACGGGAGTCCCTAAGAGTTCGAGGGGAGCGGGATCCCCGTAAGGGGCGCGGTGAGAGAGACCCGCGCGGGGCTCGGGGAGATCGCGATGCACGCGGCAGCCGTGGGGACCGAGATCCCCGTAAGGGGCGGGGGGAACGCGACAGCCGCTGGAGGCGGGGAGAGCGCGAAACGCTCCGCGAACCCGATTTCACCCGACGACGCTCCTCTTCCCTCCTTTTCGCCCGCATTTCCTTCTCGCGGATCATTCTATTGAACGCCTCCAACGGGTCCTCGCTGCGCCTGCACCAATACATGACACTATTAAATTCCAGTGCATAAATATTGAATCGACAAGGATGAGATTGGTTCGATCGCAACAAATAATTTTAACTACTGAAATTATTTACTTAAAAAGGATCTCGTTCAATGAGTCTAGAAATTACGAGAAATCAATACAAAGAGATTAAAACAAAAGTTACAAGATCAATCGAAACACAAAACAAATAAAAACACAATTCTAATTCATCATCGTTCATCAATAATAAAAAGGAGAGATTTGTTCAATTAGAAAATATCAATGTATCACCAACTGCTATTTTTATCGCTACAAATAGGTAGGGGTCTCCCAGAGTACAAATAGCCTGTATACTTTTCAAATGAGTTATTTTGTTTTACAATTACTCACCCATTTGGTGAATCCTTGATTCCCGGCGGCGGTGGTTGGTAGGGATCGTGATGCGGGAACCGATCTGTGAATGGCCGTCCCATCGGCCTGCCGTAATGAGGTGGCGCACTGAAGAAATCCAACACATTCATAACTTATACAGACTTTATAAATAAAAACTTCAATTTAACATTATTTTATCAACATTTTTGACTTACCCATAATTAGGCGGTCCTCCCGGTAAATATGGTGGAGGTCCACGATTGTACACACCCTGCAAATACATTATTTCACATAAATACATTTCCCTCTTTTAGGTTAATTTTTAGGATCTGGGACATCATAAGAATATTCACCTGTGATGGCATATTTGAATCCCTTCTTTCGTCAATGGTCGGTGTGCTAGACCTCTGCTCATCTTTTGGCACCTAATAAAAATAACAAAATTTATGTTTCATGCTCAAAATACGGAATTAATTTAGCCATGCTCAATGCGTTTTTATATTTTCCGAGTTGGCTGTTGACCGTAAAATACAGTCATTGATTTTGGAAATATAAGCTAAAAGTATTTCTTTTTAAATACTTACATTGGGGGGTACTTCAACTTTCAGATTTTTGGGTGGACCTGGAACAAAAGGCATTTATCAACGTAAAATAAAACAATTATGAAATACCAATTCTACTTATACAAGAAACTTAACGGCACTCCTTACTAATAACCGTGGTTATAAGAAAATTTACATGAACAAGAGTTCCAGTAGTTTTATTCATGCGTATATTCAATTATGCATGTTATATAAGTATAATTCGATAAAGGACCTTCAGTCATAACGATTCGAGAATGGTAAGTTTAAATTATTGGCATGACTTATATAAGGTTGATTTTTATTATAGACGATTTCAAACTTAAGGAACACGTAAACTATAAAAACAAGAATATTCAAGCGAAATACATAAACTATATATATAAAATGAAAATTGAGATTACAAAGAGCGATGAAATAAAATAGAAAAATTTACAATTAAACAAACAAATATTTGCAGTTATTGGCTATACTTAGTTAATCCCTTTAAATATATTTATCAAAATGACTGCAGAGTTTATTGTCACTTAACTAAAGCACTGAAAGATTGTTTGTTTGACTGTAAGACTATATATTTTTGTATAGCCTAATTCTCTCACTCCTGAAAAAATACAAATATTCAAATAGCAAATCTATTAACGACCAGTATCCACAACAATTGCAAGCTAAGAAACACGGCATGGATGATCCTTACGATTTTCTGAAGTCACATGCATTGTTAATCATGCAAATACTGGATCATAATTGCATAGGAGACGCAAGAGACGCAAGGTTAATCATTAATCGACGGCAGTATCACGGACGCCTACTCGGACAACATGCAAGCGTGAATATGCATGCAAGGTTAATAATTAATACCATATCGTGACCGATGTTCGTATCGAGGGCGTGGAGGGGCGGGGCCCTGCGTGTGTGCCGGTGGCACCGTCACCGTTATGTTGTCATCCGCCGAACCGTCAGATTCGTCACGTCTCCCACCCTTTTCCTCTACCGCTTCTGACACACATGTTATACCACTCAACACATGGACCGAGAGAACTGTCACATCTCAAGTATCGGCGCAGTAAGGACAAAATACCGATTTCGGTTATTTTACACACACACTAAAGACACATGACAATGGAGATCGCTCAGTTCACTCTTATGAAACTCACACACAATTAGTTACAACACATCGAACAATCAAAGTATTATAATAATATCAATGGGCCTGAGACAAAAACTATTTTAACAGTAGAAACAATTAATAAAAAATTGTATGGCAATGGTCACGTGACCGTGCGTGATACAAGTTCAATGTGTATACAAATTCGTTTACTTTTATTGTCGAAAAGTGAATTCGAGGCCACATGTATTACAAATCTTATTAGACCATGCGGTTATTAAAATATCACTGACACTATTCAGCACAGCTTAAAGGAACGAGACAAAAAAGTTGTCGAGTTAATATTATGTGTTTTAATAAGAACTATTAAAAAATATATTCACCATTTGCCGGTCCTTTAGGTGAAGATGAAGCTGCTGGTTGTGGTTCTGTTAAAGAAAGAGTATTATTGAAGTGAAAAAAAGGGCAGATTTCGACACTGATTTTAATGTATTTTTATAACTTATATGAAAAAATAATATAGTGAAGGATAAATCTTTATGATAGATTTTTTATATTTGTTTGTTTACACTGTAGGATTTTTTCAAATCTAAAATTTAAAAAATAATTCAACTTAAAAAACTTGAATTCACAAATTGGTTTTAGAGGCGAATAAATCCTAATTCCAATCTACATTCTTTTTTTAACGAAATCTAAATGTTTCATTATGATGCAAGAACACAGCTCACCTTTCGGTTGTGGCTGAGCTGCTGAAGGCCGATGTGGTGCTCGACGACTGTAGCCTGTCTGATTTCGGAACGACGACACAGAGTTCCTTAAAAACCTGCAACAAAAAAACAAAAAATAAGTTATAACAATTAAATACGAAAGAAAGACCAATTAAAAAAAAGTACTCAAATTGAATTGGTAATGCAACTTTGACAATAATCAAAGGTTTTTATCAACAATAATAAATATTATTTTTACCTGTTAGGAATTAAAGTAGTCGGCGCAATCTCCTTTTCACGACAATCTGGACATTCATGGTCTTCAGACTCCAACAAAGCTCCACGAATACCTTTAATCCATTAATTATAGAAATTATCATATATTTTTTAGCAAAATATACTTATATATTAACACTTAGTTGCTATATTTAAAAATACACAAGCCAAATTCAAATAAGGAGAGCAAGAGGCGCCTTATCGCTTTCAGTGATCTCTTCCAGGCAACCGTATTAAAATATACTATATAACGGAGTGAGTACCTCTGTAGGGTTATTTTTGAAGGGCGTAGCATCAGCATTGGCAACATCACGATTGAGTCGGTCATAATAACAACTTATTTATTCAAAGTAACACTTCACTGATATTTTCCAGGATTTATTTTACACTATTTGGAGAGAGGTTTGTACCATACAACGGTATTCAACTTTTGTTTTTAAACTTATCAGGACAATTAAATGATGCCTGAACTTAATTATTCTAGTTAATTTAATACTAATTGTTGTAGTTGCACACATAAAAATCGTTATTTCTCTAATGGCACATATTTAATAAGTACCGACTTTGTGTTTATCAGAGCATAAAGGCAATATATTTTTAAAATTTAATAAATAAATACAGATACAAGTAATAATATACAGTACACTTAGTTTATTCTGAAACTACTTATATCTAACAACCGCTTATATTCTCCCACAATCATAGCTAACTCTGTCAACAATCTATTGATAAAAAAGTGTCACATGAGACTAATCAAGTAATTATAAATGCAAAATATTAAAATACGTAACTAAATCCCTTTTTCATTGTGGGAATTCTGTTTTCAAACACACTTACATTCATCACAAAACGAGTTTCCACAACATGGTATCATAACTGCATCGGTAAGAAGGTCTCTGCACAAGCTGCATATCAACTCATCAGGAATTGTTGGTTCAGGGGCTGCTGGAGTGTTGGGCAATGTTTCGGGCCCTACCGCACTTTCTGAAGCTAAATAGGCCTCACTGAAAAATATATTCTTAGATATAGAAAAAGTCTATCAATATTGAATAATATTTTCTCCTTTTCACTATAAGTGACTTGAGACAAGTATTGGACTATATACTGTAATTGGTTAATAATGTATTTACCACATGCTTATCTGATGTGCCTAGATATGATATGATGAGAAGATATTTCTTAAAAGATAAGGCTGTTAATTTTTCTTGTATTATATTGTTAAATAGATGTTTAAATACATAACAATAGACACTAGAACTAATAATACATAACATATTTGTGTACTTGTTTTCATATTAAAAACCCATATTCATGGCTGATATTCCTAAGCACTGAGTGACAACAGTGGAAAAAAAACTGAGATTTACTCACCGGTCTACAGCTGGAACAGCAAATGTTCCACTTGGGGTCATCATGGCTCCGGGGGCTTTTGGACCATCAACAGGAACCATAAAACTGCGAGGTATCCCGGAACTTCTTCTTATTTCAATGGGATCACTCTGAAGACAAATACAAAATAAATTTTAAAATCTAAAAGGTACTTAAAACTATGACATTTATATGTTACAAACTCTCGTTTTTTAGACTGAAAATCTGATTACTTACAGAATTAGCTATTGGACAATCTTTGATCCAATGGCCTCTATTCTGACATTTGAAACAAATATAGTTACTTGGAACTGCTCCTCTTTGGTTTTGGCCTCGTAATTTCTGGTAACTAAAATAAATTGAATGTAACATATAATTATTTGCATTTAATTAAAATTAAATTAAAAATATATAAATTATAATCTACAAATTTTTATATATTTTTTATAACTGTGTAGTTTAAAACTTTTTTTAAATTAAAATTAACAATTTACATATATGGTTAGGATTTTACAGGATATTGTCCTAACTTATGTTCCTGGTTTTGATTGCTTTTAAAAAGATTTTTAATTAAACTATTGTATTAATAGTAATAATAATGTTTAGCCAGACAAGTAGTAATCAAGTTTTAATTACAACAACCCACACTATGTTGCATAGCAAAATTTATTTAATATTAGGTTCAATTAATGAACATAGCAGCTACCAACAATATCAATATTTAACTGTGACTTTAAACTACTCACTTGCTAGGGTCATAATCAAAAGTGGATTGTGTTATCATAGCATTAATCTTGTCTTGCTCACTGCCCTCCATGCGAGACAGATCTGCAGCCCCTTTATTAACCGAGACATCTTTCACAGGCACACCTTGACTATTATTATTGTCCCACTGTTTCTTTGGCTGTTGAGCCAGAGGGACTCTAGCCACCAGTAAAGAAGTGTTTTTAGGGATTAATGTTCCATCATCCACATACACTAAAACACCAAGCATTGTTATTATGATACAAAATCCAGCCAAATCATGTTTATATGGTTAACCTAAAAATATATATTGTACTACACGAGTAGTGGATCTCACCTTCTTTGGTCTGAGCATTTGTAATCTGAAGGTCGAAATCAGAAGTTTTTCCGATACGTTTTTGCTGTGATATAGCAGCTTTTAAATCCCCTACAGATATATGTAGGCCATCAAAGGTTACTGTATCGTAATCCAACGCACTTTTAAATTTATAATGCACAGACATATCTGTTTAACACAATAATATAAAGTTATTTGATCTAACATGACACTGTGACCACCTTAACGATTTTCATATACTGAATTCGTATAGCAATAGTTCCACAAAGTTAAAACCATAACCATACAAATAGAATAACTGTTTTACACCGGTTTTATGTCCATCTATTTAATATCAAATATCTTTGTTCTACGACTATTTAAATGAAATATTACTTAAGTAATAACTAATATGAATCGTTATCAGCACTTAAAGCAGTATATTCATACTCCTATTTTTTCATTGCCGATAGAAAATTTCATGTAAACGCAAAGGATCAGTAATTAATGTACGCCAAGCGGCCATGATGTATATTACAAAAAAACCGATTTAGACTTCTGACCCTGATTATGAATGACGATTGACATTTTGTATTCAGGCAACTCAAGATTTTTGGCAATTGGCACACGTTTTGTTGCTAGCAAAAAAGGAATTTGAAATTGTAGACGCCAAAACCGATATGTTATGACTAAAATCACAACAAAATATATTTAACTATTAAGCGCATCCTTTTTTACAATAAATTTAATCTTTGTTAAACAAGAATAATTATTTTATTTCACCTATGTCTATGTATTTGCCAAAAACGTCTGGTACAGACATGGCAACTTACCGGATGTAGTCATTTTAAACTTAAACAACTCTTAGATTTTCTTCGTTAAATAAATCTTTAAAAAAATCTAAAATATATTAATTGGTCTTCAAAATAAATATTTTTAGTTTAATCGAGAAATATTTGTAGTGAAAATTGGTTTACGAAAATATTTTACTTAACATAACTTATTTGGCAAATTGCCATGAACTTCCGGTGGGTGAGATAAAGACACACGCGGATCTATCGAGAAAAGAACGCGAATTATTATTAAAATAAGTAGTAAAGCAGAAGACACAAAATAAAAGACTGCTTTTCTTTTCAAAATGTCCAATAACGGTGCTCCGGACTCATGGGAAAGTCAAGCTGAAGTTGTGGGTGAAAAAGGTGCAAATGATTCTAATGAATTGTCTCCAAAAAAAATTTCCACGTTGAATGTAAATGCTGTGGAATTCGTGCCTTCTTTTTGTACTACAGCCTCTCAGGATGAATCACCGACAAAGTCACAAAAATCTGAAAGTAGTCCTACGAGCTCTGATGGAAGTCCGGTCTTGAATGGTATGTCATGTCATTATTTGTAATACCTGGATTTTATTTGCATTGGATTTATATCTTTTTTCTTTCTGTTTTGTATTATTGTTAAAGGTTTGAGAAATTTGAATATAGATCATATTTGAACGTTCTGTTTAACTAGCGTGTGATAACTTTTTTTGCCAAATCCAGTTCTAACGGGTTATGTCGAGACACGCGGCGTGACTACTATTACATTTTAAACTTTCTCTTATTGATTTCGCAAATTAAAGAAGCTTTTACAGTTTACATTGAGATAATGGAAGCTATGATTAAAGGTAAAAGTTGTTCTAAACTAGAAATTTCCCATGTTTAACTTTTAACATCATAATTTTCCCCTTCAGATAATATTGTTTGGAATTGAAAGCTATTTTCCTCTCTTAAAACTTTATAATTGTTATTTAAATGTAGGTTATGATAATGCAAATAAAATTACAACAAATAATGACTAACAGTATGGTTTTCATGTCAAATAAATATTCATTTAAGCTTGTAGTGTTAGTGTTGTACAGGTCTTGCAAGTATAGTCATAATACCTTTTATCTAGATTTCCTAGAGCTTGTAGTTGCTAACTTTATGCATGTTTTTTTTTCTTCTTTTAACCATGGCCCATTTTTATGAACCTTGTCCTTGTTATAAAATCAGGGTTTCACTTATTTGTGCCTTAGTTAAAAGTTTTGTATAATGACTTAGTATTGTGTCGGTCTCAAACAGTGAAGTAGGATCTGCAAGTTCTTGCAGATCTTACTTGACTGTTGGATTTAGATTATGGAATAAGAAAATGTTCAGAGAATTTGCATAATTTATTTTTATAGGAAATCAAAGTTAAGATGACTTTGTCTTATTATTATCATGTTAAATTTTTTATATAATTGTAATAATGATTTTCAGGATGTGGTGAAGGTGATAATAGTGACAATGTCGCAGCTTCAGCATCTCCTCGTGTTGAAGAGCCCCCTCCTGTGCCACCAGCTGAAGCAGTAGGTCCAGTCCCTGAAGTCCCACCAGATGACTGCTCTCCAACAGCTGACAGCTGGGAAAATGAAGCTGACAATGCCCTACTCACTGAAGAAAACAATGAACCAGATGAAGAAGAAACTGAAACACAGGTGGCAGTCCCTGTAATAAGCATGACATTACCTTTTTTAAGTTTGTTGCAGTTTAAGCTCCAATCCAATTTCATTAACTGTGTAATAGGATTATTTGCATGAAACATAGCATAAACCTTTAATGAAACTAGAACTTTCCAAGATTATCATGTTGCACTAAACTAACTGTTCGGCTTTATAATATTTTTTTATATTACCCAATATAAAAGAGAGCTTTAGATTAGAGGATCTCAATTCTTAATAGACTTAAACTTAAAAAACTTGAATAAATAAATTACACTTCAGTCTTTATTGCTGACTAGCTAACTATTCAATATTATAATATGTATGAATGAGATTGTGGCTTCAATTGCTATTATAAAACATGTGTTACTTAAACAAATATTTTATCATATTCTAGACTTTAGTGTTTGTGTCTTTTAGTGAGTTTTCACATCACATTTACTACAGTACTTAAACACATTCTCTCATTATTTCATTATCATTACATATCAACCATAAATGTGTTCAGTTCAGTCAGTAAAACTATAACGGTAACTGTTTTAAGGAGGATGGTGAATTGGCAAAGAAAGTTCCTAAGAAGAAACCTCCACGGGTAGAGGATACACGAAGCAAAAAGGAACATGTTAATGTTGTTTTTATTGGACATGTAGGTGAGTGCCGGGTATTGGATGTATTCTATGTGTGTTATGTGTTTATCAATTAATGTAGCAAAAATTTAATCATACACTAACAAGTTTTTTTTGAGACTTGCAAAAATATAAAAGTTTTTTGGAAAGATGTGTAACTTACTTGCCTAGTCATCTTTGCTATTCTTAGTTATCACATATGGCTGAAAAAAGGTATAGCTTTACAGGAAGACCTTTACCCAGATGGCTCTGTCTAATAGTATGCTTACTGGTGTTGTTTACCAAAAAAATTAACCTATTTCTAGAACATATAAAAATTGTGCAATTTCTAATATAATTTGTATATTTATTAGATGCTGGTAAATCTACGATTGGTGGGCAAATCATGTCATTGACTGGAATGGTGGACAAGAGAACATTAGAGAAATATGAGCGTGAGGCCCGAGAGAAATCAAGAGAATCCTGGTACTTGTCCTGGGCACTAGACACTAACCAAGAAGGTAACTATTGCATAATATTTTCTTTAACACTCTTAAATAAAGGCTAAATATAAAAACCAATTAATTACATTTTTTTAATTTAATTAACTAATATGGCTTAATAACAGTCTTTAAAAATGCTTTCCTGAAGAGTCAATTTATTTATTATGCTAATTTAAATAGTTCAGAGTTTTTTTTTAAATAAGGGATTTCTCTACAACCTACTTTTTTTTTCGTTATATAGCTAATAGTTTATACTTAATGCTAATATTACGTATGTAAAATTAACGAATACTGTTTTCATAGAACGCGATAAAGGAAAAACAGTGGAAGTGGGACGGGCGTACTTTGAGACTGATAGAAAGCATTTTACAATCCTGGATGCACCGGGACACAAAAGTTTCGTTCCCAACATGATTGGTGGCGCAGCTCAGGCCGACCTTGCCGTACTTGTAAGTATCGTTGCCATTTTTAATTAACGTATTCAGGTTAAGACGGTTTTCTATATATAAAAATCGGTAGGTTAGGATAACGCCTAGCTTGTATTTTCTACAATGGTGAATTTAATGTGACTATGGCAACATTAATATGCATAGATTCCCTCTAATAAAATATTAAATTATTACTGTACACGCCAACAATTGTATTTATAGGTACCCTATATCTTGATTTTGTGTCCTTAGTGTCAAAAGTATAATAATTTAACAATACAACACGTAATAATAAAAATTCCTCCTTCATATGACAGCATTGGACCATCAATCAAGTAAATTTTTTTTCGTGTAGTTAGTCTGTTTGCAAGTAAGTCATTTAAACATGTTTTAAATTAGCCTTGCTAGTTGTTAACTCTGAAATTTAAGCTGAGCCAGCTACTGAACTACTTACTAAACTTTGGTTTCAATATTACTTCTCTTGCTACATTGTACAATATCTCTCTCCTAGTCCATGTTATATCGTGAAACATTACGAACTTAACTTTAGATAAAAAAGAAAGCTTCCTTTTCTACTTGTGCACTGGTATTTTTCTGAAATTGTTTCTCAATATTCAAATTTATATTTGTTTCATTAAGGTGATTTCGGCGAGGAAAGGTGAATTCGAAACGGGATTCGACCGAGGGGGTCAGACGAGAGAACACGCTATGTTAGCGAAGACGGCTGGCGTAAAACACTTAGTAGCACTTGTTAAT
This sequence comes from Leptophobia aripa, assembly GCA_951799465.1. Taxonomy (NCBI): domain Eukaryota; kingdom Metazoa; phylum Arthropoda; class Insecta; order Lepidoptera; family Pieridae; genus Leptophobia; species Leptophobia aripa. The sequence goes on along the minus strand of OX637272.1, from coordinate 2,442,488 downwards.
AAAATGGATGATCCCACTGTCAACTGGGAAGAAAAAAGGTAATTTACATTCAACACATCATTTACCTCCACAAGTATACAACTTGGCACTCTCTTTGATTTGGTTTCAAAAGCACATATTTGTCTTAAATTAAAATATATTGATTATAATGGTTTTCCCAATATTTCCTATTTTGTTTTTAAATATTTCATTGAATATTTATTATCTTTGTTAACAAAATTAATTTCTATTATTTAAACCATATTTGATGTTTTTATTTTCAGATACAACGAATGTAGGGACAAAATTATGCCATATCTGAAGAAACTAGGATTTAACCCGGCTAAAGACTTATCATTTTTACCAGTTTCTGGACAGACTGGGCAAGGGTTATTAGAAAGAGTAAGTAAGATGAGATAATAAGTGTTTCCAACATAGACAAATTTTATTATCATATACAAGTCTGGATTTTTACACAAATACCTGTAAAAAGAATTGGAAAATGTAAATGTTGTAAAAAAAACCAGGTACACCATATCTTCCTTTTTATTTTTTTCAGGTATCAGAGGAAGTATGTCCATGGTACCGTGGTCCGTCCTTCATACAACTAATTGATGAGCTGCCCTCACTTAACAGAAAGATGGATGGACCATTCATAATGCCAGTTGTTGACAAATATAAGGATATGGGAACAGTTCTCATGGGCAAAGTTGAGGCTGGCACTACACGCAAGGGGGGCCTATTATTTTTAATGCCTAACAGGGTATGTTTCATAATTTATACAAATTTCAGTCAATATTTTCAAAATTTGGGTTTGATTATTAAACATGAGCATGTTTAGAACTAAAAGGTACTATAGAAAATTATAGTCAGTTGTACTCTATATGAATTTACTATTAAGTTGTTATGTGCCGTAAATTCTGCAAATCTCTTTTTGTTCACTTTTTGCATAGCTGCAAATTATCACTGCCCTTTATAAATAAATTATATTTTACAGGTTCAAGTGACTGTAGATCAACTATGGTCCGATGATATTGAAGTAACATCTATTGGTCCTGGCGAGAATGTCAAGGTTAAGCTTAAAGGAATTGAAGAAGAAGATGTTTCACCTGGTTTTGTTCTTTGCGATACTGTTGACCCTATTACTACTGGAAAGGTAAGAGTTTTTGCTTTTATCTTTAAATCCATAACAATTTTACATAATGTTCTTAATATTGTACACTCTTAAAAGCAGCAGTTCTTATTATCCAGTATATAGTATAATCATAACAAATAAAATAATTAAGGCGGTCCTAGAAGTAGTCAATATTTTAAATAAACATAAAAAAATTTAAAGACCCATCAATGCAGGTGTTCCTAAATAATATATTTATATAATACCATTTGTTTTGCAGGTATTTGATGCTCAAGTAGTAATTTTGGAACACAAATCCATTATTTGTGCAGGATACTCAGCTGTTATGCACATACACTGTGCTGCCGAAGAAGTCACCGTAAAGGTAACTTCTATTGCTTTTTTTAACTAATCAAAATTATAGAAATTGATATTAACATTTGACTCAAAGGAGAATACGCAAATAATATAACATTTTAATTTCAGGCGCTAATATGTCTAGTTGATAAGAAATCCGGTGACAAGTCAAAGACGCGGCCGCGCTTTGTAAAGCAGGACCAAGTGGCCATCATGAGGATAGAGTGTGCTGGTATCATATGTCTCGAGCCTTTCAAGAAGTTTGCCCAAATGGGGAGGTTCACGTTAAGAGATGAAAGTATGTATTTTTTGCAATTCTTTAATACAGATATTTCAACCAATAAACAATCAATTGATTTTTCTGAACTTGACCTGTTCCTTATTTTCTTATGAAGATAATATCAAAGTCACAAAATACACCTGGTTTGTACTGGTAGTCGTGGTCGGCCAGAGAGATTGACCACGCTTTCTACCAAGTACTCAAAACATAGAATTATTATGTTTAACAGTTTTACCAGTAATGTTTTATTTTAAGAAGATTTAAGTAATTTAGTAGAAAGTGGCGAATCCATCTTAAATATCTGCGTTTAATATATTAAAATGTTTTCTTTTGTGATCTCTTTTCTTTAAGTTAATAATGCACCAACTCATAATTTGTCTTTCTACCCGACACTTTCGTTGTGGCCTGGACCTCTATCCTTTCGGTTCGCTTCGCGCATTATGTACATTTCTTAATTCCGTCCACTAATAAATTTATTTCTCTTATTTCAGATAAAACAATCGCAATCGGCAAAGTTCTCAAAGTGGTTGAATAAATTTGGCACTACAATTTGTAATTTAGCTAGGTTAGGCTTTCAATATCTTATATATCAGAGAATGCAAATATATAATATGTAATCCTCAACTTTGGGATCCATGTGAGAGCATAACAGATTTCGGATTCATAGAAAAGCTAGTTCACAAAAAATATTGAAAATCAATTGTAGCCACTGCCGTACAACATTTCAATAACATTTAAATGCTAAGCAAATATAAACAATATTCTCAAGTCATGATCATGCCATCATTCATATAAAAAGTAACCCCTAAAAGATAAAGGATACTTGGTGCATTACACTAGCAACATTAAATTCTGTTTCTATGTGGGCCATGGATATATATATTTATGATTAATGTTAATATTACAGTGTTGAATGTTTGGTAGATTGTTTAAAATGTTGAATATGGCAGATATTTGACATATATTTATGTGTAAAACATCGAAAAATGGTTTAATGAAAGTTTACGAACAGAAATTAAATGTTGCTATTGCCTGAATAAAATCAATAACAGTGTTCAATGAATAAATGTTTTTATGCTTCCTTCCATAACGGCCGATTATGCTAATATTAGTTATTTCTTAAGTCACACGTGAATTTCATACGAAGTTGAATAAGAAATATCTGAAACTTGTTAAATCAAAGCATTTAAATGGGAAGGAGGTTTTTATATTAGGCATAGTTTGTATAAAACTATTTCATTGACATTTATACATAAAACCTGCTAATTAGTGCGCTTTAATAACACCAACTAAATAAATACGAATTTTTAAATCTATTACATATATGTGGTGTTCCATTTCCTACAGTAAACGTGATAGCGTTCTAAGTGCTCTTATTTCATGTGTACCCGCAGAGTATAAAGCAAATGATGATATTTTTATACGTCAATAAAGTCCGATATGTAAGCCGATGTGGGTTTATAAAGTAAGGATGTGTATATTATTGTAATGTCGTTCTCTTAAAATTATGATAGTTTAATTTGATTCTTCGCTAACATGAAGTGATAAGAGCACGCAGAATTACTCCAAGTGTGGTATTATGGGTGAACAACGGCTTACTAGTGTAATAAAGCAGTTTGAAACATTGTTTGCTTTTTCTGAATTAAATTAGTTTGCTGTAATGTATATAATATCAAATATCAAGCTTTTTTGTATCAGAAGTAATTGTCTTATTATCTGTTAATTTTGTCCATACCTCTCGTTCTGATTTTGGTCAAAGGTTAATTATCCCAATTAATTACAATTTAATGAACAATGATAAATCTAATGTGTGCTGTACATAGAGATGTCATAATTGTATTTCCATTCGGTTATCTTTATCAACGCAACTTACATGTATAAAATTTAATATAATGGTTTGTATATTTTTCTATATACACATTACTAGTAAGAATATACATATTTTATGTTTTGGTAATACCTAGTTATTAAAATTCTAATAATTTATTGATTGCAAAGTATTTCTTTATGATTTTCATAAAATCACTTTGGATTGCTCTACGCTCATTGTCAGAGTTGTATCATTTAGCCACTGCGTCCAATTAATTTTATCCCTCAAGTGTTAGTGTTATCCACATTCAATTTACTTTTTAAAGTATCAATGTAGGAACAAACACTGGAGTACTTATTATAATGATGTGTCTTTGAGTTGGTTTGACCTTCCAGTTGTTGAATATATATTTTCTTTTTTTTTAATGTTCAGCTTTTTTAACATAATCAGTTTTATTTAGGGCGATGTATAATAATTATTATCGGTATTTTATGTATGTTAGTGGTAATAATCGTGCTGGCGAATGTGAGCATTTTAGGGCCTGATCAGACGGCAGGGCCTATAGAAAAGTATATTGGGCGTCAAAAGTGCCTTTACCTTACTGAATGCAACGTTCGCCTCACGACTCTGCACGAGCATTTGCATACTTATCATATTTTGTTTAAATTTAATAAAATTTTATTAAAACCGCTCCACTTTTAGTTTTTTGATTCACCTAATAATAACTAAGGCATCGTTTATTATATTTGCGTTGTATTTGTATCTTAGACAAAGAGTGCTTCACATATAATGCACTTATGAACGTAATTGTAAGCAATGTTGAAATTAAACTTCATAATAAAATAGGCAGTCTATTACTTTGGTGATCTTGGAATATAACGATTACAAACTTTTGGTTTGGTAATAAAAGACATGTTCCATTAAAATAAAATATATTATGCAAGTCAGGCATTTTTTGAAGTATGTTAAAATGTGATGCAATATCAAAAAGAATACATAATATATACATTTTAATTAACTTGGTTTCTTTAAAGCAATCTTGTGTGATTGGCAGAATATTTACAAATTTCAGCTAATTCCAATATTGGAATGTTATAGAAGGTAGGTACTTAATATAAAGCTATATAATTATTATTCACAAGTAGGTACTATTATTTACAACATTCTCGAGCCTGCTCTGTTGTCAATGTATAGTCATTTAATACAATGACTCCACTGCAATTATTTTCAGTCTCATTATATTTAAGTACTTACAACATCAAAAAATTTGGCAAATTGGAATTCAATCTTGTATAGTAATATTATTTTTTGAAACATTCTGATTCATTTGATCATTTTCAAATTCAACAAAATCGTCAAATAAGCTCGGCCATGCCTCAGTGTCATCATAGCTACTAAGATCATCCCCGATAAACTCACAGAAATTTAAAAACATATGCCAAGTGTCTTTGGGAATACCTCGTATATGGGGATTCTTCTCTAAGTAACTTAACCATTTTTCCATTATTGGAGGCTCATTATTTGTGAAGACTAAGCGCCATAACAAAATCGCAATATCAGAAGGAAGTATTCTTTGGTCAGTACTAACATCTAGACCAAATTTGAAAGTAAACCTATACAAATCCTTAAACTGATCTGAATCACTTCTTAAATTGCCTGTTATTTCACTCAGTTTTTGCTGTATACTTTTGATAGAGTCAGTTTTCATACCCTTTAAACCTTGTATAAATTCAGGTCTAGTAAACCTACACATTTGACTAGCATTCAGTTTCCAAGCTAGAACTAAAACTTTAAAACTGTCAGGGTCTAATTGTAAGTCATTGCATAAATTTTCAATGCCTTCAGCTAGGATAGCATCTTCCAAAGAATCCTTATACTGATCAAATAGCTGGTTGATCTTAGGTTCAGAAACTCTGGATTCACTGGACCCCAGTGATGACATTGTTCGTGGAATTATATTATGGTAAAATGCTTTACTCTTTTCTGAATTACTTAATGTTTTCTGAAAGTCATTAACATCAGTAGAATTTTCAGACGCTGAACATATTCTGTTTGAATTTTGAACAGATAATGATTTAACTTTATGGGAATTTATATGGTTTTCACTATTCTGTAACAATGGTTCCTCTTGAAGAAATTCAGATGTTATCAAATTAGGTGCTGCAGTGGTTGCAATATTTTCTATTACATCTGAAATAAAGTGATGTGTAACTTGTAGATGTATTTTTGCCATTTAATAATAAAGTCAAAATATGATAAAATTTACTTGCAAAATATTAATCTATCACAATTGGAATGAATATTTAGAAATTATGGTTATTACCATTGTCCTTTCTATTTGATGGTGTTGCAATATCAGTATTTGTCTGATTAAAAAAGCAGCTAAGACAATGGCCCATTTGATTAAGCGTAATTTGAAGGATAGATGCTAAATACTATGTTGAATACCAACAGATGCTTTACTTGCTGTTAAGCAACATAGTGAATTAAATTCTGCTGAGTTTCAATGAAGACCTGTAATACAAATGTCTATAAATAATTACAAATAAGTACATAAAGCATCTAACAAAATTAAAATATGAAAATAATATACATACCATTTTCAGCGAGTCTTGTTAGCACAAGAAAAATCAAATCGTATATCTCGTACAAAACCACATTTTGTATTATTTTTTAATAAACATTTCAATCCCAAGTTTTGTCGATTATATTGATATTAACAAAACATTCATAACGATTGATTTAAATTTGAAAATACTTTTATTTAGTAATTTCTAATGGAACGTTTCTAATCTCATTACAGATCAAGTATTAGTATTAAGTCGAACAAAATATGTCCGTTGTCAAAAATCAGTAATAGAATCTGTTTCTTGTGTCACAGATAAACGACATTCGTATTTATTATATAAAATTAGTAGCACACATTATACTAATAATTAAATACTTAATGTACTACGAAATATATTAGAAGCTGTAACATAATTATACCTTATTTAAAATAATGTTAACTATGGTAGACCTTTAAATTTTTAGTCTGTAGTTTTGATGTTTTTAACTGCATTGCCCATAGTCGTTATCGTTAATTTAAATTGTTTTAAAGCATCTCTGTGTTGTGTTATTTAAACTAAAAAATACGATAGAATTATTGACTAATCATTGTAAACAATAAAATTCACTTTAAAAGCAACAATCAACAATGAATAATATTGAAGAATTTGTCGATTTCGATAAATTAGAAGAACATTTTTTTTTAATAATTGAGACCAATGTTGTTAATATTACCCAAAATATTTTAAATTTGTTTGATAAACGCAATGTTTTACAAAAACCTGCATTCCTCCAAAATGCTACACATACATTGGATGAAGAATTACATATATTACGAAGATTGAACAAGAATTTAAGAAAAGAAATCGATGCAAAACTTGAAACAATCTCTCAAAAACAAAGCGAATACGAAAGTTCCAAACAAGGTAAAGTAAATTTGCTGTGTGCATTACAAACATTACCTTATTTTTGGGTTAACTGTAAAATTAAAATTTCAGATCATAAACTTCTAACAAGTCAAATTAAGAAAACCCACGAATCACTTTTGATGGCCAGGAGATGTTATAAAAAATTCCTCAACTTTTATTACACTATAGAATCAAGAGACAAAGATCAACAAATAATATTTGTTCAGTTTTATACTGAATCTAAAAGGGACTCTGAGAAGTATTCAATAAGACTTTTACGAAATACACAGACAGGAAAATATTCATGTAAGTTTATTTTATAAACTTTAAATCGAATTCATAAAATAATTTCAGTTTAAATAACTGTAATAACTTCAAGATATATTTATTTAATAGGTATTTTTAATATGCTTTTATGGCTTCAAAATAATAGTTAGCTGAAATAGGCTGATGCTGAACTAAACTGTTTAATATGTATTAAGCAATTAATTATTCTTTATATTTTAGTAACAGAAATGAACCCAACATTGAAGAACCACAAATGTACTACTAACATTTTAGAACACTCAAATAATCTGCCTGGACTTTTGGCTTACATAAGACAAGGATTTACATCAATGAAAAATGTAAAAAAATAATTTCTAAATTATCTTCTCAATCTTTTATATCCTCTTTTATATATATTAACATTCATTTCCATAATCTCATGTAACTTCATCAATGAATTAAGATTAAATAAAACACAAAATAATAAAATAAATGTTTATTGAAAAACTTCACAAATGTAACAACCATTAGTAAATATCTTCTCTTAATATGCTTTAAAAATAATATTCATCTTTATACATATTTGTATCATCGTCATTACACTGTAAATAGACAGCCAACTTGTTATAATAAATATAAATAATAATAATTAACCACTTTATACTATTACATTTATTAAATAACTATTGTTGCATGGAAAGTTTAAAATTGAAGATATGTGTTAGCTATTTACAAAGTTTGTGTTAGCATACTAATACAAGCAATAATTTCACATGAAACATTTAATGTAACTTTTGATACATTTTCTGTAGATAATAGTAAAAGAATATAATTATATTATTAAAGCTGTTATTGCTATAATTGCAAATGTATTATTGATGACAATAAATTAAAAATATCATTCTTGTGGGCAAAGCAACAGCATTTTAGTTGATACTTTATTTTGTAATTAATACTGTGAGAATAGAAATTTACCAACATAATAATACTTTTTAAACTATAAATCAAACATAATATTTAAAATATAACATTAAATACATGAAGCTGCTGTCTCTGTTACTTTAGACGTTTTTTGTACCTATAAATCACAAATACACAATAGATACATATATAATAATTGAATTAGAAACAGTGCTTAAGTTGTGATAAAAGTGACAAGCAAGTAATTTTTATAAGAAATTAATCTTCAAAATATTTTAAATAAACAGATTTGATATAAATCTATATACCTGACATAAGACTGGTAGTTGTCTTTGGTTAACCAACTACTTTCATAGGCAATAAAATATCTATTCATCTACACACAATTTGGCCAATATTTTGAATGATATTTAGTTGATTAACATTGTCTATGGTTTTCATATTAATTCTAATGTCACCAAATAAATACATTTTTTTAAAATTTCACTTTATTTATATTTTTTCAATCCGAAAAGCTTTTACGCCTGTAATGAATATCAATTTTGAATAACGATACAAAAAACCTTACACACAGATGGGAGATTCCAAAAATTATTACCATCATCAACATACACTAGATGCGTTCTTATTACTTAATTAGGTTGTAACGTCCATATTTTTACAAACGTCAATAAAAATTGTATATAAAATTTAAAGCAGCAAAAACAATATCTTATAATAACATACTCAGCACGAATAAGTCATAATTAACGGCCATTACTAAACTGACCTTGCTAATACTTTAAATTAGCAAATACAATATCCCGATACAGGATGGAGACCTTTGTGCATTAGAAATACACTGATCTTATATATAAACAATAAAATAATGCCACAACGGTACAGGTAGAACAAAATGGGACGCGACCAACCGAGTGTCGGTGCTTCCATAAATACGTCACGACATAGAAACAATAAAGTCGTGTCGCGAGACACACAACCCCTCATTAAAACTTAAGTTTTTGTTACTCAAAGTTACAGCCTCATACAATTGAGTCGCGGGAAAATTTAAACGGGATCACGTGACCAGATTTGTCGCTGCGAACGACCGTCGCGCGGCATGCATGAGGCGGTACAGATACAGAATAACTAGAAACGGCATAAATCGACTGACCGATCGTACAATCGTGACGATCGATTTTCCTAACGTCTATAGTATCGTATTCGCCATTCATTTTACCTCGATATGAAACCTTATATGAAATTTAAATATGAGCAGTCTTATTCTGTTAACGTTATAAATATAAAAAAAAATTAACGTTCATAAACATTATTTCCTTATTTAATTTTTTTTGTTTTACATCAAGAATTCGTATATTAGAAATTTATGAGATTTTTAATTTCCCGTTAGCCTCGATACTTTTACCATTCGACTTACGCATCTCCGTTTGAGAATCGCTGGCATGTCTCGGTTTTGGTAACAACATTGCTCCCAAAGCTAAGAAGTGAAGCGAATAATACAGTTGCCTACAAAGGAAAACAGTATGTTATGACCAAATAACCGGAATATTAATTTATTTTATGTTAATAAACATTACCCATAGAAAGCGAGACTCGGTGACAAATGTAACAGCACAAATGGCACAGTGGCGTATGTCATCGCTACACGTGTCGTCAGAAACGTTAGCGAGTCATAGAATAACTTGCTTAAAGCGCTGTTTATGAACAGCGGTCTGGCAACAGCTCGTACCTAAAATGATAGCGTGAATTTGACATACATGTGTTTTTGAGAAGAATTGCCATGTCTGGGGCCAAAATGGTCTCTAACAACAAAGCTCACGAATATCCAAGCTTTAAAAACAATAAATAAAATATCGGTCACGTGTACATTAAACTAATCATCGCTACAGATAAGCAATATCGTGACTCACGGTAATAGTAATATAATTTTATGAGTTTTTAATCTATACGACATATCTAATCCAACAAATAATGGTTATCTACAGTATCCCTAAACGAATAAATATATACTTACCTTTTTAGCAGCTTCAGTAAAGAGGCCACCCGCGAAAAAGGTCATATAATAGCCCGGATGAAAGCCGTGCCATACCGCGGACAGTGTGTACACTCGCGCTGTACGCCAGGCGGCACCGCCCCTTTCGTACGCGACTGTACGCAGCCACGCATTCGTATTTTTATTCCAACTTGCTATCGCCACACGCATGTTTTGTGCAAACTGGAGAATAAAATCATAATATTTATACTAAATTGTGTAAAATCCCTTTATATAATATGGGATTGCCTTTCAAGCGTCTTTACAATCGTACTGCTTGGCGATTTAAAGGAGTGGCGGAGAGTTTCTTGCCAGTTCTTCTCGACCGCTCTGCTCTGACAGCAAATGTAGTATTTTTTTTTACAAGTGTTTTTTTATGTAAGAGGCAAACGAGCAGGCAGGTCACATCGAGTGATGTGCCAACCGCCGCCCAAGGTGTTTTTTTTTTTGACGATTCATAATTATACCATAGTTACCTACGAGGGTTTTTTTATATAGCAAATAAAATGAATAAATAAAAATTATTCTCGGTTATACAGTATAATGAGTAACTTAATGGAGTACTATCGTACTTTATTATGCTAAAAATGAATTGTTCATAACCGTCTGATACCCTCGCTGATTTTCTTTATTCGGATATATCCTGGCACACAAATTCAATGAATTTCCAAAAAGACGCTATTTTTAGAGTAGTCTTTTTAAAAGGACGATTGGGATAAAAAAAAGTCCCACTCTGTTTCTATTATTCTTTATAAAGTAACAAAACCACTACGCCAACAACCAACGTAGAACCCAGGACAGAGCTATGAGCGTTTATTACCACGGATGCTATAACCACTCAGCACTAGTTGAGCAAGCCATTCTTATTCACGATCATAAAGTATAACTTTATTGCATTTGAATAGCAATCATATCTCTCAAACACTTCAGAATTGATAACGATGCTGAAGGAATTATTACGATTCTTGTTCTATAGGTACTAATTCTTTATAAGCGTTGGATAACATACAAGTTATATTACGCCTACAACCGCGCAACGGGTTAATTATAACAATGATGATATTGATTATCACAAATTAATATTAACACCATCTTGTAAATTATTGTTTGATTACACATCACATTAGGGTGACGTAACACCAACACAATCAATTGTTCTCCGTATTATTCACGTCTTAACAGTAAAAAAACAGGGCGGCTTAACATTTATGACATTTTTTTACTAATTATAATAACTTTTTCTTAATCTTTTAAATCTCTCCTTCGAAATAATTTGTCGTATATAATGTAATTATTTATAAATTTACATTTAAATTAACTTATTTTTACTTAATTTAATTGTGTTGTTGTGTTTTGGTTATGTATACTTCGTGCGAAGGGTGCGAAGTACCAGTCAAATTGTATTTTAATTATTCTTTTATTTTGTGGGTTGCCTGGAAGAGATCGCTTATTAGCGATAAGACCCGTTGCCCTTACATTAACATCTACATCTGTTCAAGTGCAATAAAGCGTGAATAAATAAATAAATAGCTCACCTCAAATCCAAATACGTCGATGTTAGACATTTTATCCCATTTTGGCGTTCCATCATTGTCGTATCCATTGAAACCCATACCGGAGTTATTACAAATTGCCTCAGAGAGCAGCCAAGCGTGGTAATACTTGCATCGTACGACCAAAGTCGACAAGTATGCATACCAAAGTAGGTATAAAGCTGACCAAGAGCGAGAGACTTCTGATGTTGGGTCTACTAACCCTGAAATGGTATAGTTAAATCGTAATCTGTTACTAAGAGTCCGGAAGCATAGGATTTCGTATTCAAAAGAAAGTTTATACTGAAATTACATTTAATCTTTTTGGTGTAGTCGAGTCTGTTCAATTCATTTTACAAGAACTTAAAAACTCGTATTTAATAATTTCTTGGATAATTTTATAATTCCATACAATTTTAATTTAAACGCGAATACCAGACGGATTACAGTATTTTCAAGGACAATTGAATTATAAATGCTTTTCATTAGCTAAATCTTTTAAACTGCACAATTTAATACAATTACTTTGTAATACAAGGATTTGATAGTTTTTCTTAAAAGAAATAGGAAACATTATGTGACATACAGTTGACATTTATACGTAGATGTATGTATGTATGCTAACTTTACGACGTAATTTCCTCACGTATTCCAAACACGTGTTGCGCAAGTTTGCACAGTCAAACTCACGGTGGAGTAGTCATTAAAAATAGTATTCATAAATAGATCGCTTACGAAACACGTTTATTAGTAACACGCTTCAAAATTAACGAAACATTCCATTATCACTTTTAAACAACACCCGAAACGACAAAATGAAATTCACAATTAACTTAAATTAATTATATCTATATTTTGTTCGAGGCGTTTGCGAATTTAAAATAATCGTCAGAACGTATTTAAATGTGAATCGTTTTTGTTTCAAATTATTCCATCGAGTCACGGAGATTTATAGAAATTAATTTAATTCAAACCGACGTAAAAGAACTTTGATTTGGTTTAGAAAGTAAACCTTTTAGAAATCAGAATATTTTTAACGTGATACCTTCCAAAGCTTTTATCGGGTACTTCTGTGCCAGAGACAAATACAGCAGAGCAGCTGCTACAGAACCAGCTAATTTGTAAATAACAGCACGTCTTGGCGAGGGCTCATTTTCATCCACTTTATCTTTTTGCATCTTAAAAATATGTTTATAAGTTTATAACGATAGATTATGTTCTAACATACGATTAAATCCAATTATGTTTTTTTTTTAAATTTCGAATTAAGGGCGTGTCGTCTGTTTACTTTACGTTCCCTGTATTTGCTGCAAATTTTAACGAACTCACGCGCCGCAAGATACGTGACGCCATAAAAATTTATGAGCATTACACAACATTCAATCCATAACATACATAGTCTATATAGCTATTCTATATACCTATATACTTTAGTTATCCTTTCAATTAAAACACTGAGTCTGAGAAATAAATCTAAAAACATTTTTAAGTTGGGTCAGCTTACAAAAACTATTAATTTACCCAGAAACAAAACCCATCACGACATTTGACTGAGCGGTAATATGGGGCTATAATGAGAATTTTAAGAAATGTTAACTTACCCCATCAACCCGAACACATTCAATGAAGCTGATATAATCAGGATAAAACACAACTGGTCCACACATAAGTGTTTGAAATGCCAATGTATACGCAAAGTATTCCAGCGGCGATGGTACCTTGTCAATTCTATTCTTATCATTCAGATATCCTGTTGAGTTCGCATTAATTTCTTTCTTTATCAAATTATCTTGCAGTGAATACGCCAGTGACGTCACCCTTTGAGTTATAACCATCAACGGCCCTAAAGAAATTTATTACAATTGATAAAGATTTCGTTACTAAAAATAACATTTGGTCAATCTCAGTACCTTCCATTTAATACATATGTAATTTATAATGGGAAAAACGACGAGAATACAGGCCAAAATAAAAAGCAATATTGGTACTTTAAATATCAAAATATACTTTAATGAGTCTCATGTAATTGAAAGACAAAATAATATTATCTTTTGAATGCATCAGTAAGATATTAACGGGATCTGCTCAAATGATTTTTGGGACCAAGTGTAAGGAAAAAGTTTCTTTTGATTTTGAGTGTGGACATTTGAACAATAACTATAAAACAGTCTCTCCTTAAACTCTCCTACTAAGTATCATAAAGTTATCAGATCTATAAACCAACAAGAAATGTACAATATATATATATATATATATATATATATATATATAAAGTATCCATTACATATAATCAAACAAGGTACTGAGATAATCAAATCTACAATTAATACCTGTTATATCAAGGGTGTAGTCTGCAGTATGATAAATTTGTCGATGTAAATGTATGCACGAAAGGTATACTATAGACACAGCTAATACAATACTGAAAGAAAACATAATTAATGGGTCACATAATTAAATACCAAAATAGGCATGGTTACATTATATTGACAACATGAGCATGAATATTATATGTGTGATGGTATGAACAGTATGTGTTTATAACTGAATTCAGTTGAATGAACTACTTCATTAATTGTAGTGTTTTTAGGTGCAAAGACAAAATTTGAATGCCAAAATGTTTCTCTTGTAATGTTCTGTTTCAAATAAGCTTTTATAGTAAATATGTGTACATACTTTCCTATTATATGTTGTGGCAACGTCTTCAATATAACATATGTCACCATTGGAAGCACTGATAAGTGAATTGCTTGTCTGGAATAGAAACTAAATTTTACTGTCATACAAATTATTGTAGGTAAAGACTTCTATTTAGTTTGATGTTATTGTATATACTTTGCATTACATAAATTTAAAATTGACCAATCAATAAGACAACCATGTTTTATATTTTATAGGTTTTAATTTTGTTTTGTATTTATTTATCTGAAATGTGATTCAACAAATAAGGTATTCATCTAAACTATGAGATATATTTACAAAATAAAGCCTTAAATGTAGTAAAAACAAATGTTATTAAACTTCTTGTCAACACAAATTAAATATAAAAGGAGAGCTAATGTGATGAGCCAAACTACATATGTATATAAACAAAAATAATGATACTATCAGTAAGCACACTTACTTTCCAAAGATGAAATATCCCATAAGCAAACCTATAACAAGGCATACAACATGACGAAATTCTGGAGAAGCGACTCTTAATGGTTTCCGAAAAAGTCTTGCCAGGCAAAGTGCAGCTATTTGTGCAATCAAAAAATTAACCTAATGAAACAAAAATAATGAACTATTTATTGTGCTCTTGTGAAGTTGACAATAACACAAGCAAAATTTAACCTTCTAATTTTTTATGATAAATAAAATCCAGCATTTATATATAAAAATGAAAAAAGTTAAATATGACTAAAATAAAAAACACACAAGTCTTCAACTTTATTGGCAAATTTACCAACTTCAATTTATTCTCTATTGTATATGAATTAACTGGTACTTACTAGATCAATTGGAAGACCAATCCTATTGGAGAGAAATGTGAATATTTTGCTTCCATCGTAGCTATCAGTGAACGAAGACGACATGGTGACAAACCTAAGACGACATGCGTTAGGACTATACAATACTTCAACAATCAATTAAAAAATTTAACAGAAAAAAATAATGGTATTTGTTTAATCTTCTTTTAGTGTATTCTTAAATGCCTGATAGTTAAAGTTGTTTCTATATATCATTTGTTTGGATAAGTTCATATATCACTACCCGAAACAAAATTATCTAAATCTCAGCAGTATTACGTTCATTTAAACCAAACCGTAAAACAAAACTTGCACAACCATCAAATAGGACAACACATAACAAAACCAATATTTTTATGAAGAAAATAAACTTTCAACTTTGTTAGTCTAGAGATGTGCATGCGTCAGTATACTGAATGCACAGACTATGGCTTATGAAGAATTATATAGGTAAGATAAGTGATTGAAGCACGTGTTCCATTTATTTATTGTATACGTAGTTTACCCCAACCAAACTCTATAAAAAAGAATTAAGTATTAAAATAAATATCATTATTTTATCTATATCAATTTGCAAAGTTCCATTACTATAGTACACTTTGAGCAGTATATCTTCCTAATTGTAATTGTATTAAAAATTTTGTAATCAATCTAAAAAAACAGATACCTAATCTACTAAAATTACATAAGCAAAATTTAGCGGTAGCACATTTTTTAGGAACTACAATCACCATGTCCAAACTTGTGTGTTTGAAGTATGGGTATTTCAAGACTCCTAAATATGAAAAACTACTGAAATATAGTTTGGTTAAATTAACGATAACAAGAACTAACTCCTGTATCTCTTAAATAACTGGCCTTTGCACCTGAAACTAGCTTATTTACGTGTCTTAAGGCAAATCATGGTGTGGTAAGATACCTGATATATAGAATACTTATGATATACTGATACATAATATACTTATAACCTGGGCCATACTTTATATTTAAACACCAAGCTGAAGCAAGTGACGCTGGTGGTGGTGGTCGGAAATAGTAGGTACCTACTAAATAATCTGTGATTCAGTAGGTGCAGAAAAGTCAACGTAAAATAAATAGATGTCAATTATCAATTGTCAAATTCCAATTTACGACTTAGGTACCTACCTAGTACCCACTGGCTACTGGTAGTTGTGTTATTTTGCAGATTAAGCCATGGACTATTTTTGAAATATAGGCCTATTAATTACACGATTGTAATGCATAAAACGTGTTTTTGAATTTTCAGATTTTATATTTCATACGAAGAACTCACAAGCACCTTATTTAAAAAATTTAATTCTTGCGTGAAATCATTAGAGTTGGTTGGCTGTTCTGTGTTCATTTTCAAAGGACCGTCATCAGGTTAATATGTTACTCAACAAAACCAGGTTTATTGTTTTTCTTGCTCTTCTTAAATGCTTCTTTTCATATTTTCAAAGCCAATACATATCGTATATAACCTTAACACCATGTTGATACCACCCTTCTGTTTAAACTTGCAGGTTGGGATTTACGAAACGAGCCCAGCCGTGCAATATGGAGACTCACTCAACATCTGATATCGTTATTTTAAGCGGAAATTCCCACCCGGAATTGGCTGATCAGATTGCTAAGTAAAATTGTTATTTAACTTTAGAGTTTGCCACTAATTAAATCGTCCTTCAATTATACTTTAACTCTACACATCATGTTTCACAGTCGTCTTGGCGTACGTAAGGGAGGATGTTCAGTTTTCCACAAGACAAACAGAGAAACTATTGTAGAAATTGCAGATTCTATTCGTGGGAAAAACATTTATATTGTTCAAACTGGTACAAAGTAAGTAAGCAGATATTACCATTTCTCCAAGATATTTACAAATTTTAAATGCCTGCCTTTTTATAAATATAAACTAAAACCATTGATCTGTATAAATATACATATAGTTATTATTTTTGTCAATTTTTTATGATACAGGAAGTTATATACAGTTCAATGTCTTGAGTGAGCATGGTATGACTTACATATATTATTATCATGGGAAATACACTAGTAGCTTAAAATTCTGATGCAAGCATGTCTGTATAGTAAGAGAAATCATCTTATTAACATTTATTACTGTGCCATGATTAGTTATTTTGCTGATAAAAGTATATATTAAAACCAAATATAATGGTAATGCACATTTTTTATTTATTGGAAGAATGAACAGAGTAATTGGATCTGTTATATAATATATTGTTTATGTTTGAATTCTCACATAAAATTAGTGCATGGAAATATCTATGATTAGATTATGTTATTGGGATACCTTTCTACCATTTTCAGAGATGTGAATAACAACATAATGGAACTATTGATAATGGCTTACGCATGTAAGACTTCATCAGCTCGTTCCATTGTAGGGGTCATTCCATATCTTCCATACAGCAAACAATGTAAAATGAGGAAACGTGGTTGCATTGTCACAAAACTCTTAGCCAAAATGATGTGTAAATCTGGTCTGACGCATATTATTACTATGGATTTGCACCAAAAGGAAATTCAGGGTTTCTTTGATTGCCCTGTTGATAATTTACGAGCTTCACCATTTTTGCTACAGTATATTCAGGAAAGTGTAAGTTGACTATGATATAACTTATGTACATAAAACCATCTCTGGTAAAAATCATAATTCATTTGATGTTTCAATGCATTATGCATGTTGTAATCAAAAATTACATTTCCAGCTTTTGTTTCCTGAAGCAGTGTTGAGTCTGTACTTAACAGCATTGTTGTACTAATTAAACCTATACTTAGATTCCAGATTATCGGAACTCAGTTATTGTGGCACGTAACCCTGGATCAGCAAAGAAAGCAACATCATACTCTGAAAGGTTAAGACTTGCCATTGCTGTCATACATGGTGAGCAGAAGGAAGCTGACAGTGACGAAGTAGATGGTAGATATTCACCACCATGCTTACCAAGGTATGAGTGATTATATGTTGGCATGAGGTACCAGATACACATTAATCACATGATTATGATTAAAATGTTACTCAAATATTAAGTTACTAATCTGCTAAAAAAGTTGCTCTCTGTATATCTAAAAACATTTTTTTACTAAATATATATAAGTATAAATTTATTAAATTCTTAAAAATACATACCATATATTAGTGATTACTTATTTATATTTGCAAATGTATTTGATATACATGATACAATAAATCTATTTTCCTTCTTTTAAAGCTGACCTTCAATAAGTAACACACATTATTATTACTTTGTACAAATTCATTATTGTCATTTTAAAGATCAAGATTTAAAAATCTTGATCTTTAATAATAAATATTTTTTTATTTTAATAGTTAGGTGATTAATAAGCATAATTTGATATATTTTTCATTTTGTGTTTCTTACAAATTAAATGTACAGTATACAAGTTTAAACTTATTTTTTTTCAGATCACGTACAATGGACGTACCAGTAGGTGTGCCTGTGCACCCAGCTAAAGAGAAGCCACCAATAAATGTTGTAGGTGACGTTGGTGGCAGGATTGCTATTATGGTGGTGAGTATTTCACATTTTTGGTGACTCGGTGATTTACAAATTTTAATAATTTCCAAATTTGTATAAATTATTTATTAATTACAAATAGTAATTAAATAGTTGAATAAATTATGTTTTCGCTTTTACAATGCTCCAAATACTTTTCTGCCTTATTTGGTTTAGGTTATCTTTAAAGCCTTTTAAAACAAGGTACTCCAAAGTACCACGACTACAATACTAGAAGTAGAGATGTAATATGCCTGCTTTTCATCTCTGTAAAGAGCATAACTCTCAGAACATATGTTTATATGACAATTTCCCAGCACTTAAAACCAAATTAACTAACTTCTTACAAATTTTAAACGTGCGTAATGTACACTATACAGTTTAATTTTTATTCAGAATATTTAGAGAACAAAGATCCTTTTAATGAGTCACTAAAAGCATTGAGTTTCATTCAAAACAATGCTTTTGAATTAGTCATGTAAGTAACTTAATTGTATTTGAAATATTTATTTTAAAAGAGCAGCTATCAGGTTTCTTGCGGAGTCTTCTTGTTCGATTAGCCTACCTGCTTTTCGAACCACCCATAATGTATATGACAATTCAACAATTCTTCTTTTTCTATAATACACCTTGGAAGTGACTGGACACCCACAAAGGAAAGTCTAGTTCTCTAGTTCTCTAGTGTGGTATCCAGCATTCACTTTATTTGTAACAATGATTTCTGTTTAGAAATAACGTATTCTGTATTTTGTAAAAGTGTCATCATAAAGACCTACTTGAATAAATATATTTTGTGTTTTACAATACAAATTCAAATGAAATTTTTTTTAGGACGACATGATAGATGATGTACAATCGTTTGTCGCAGCCGCTGAAGTGTTGAAAGAATGCGGTGCTTACAAAATATATGTATTGGCAACACACGGCTTGCTTTCATCTGATGCACCCCGTCTGATTGAAGATTCGCCCATTGATGAAGTGGTTGTTACCAATACTGTTCCACATGAGTTGCAGAAGTTGCAATGTAAGAAAATTAAAACAATAGACATATCTGTCTTGCTCAGTGAGGCAATAAGACGTATTCATAATAAAGAATCTATGTCATATCTATTTAAAAATGTTACACTAGAGGATTAAGCTGATAAATGTGATTTTTTTTTATGGGCTATGGATAAATATTTTAATACAACAACACTTTTCAAATATTGATCCCAACTGAACAAAAAATACATTTTCATTTTTGATGTAAAATTAATTTATGAAATATGATTAATTTCAATAAAAGATTGTATAAATTATAATTAGTGACAGAGTTTTTTTTTTATAGACATCATATTGAAAAAGCCCTTGATGATGTATTATTCTATCTATTATTCTTAATCAGCATTATGCGGAAAGTATTCTTTGTAGTTTTAAAAGACCATTTAAAATATGTATATGGGATATTGTACGGGATATTTTTAGTGCTTGAGACAAAAGTCTTTTGGCTGCTTTCACCAAAAAATATTATTTGTTTAATTCTACCATGATCCAATTTTTGTATAAAGGTCAGATGGATTAAGTCACAAAACTACAACGAGATAAATAATAAATACTAAAATAATTTAATTCCCTAATTTTTAACTATTTTTGTTTTCAAAGTTTCATAACAAATTATGAATTTTTGTTACTATTGTCTGACAAAATAAGACTAAATTCGCTAACTTACATCACATACTGCATGCAAACTGGGCATTTCAAACTAAGTGATATAGTGGAAAATATATAAAAGTTTAGTATATTTTTATAGTAAAAAATATATAATAGTTAAGATAATTCATGTTCCCAATGTTCTAAATGTTTAATTATTCAAAAAAAATCTTATAATTGTTATAAAATAAACTTGCATTATCATAGTTATGTTAGTGGAAATTATGTTGTAATTAATTCTTGTAATTCTATTGTTTTTGTGTCTAACAAAAATTTGGAGTCAGTAATAATTTTAAGTGTATTAATAATACATTTTTCCAAAGCTTTTATTATTATATATTCGTAGTGAAGTGATAGTTAAATGTAAGTGAAATGATTAGCTAGTGCCACGTTATATATATTGTTTCGTTTTTTGCATTAATTGTCAATAAATGTTTTCGTGGCCATATGATCTTTTTTTAAATATAAATCGCTGTAAGTATGTATATATAAAAGTCAGTTGAGAACATTTTAAAAGAACGACACCACAGATATCTAGATAATTTTATCGACAAACCCTAACACAATGAAAAATATATCGTACTATAACAACATACACAGGGGCAGCACAAGTAAATACTAAAACGAATTTTATGAGTTACTATTAACGTAGTTAAACTGTCTGTGTTATAGCAAAAACGACAAATTAAATCAAATAAATGTTTCAGGGTTTTTTGTATGAACATGTCACGGTACATAAACACGCTACAATCTCTAAAACGTACCTAAAGTATCAGTTTCAGTCAGCCAAGAATGGCCAACGTGCACGTCAAAGTTGTTTCAGCTCTTATATTTGGCTTACCAAACATTAAATTTTTAGATAATATTAAAAAGGTAGGCTAAAGCAAGTGAAATTGAATTAAATGATATTATTAATAAATAATCCATGAACAAGTCATCCACAGCCAAATAGCTCTCTGCATTCTAAATAAAGAGGCTTGACGCTTGACAGCAACATTTTGACAGTAAACAGTATTTTTTGTACAGATTCAAGGTTGATGATAAAGAAGGAACTAGGATCCTTGTGGTTACTGGTTACTAGTTAGGATTAATCTTTAATAAATAAAATATAGTATTTTTTGTAATATATCTTTAATTCTGGATGAAATAAATATAACACTTCTTGATGACAACTAACATATTTTACCACATTTTATAATTAGAATAGAAGGTTAAAAAAATATCATGAAAATGTTCGTGAAAAATATTATTAGTGTGCAAAAAAAATATTTTTGTAGAAATTTGTATAGGTACGCCTCTACTAAAAACATATTAAAGTTAAGTGATCGTGGTATCTTTCAAGATATGTTTCCAAACACTTCAGCGTAAGTTATTTTTGCAGTATTCTACTAACTTTCAATAAAGACATGTATTTTTAAATCACCATAATCTTTTTTGTAGATCAGAAATAGTAAGCCTACTGAACAAATCACCTCAGTGTGTATATGCAGGTTTTGATCCTACTGCTAATAGTCTTCATGTGGGTAACCTGCTTGTAATAGTGAATTTATTACATTGGCAGCGAGGAGGACATAATCCTATTGCTTTGGTAAGTATATTACTATTCTAAACAAATAACTTTAATCAATTTAGTGGCATTTAACTAAGCAATAGTATAGTGGCATTATAACAGATTTATTTTAGCTTGGTGGAGCTACTGGATATATTGGTGATCCAAGTGGAAAGAGTTCAGATCGTATTGCATTGCAGAGTAACATAATTCAAGAAAATATCAATTGCCTCAAAAACAACCTTGAAGTAGTATTTGAAAATCACAAAAAATATATTTGGTCAGATGGAAGCGAACTGAAACCTCTAAAGTATTGTTAGCTGTTAAATGTATGTTATATTAATATAATTAAAAAGAATATACAAATTTAAAATGCAAATAAAAATGTATTTTTAGGATTGTTAATAATGAAACTTGGTACAGGGAAATTGATTCAATACAATTTGTAAGTC